>CATNEM010000103.1:357500-465000 GCA_950096795.1 Macrostomum cliftonense | reverse complement strand
TAATAATTTGTAGTTTTTGAAAAGCCTTTCAAGTTGTAGCTTAAGCGTCTTACCTACATTTATGCGTACAAGGTGTGTAAATGCAAAGATTTTTAATAATGTCTCAGTTTTTCATTCTTTTACGCTTTACCTCTGGGGGAGAATCGCCTTGAAACCCTTGACCAGCTCGGGGGAGAACCGCCTTGAAACCCTTGACCACCTCAGGGGAGAATCGCCTTGAAACCCTTGGACAGCTCGGGGGAGAACCGCCTTGAAACCCTTGACCACCTCAGGGGAGAATCGCCTTGAAACCCTCGACCACCTCAGGGGAGAATCGCCTTGAAACCCTTGACCACCTCAGGGGAGAATCGCCTTGAAACCCTCGACCACCTCAGGGGAGAATCGCCTTGAAACCCTCGACCACCTCAGGGGAGAATCGCCTTGAAACCCTCGACCACCTCAGGGGAGAATCGCCTTGAAACCCTTGACCACCTCGGGGGGAGAATCGCCTTGAAACCCTTGACCACCTCAGGGGAGAATCGCCTTGAAACCCTTGACCAGCTCGGGGGAGAATCGCCTTGAAACCCTTGACCACCTCAGGGGAGAATCGCCTTGAAACCCTTGACCACCTCAGGGGAGAATCGCCTTGAAACCCTCGACCACCTCAGGGGAGAATCGCCTTGAAACCCTTGACCACCTCGGGGGGAGAATCGCCTTGAAACCCTCGACCACCTCAGGGGAGAACCGCCTTGAAACCCTTGGACAGCTCGGGGGAGAACCGCCTTGAAACCCTTGACCACCTCGGGGGAGAATCGCCTTGAAACCCTTGACCACCTCAGGGGAGAATCGCCTTGAAACCCTTGACCACCTCAGGGGAGAATCGCCTTGAAACCCTTGACCACCTCAGGGGAGAATCGCCTTGAAACCCTCGACCACCTCAGGGGAGAATCACCTTGAAACCCTTGACCACCTCGGGGGGAGAATCACCTTGAAACCCTCGACCACCTCAGGGGAGAATCGCCTTGAAACCCTTGACCACCTCAGGGGAGAATCGCCTTGAAACCCTTGACCACCTCGGGGGGAGAATCACCTTGAAACCCTCGACCACCTCAGGGGAGAATCGCCTTGAAACCCTTGACCACCTCAGGGGAGAATCGCCTTGAAACCCTCGACCACCTCAGGGGAGAATCGCCTTGAAACCCTCGACCACCTCGGGGGGAGAATCGCCTTGAAACCCTTGACCACCTCAGGGGAGAATCGCCTTGAAACCCTTGACCACCTCGGGGGGAGAATCGCCTTGAAACCCTTGACCACCTCGGGGGGAGAATCACCTTGAAACCCTCGACCACCTCAGGGGAGAATCGCCTTGAAACCCTTGACCACCTCAGGGGAGAATCGCCTTGAAACCCTTGACCACCTCGGGGGGAGAATCGCCTTGAAACCCTTGACCACCTCAGGGGGAGAATCGCCTTGAAACCCTCGACCACCTCAGGGGAGAATCGCCTTGAAACCCTTGACCACCTCAGGGGAGAATCGCCTTGAAACCCTTGACCACCTCAGGGGAGAATCGCCTTGAAACCCTTGACCACCTCAGGGGAGAATCGCCTTGAAACCCTCGACCACCTCAGGGGAGAATCACCTTGAAACCCTCGACCACCTCAGGGGGAGAATCCCTTTGAAACCGGCCATAACATAAGAATAGAATTGTAACTATGAAGCAATAGCCCCTCAATTGCTTACGCTCGTGTACAGTTTACCAATCAATTATGAATAGTTTTTGTCTGGCAACCCTGGAAATCAAGCGTTTGATTACCTTTGGCCAAGCTGAGCCGTATGCAGCCAAATGATATAACAATTATTTTTGGCAAACTGCTTCCAGATAAGGCTTTTATCAATCGTTAGAGCAACTACGCTTAGTGTTAAAATGGCTCATTGAAATGGCTATGTCTGTAGTCGGTCTAAATTTAGTCAATTCCAACTGAATCCAACCCATAGCAAGAACAACCCCCATACTGCGTCTGACAGGGTTGCTGTGAGGCCCCCCCTTGTGGCTTTCAGTATTCCTCTTTCGGCAGGCACTGCAGACTATATAGCGCTGATTTTGACAATCAAGATGACAGATGCCCATTAGTTTGTTCTACGCCACGTATTTCAACGTTTGGATCCGTAGTAGCTGGGAGAAGCGCTTAGCTTTAATAGCTATGGGATTCAAGGTAGCTATAGTAGGGAGGGTTGAGGGACATCCGATCCATCGCTTCAATTAATCAGCCAGGAATAAACGCTGCCAAATTACTTGGCTACGGATACTAAATAGAGAGACAATTTTGATAATTCCAACACTGGCAAAACTGATGAGGAAAAAAAGGCTAGGAAGGGATAACTGGAGTTGGATCGACGATAGATAATTTGTTAGCTGGTATCGGGCGTATTCAGGGACTACCTAGCCCGCGTGCTGCTTTAGTAGCACTCGGACTGGAAAGCTAAGTTCTAAACAAACACGTGATATACGCATGTAACTTTCCAGGATTTAGGAGACTAAGTCTTGGTGTTTTACACGCACGTATTATGACGCAATCAATCAGAGCCACAATATATGTACGCACTGCTAATTGTTTTCACAATCTATCTGACAAACGGATGTACATTTGTCTTGAAATTTCCATCTAAAAATGTAAAGTTTTCAATCTAAAGCCAGAAATATTTAGCTATTTTATTATCAGATTTTCTTGCTCTCAAGATCATAATAATAAAATTCCATTCCAGTCTGGTCCAGTCCAGCTTGCGCATTTCGAGGTCCCTAAATGCAGCGGATCGGACAAAACTGTCGCACACAGACAGACAGACAGCTAAAACAATGGATGGTCCCCGGCAGTGGGATATAGTAAAGATGCTACCTAGCTTTATTGCGCTGTCATGGGTGTGGAAGCGGCAGTATAGCCTCGTCAAAACTGAAGAACTTCTGCAATTGCCTGTAAATCCTCTCTAGTAAATTAATGTGTGGGAAGCTGGGGGGAGGGGAGAAGAATTCAGAGGCGACTCATGACGCCCCGCTTTGCTGTTTTGAGCTCCCCCCGCCCTGTTGCTATGCGGGATTAACGTCAACAACCTGCCCCGCTCCATTCCCATCACCCACCCCAGCCGCCTCTCCGCGAGGGAACGCCACGGAGTTAAAGCTGCCGCCCCAGCTGGGCTCTAAAATTGAAATCCTCAACTTGGCTGGGATTACTGAGACGCCGCCTCGGAATTTACATAATTTGGCTTCTTAAGTCCCGTCCAGCGTCGCGAATTAGCTCCATCTAACGGCATCCTGCTCTCCGGTAAGTGAAGCCACAATCCCCCTGATTGACTGATTGATTAGGCAGGGCCAGTCCGATAAGAGAGAGACAAATTTGGCGCTTAAATTGATCATCCCATTCTCCCGCCAACGGATTGCTGTTGAAGACTCGAAGCGAACTCAATAATACCCGGCTATGACGAGTTTCGCGAAGAAACTGGCGCTGATCTGCACCTTTCTGGCAGCGGCCTGCGTGCTGATGGTTGCAGCCGAGGTAGGTTGGAAGTTTCCGCTGCATTGCAAGCGCTTGTTAATTAGACGCTTGAATTCCCCTAGCGATTGCTTAAGAATAAGAACGAAGCTAACGGCATTGCAGAGAATGGAATCACCTGAGACGGACGAGCCGCATCACCATAGCGACGAAGCCGCCTCGTCATCGTCGCATCATCACCGGGCCAGATTCGGCCACCACGCCGAGCGGAAACATCATCGCAAGCACCTACCCGTTGACAGACGCGCCGCCTTAGCCGACTTCAAACGCGCCGCCCTGGCTGACTTCAAACGCGCCGCCCTGGCCGATTTTAAACGCGCCGCCCTAGCCGACTTCAAACGAGCCGCCCTGTCGGACTTTAAAAAACGCGCCGCCCTGTCGGACTTTAAAAAACGCGCCGCCCTATCGGACTTCAAACGAGCCGCCCTGTCAGACTTCAAAAAACGCGCCGCCCTAGCCGACTTCAAACGCGCCGCCCTGGCCGATTTTAAACGCTCGTCTGGACGCAACCACCACAGGCGTCACCATTTCGATGAAAGCGAAATGCCGCGTCACCACGAAACCGAGCACGAGGTGAGGCGCTTAATCAGTTCTCCATCCACTGAAACCACAAATTTACTTTTTAACTATCGCAAAATTGAAATGAAATTTTCCTTCAGTTCCACCACGAGAGCGGCAGCAAGCGCGCCTATTACTGGGACGTGTGCAGCCGGTGGATCAACGGACACGAGCGGCTGTACGTGTGCAAGAAGCACATCCGCTGAGCGACTCTTGGTGAGAAGAGACAGTGGAAAAAAGTGAGACGATAAAAAACAGCAGCAGCAGATGAGAAATAGCAGGATGAAGAAGGATACGTTGATACACAGTGTAAAAGAAGGTGGGCACTGCATTCATGAAAGTTTTAAACAAGGTTTGATATGCCATTAAAAATATATTTTACAATGAATTTTTAAATAGTTTTTAAGCATTGATTGCTTTTCTTGGTACGAAGTGAATTTTGCCTAAAAAACTGACTGCTTCTGGGCTATTCTTTTCTTAAAAAATGCTTTAAATATCCTAGTTTGGTAAAGTAAATCGTGTGTAATGTCATGACCAAACCTAAACAATAATAATTAAATTTCTTGTTTTGTTTTAATCTTTTCACCCACATTCTACGGTTATTTGCTTTAATTTTTTAGTTTTGAAATTAAATTTTGTACCATTTTGCCCTCCTATTATGTGTTGCCCATTTTGTTATTTTGTCTACTGTTTACTTGTCTGAACAATATTATTACCTTCGTCAGCTTCAGCACCAATACCGAATAATTTTCCGTGTAAGTGAAAAACTTTTACCATTTACTCCGGAGCAAAATTCGAAATTTAAACTCGTGCCCTAATCCGTGATGACGACAACAGAATAAATACCAAAGCTTGATAATTAATCAAGAAGCTGTCTTGGTACAAATTTTGCTTTACTGATAAATCAATCGATTTTATTTTTCTGTCAAGGCTTGCTTTTTTATTTCTTTACCTACGACTTTTTCCGCTATCTGGCTTCTGCTTTTTCGAATCATAAAGATTTCCGGTCTAGTAATTCATTTGATCTCCGGTCTTGTGACTCATTTGGTTTCCGGTCTTGTAATTCATTTGGTCGCCGGTCTTGTAATTAATTTGGTCTCCGGTCTTGTGACTCATTTGGTCTCTGGTCTAGTGACTCATTTAGTCTCTGGTTTTGTGACTCATTTGGTCTCCGGTCTTGTGACTCATTTGGTCTCTGGTCTAGTGACTCATTTAGTCTCTGGTTTTGTGACTCATTTAGTCTCCGGTCTGGGGACTCATTTGGTCTCCGGTCTTCGGACTCATTTGGTCTCTGGTCTTGTAATTCATTGATATCCGGTCTTGTGACTCATTTGGTCTCCGGGTCTTGTGACTGAATATAGCATGATTATGACGGGTAAAATTTAGTTTTCTAGAATAAATTGCTTTAAGACAAAAGTGTCGCTTAAAGACAATTACTGAAACACAATCTGCATGCAGACTAGGCAGCAATTGAAGAATGCACCGAGAGCACTCGTAGTGCACAAGTGTACAGCAATCTGTATAGGCGGTATTTAGCGCTACAGAGCGCGAAACCATGGCAATTAACCCCCCCCCCCCCAAGAAAATGAAAAGCGTCTCAACAAGCAGCAGAAACAGAGGCGAAAGCCCAAGTAGATGCAGCAGTTTAGAGCTAAGACCTGTCAAAGAAGAGGTCAAGAATTCTTAGGATTCTGGCTAAGCTGTTCAAAACTAGAATTCAATGGCCCATGGTGAGCAGAGCCCGGCTGCCAGGAATCAATACTGCCGAGTCCCAATTGAAGGATTTTAAGCTAGCAGGAGGAGAATTTCAACGCTCAGGCTAAAAATAGCTCAGGATTGGGACAACCTGTCAAACTTGTCACTCACCGTGTTTTTTTGCAAAAACCGTGACAGAAAATGACATATCAACTCACTTTAATTGTCACGTGCGTAATGAAGTCCTTGACCAGTCAGAGGGAAGCGCCACTAGCCCCAGTAGCGGAAAAGCGCGCCAAAACCAGTTTTTTACGCCCCCATTTAACAAAGCCTGGTAGTGCTATGTCCAAACCATTAGCATTGGTACGCAAACAGCGGCACCCACCTACCCACGCAATTTACTAGCTGTCCAAGCAAAAAACTGATTCGAAATATAGATACGCTACAAAGCTTATCTTCGCAGAAGCGAAACGAATGAAAACTGACGCATTAATAATATTGCGAGCGCCAGCTAGAGTGAGTCAATCAATCTAAATATGGGATCCAATTTTTGACAAGACAGGAAAATCTGATAATGAAAAATGAAAAGCATTTTTTATTAATGGTTAAAAAAATACAATTTGCAAAAAACTAGCAGCATCTTTGACTCATTGGAGCAATGCGACGCACAGCAGGTGGGCTGCGCTAGCTATGAAGCTGTAGGCTATTGTTTTTCCCAAAACGACACTCTCCCAGTCTCAGCAGTCTTTCGTCTCGCGGCTCTCAGCTTCCCAATGCCGAAAGGCTAAAAGGGCTACCAAGCAGGTGGAAAAAACAACTATAGAGCAATGCCTGAATAATTAACGAACCCCGCTGGGCTTCAATAGCTATAGTAGCAATTGCTGCAGACCCAGCAATGGCAGGGAATGCATTTGATGAATTGCTCCAAGTTGAAGCGCATAAGGCAATGGGAAATTTATTCAGGCGCTATATGCTATTCCTGGGTAGCTGGGAGGGTGCCCGGCCTAGCAACATGAGTATCCGGGAGGGTGGGAGATCAGCCTGAGGATCTGGGAGGGTGGGAGATCAGCCTGAGGATCTGGGAGGGTGGGAGATCAGCCTGAGGATCTGGGAGGGTGGGAGATCAGCCTGAGGATCTGGGAGGATGGGAGATCAGCCTGAGGATCTGGGAGGGTGGGAGATCAGCCTGAGGATCTGGGAGGGTGGGAGATCAGCCTGAAGATCTGGGAGGGTGGGAGATCAGCCTGAGGATCTGGGAGGGTGGGAGATCAGCCTGAGGATGCGGGAGGATGACAGTTTAGCCTGATGAATGAATACATATTTAGCTAAGAAAATCAAGACCTGGGAAAAGGCATTCATATTCAGTAAAATAAAGCAGCTCAATTCAGGGAAGCAAGAGTTGTGAGTGAAGTAAATGTAGCATCATCAAGTATATTGTCCTCCGTATTAGAAAATTATAATAGGCATGCAAAGAAACCAAAAAAGTAAAAAATATACTTTTTAAATAGCTAATTAATAAACGTTAATCCTACTGCGGACGCAGATGTTTGGACAGGTTCTTTGCTTAATGGCAGCCTTAACTAACAGAAAATCTCACTGTATATAATTCGCTTAATTAAAAATCCGACCTAATTAACACAAATAGCAACAAAGACTTGAAAAAAATTAGCATTTCAGTGAGAGGCAGACATCAAAAACAAAAAGTTTCTCGGGCAAAAAAATCTTTTTCGGAATAAACAAAACCCCCGCATTTGGCTACTTATTTCACAACTGCAAGTAGTCAAAATGTGTGCATGCAGAAAAATTTGTTGAGGAGAAGGTGCGAAGAAAAACAAACAGACAAACTGTTCTGCGGCTAAATATAGGCACAATATAGACGAACAGAGATAAAGCCTAACGCGGCGTTTCTTTGTTTAAATAACAAATCTCACTGCCGTTAAACAAAAGTACAAATTCGCTATTACATATACAGAATACTAAGGCCTGTGTGTGTATGTTAGTTGTGTTTATTTTAGGACGAGTTGCCACCGCGAATTTTTTGTCTAGCAGCGGAGGAGGCGGCGGCGGCGGCCGCGGCTGCAGCGGCGCCGCCATCGGCCTCAGCTGACGCATTCAAAGCCTCCAGTTCGTCGTAGAGAAAGCTTCTCAAACGGAGCAGGTACTGCGGGAATAGTTCGATGTCGTTGTGACCAGCGCCTTCGACCCAGAGGGGATCAACAGACCGGGGCAGGCGCTCGTAGATGGCCAGGCCGTGGGCGATGCTGATGACTTCGTCCTCGGTGCCGTGGATCACCAGGCAGGGCGACCGGATTCTGGGGGCCTTGTCGATGCTGGCAATGCGATGTGGAAATTTTAGTTAAAAAGATGGATAGGCAATTAATGAATATAAAAAATGACACCCTGAAGCCCCAGTCCCCTGACACCCTGAAGCCCCAGTGCCCTGACACCCTGCAGCCCCAGTCCCCCGACACCCTGCAGCCCCAGTCCCCTGACACCCTGAAGCCCCAGTCACCTGACACCCTGAAGCCCCAGTCCCCTGACACCCTGAAGCCCCAGTCCCCGGACACCCTGCTGCCCCAGTCCCCTGACACCCTGCAGCCCCAGTCCCCTGACACCCTGCAGCCCCAGTCCTCTGACACCCTGCAGCCCCAGTCCCCTGACACCCTGCAGCCCCAGTCCCCTGACACCCTGCAGCCCCAGCCCCCTGACACCCTGCAGCCCCAGTCCCTGACACCCTGCAGCCCCAGTCCTCTGACACCCTGCAGCCCCAGTCAACTGACACCCTGCAGCCCCAGTCCCCTGACACCCTGCAGCCCCAGTCAACTGACACCCTGCAGCCCCAGTCCCTGACACCCTGCAGCCCCAGTCAACTGACACCCTGCAGCCCCAGTCAACTGACACCCTGCAGCCCCAGTCCCCTGACACCCTGCAGCCCCAGTCCCCTGACACCCTGCAGCCCCAGTCCCTGACACCCTGCAGCCCCAGTCCTCTGACACACTGAAGCCCCAGTCCTCTGACACCCTGCAGCCCCAGTCAACTGACACCCTGCAGCCCCAGTCCCCTGACACCCTGCAGCCCCAGTCCCCTGACACCCTGCAGCACCCCGAAGCCCAAGCCGGCAGCTCACTTGGGAAAGGCGTCGAAGAACCAGGTCCTGCTGGTGTCGGGAAAGGCCACCCGCAGGCCGGACAGCAGCGGGCTGTGCAGCACCACCCCGGCCGGGCTGACCCGCGTGGCCAAGTCGATGGTCGGCACGGTACCAATTGACTGTCCGTACAGCACGATCTCGCTGGGCGACAGGCCGTACCGACTGATCAGCTGCTGCCAGGCGCAGTCAATGTCCGCGTACAGGTTCTTCTCCAGCGGCCGGCCCGTGCTGGCGCCGTAGCCCGAGTAGTCGTAGCTGAACACGTTCATATTGAGCTTGCGGCCCAGATCAATGAGGAAGCCGCTCATCTGGCCCAAATCCACCGCGTTGCCATGGGAGAACAGCAGGGTGTACTTGGAGCCGCGCCGGGACCGGACAGTCCGAACTAGGACGCAGGCGATGACGCTGCCGCGGGCGGTGTTGGCCGTGAAAGCCTCCAAACAGTCGGCCTCGTCGTCGGTGAGCTGCATAACCGGCGCCGTGGCCGGATCGTCAGACGGATTGAGCTGAAATCTCGGACTGTTCATGTCGCCAACTAGCGAGTAGGTTGGCCTTGGCGGCAGAAACGCCAGTTTAGCGGCGATTCGCGACGGCAACGGCGGCCAGCAGAACAATCGGCACAGGTCGCGGAAGGTCATGGCGCCCGCGCCGCCTCGAGGACCGGCGGCGGCGGCGTCGTCGTGAAGGTACTGCTGGCCAGCAGCCGCTGCTCCAGGAGAACCGTCCGGCTGCTGTCGGGTGTCCATGGACGGTGCTGGACGGTGCTTGATCGGTCAGCGACCTTTTTCGTTGTTCGACAGAAAAACCAGGAATCTACTCAGTGCTGACTCGACTCTGAGCTTTCCAAACACCACCGTTTGCTTTGCTTGTCTGGCCGTTTGTAAAAAAAGATGTCCCCTACAGCTGGGCTGCTGCAATTGAAGCGCAGGAATGGATGATAAAACTCTATCAACAATAACTCAATTATTCAGCAGCTGTCATTCAGCTGTCACTCAGCTGTCACTATTCATCCAGCAGCTGTCACTAACCCTTACAGACATCCAGCAGCTGTCACTAACCCTTACAGACATCCAGCAGCTGTCACTAACACTTACAGACATCCAGCAGCTGTCACTAACCCTTACAGACATCCAGCAGCTGTCACTAACCCTTACAGACATCCAGCAGCTGTCACTAACACTTACAGACATCCAGCAGCTGTCACTAACCCTTACAGACATCCAGCAGCTGTCACTAACACTTACAGACATCCAGCAGCTGTCACTAACCCTTATACAGACATTCATGTCTTATTAATTTTTAAAATATTCTCAGCCGCAATTAATAAGCTCACAAGTGACTAAGGAAAATAAAGTACAAGTTGTTTCTCGACTGTTAAAATTTTAATGAAAAATCTAACCAGCTGCCTTAACCTTCATAGTAAAATAATTTTTTTATTAAAACGTACAGGAATTTTTATCACATGAAGATGCAAGAAGTTGGGAATGAAGTTTAGCTTAAAAAAACGGCAAATCAATCCGAATTTTTGACACTAATTTTCAAGTTCAAAATACAGTAATATCACGTGCGAAGTAAAAATGGATAAATAAATGATTGTATATCATAAATGACAGTAAGTTGTATATCAATTTTGAAAAAATAGCATGTCAACTTATATGCGATATTAGTTGATGTTTAGGTCAACGCAAAAATTGAAAATTGTTATTATTTATTAGAAAATCAAGCAACAATAAAATAATGCAATCTATTTAGGATGCTTAATATACAGACCCAACTCATAGAAAAAATGAACAATAAATTAACAAAGGAATGCAAATCAAGTCGGAGATTTCTTTCAATTTTAGGAAAGCTCGCAAACCAATACGGTAAAAAATATTATAGAAATACTAGAAATATTCAACTCTTTCGACGCTACTAAAAGTAGAAAAAATTTAGATATTTAAAAAATAAAACTTTATTATCGGGTATAGGGAAAAACGCATCAATGTACATCATTGTACTTGTGTACACTTAAAATAAGTGTTAAGAAAATTATTTACAACATGATCGACATATAAGTACAGCATATAATAGATCATTTGATAGAAGGTTATAACACCCTATTGATTTCTGCACTTAATGAAACCAACGGTACAGCTGTTTATTGTTCTTACGCATTCGTACTTAACGATTATGACGATAAAATTAGAATTAATCTACTTTAGTTTAAATTAAAAGTGCAAGTTAGTTAGAAAAATACATCTGTTGTACTTTTAAAGTACATACGTACTTAATAACAATGAATTAAAAAATTACAATATAACACAAAACAACCAGATGAAATGCTTTAAAATCCAACAGTCGCTAAATCCCATATCAACAGATTTTAAAGAAGACCTCTTTGCTCCGAATCTCCAACTGACTCTCCACCATTTTGTTGCGTTGTCTTCTGCTCCTGCTGCTGCTGCTGCTGCCGCTGTGTTTTGTGCCAATCGTCCAATTCCCGATGAAGAAAAGCGCGCAGGCGTTCCAAATACTGGGGAAACAGTTCGATATCGTTGTGCCCGGCGCCTTCAATCCAAAGCGGCTCGACGGCCGGCCTGGGTAGCCGGTCGTGAATGGCGAGGCCGTGGGCGAAGTCGATGACCTCGTCCTCGGTGCCGTGGATAACAAGACAGGGCGAGCGGATTCTCGGCGCCTTGTCAATGCTGCGAATGTCACAAAAAAGTGCAGATTCTCATAAAAGTACATTTGTACTAAACACAGTTCGAACGCACTTTAACAAAAGTACATTGTCACTAAGAGGACTTTAGTGTTAGGATTCTAAAGATAAATAAATGACTGCAAGGTTGGAATACGGCGAAACGTACAGAAGGTACTACTTTTTGTCCGAACGTGCATTAATACTAAAAAAACACGTGTAGGCACACAATGAAGGGAAAGTAGAGTGCAGACAAAAATAATTGATGAATCAGTCAAAAATCCCCACAGCAGACTCCTGCCGGGAGTTACTTTTGCTCATGCCATGTCAATCAAAAAATATTCTCCTGACACCCTGCAGCCCCAATCCCCTGACACCCTGCAGCCCCAGTCCCCTGACACCCTGCAGCCCCCTGACACCCTGCAGCCCCAGTCCCCTGACACCCTGCAGCACCCCGAAGCCCAAGCCGGCAGCTCACTTGGGAAAGGCGTCGAAGAACCAGGTCCTGCTGGTGTCGGGAAAGGCCACCCGCAGGCCGGACAGCAGCGGGCTGTGCAGCACCACCCCGGCCGGGCTGACCCGCGTGGCCAAGTCGATGGTCGGCACGGTACCAATTGACTGTCCGTACAGCACGATCTCGCTGGGCGACAGGCCGTACCGACTGATCAGCTGCTGCCAGGCGCAGTCAATGTCCGCGTACAGGTTCTTCTCCAGCGGCCGGCCCGTGCTGGCGCCGTAGCCCGAGTAGTCGTAGCTGAACACGTTCATATTGATTCGCCTGGCCAGGCCAATAAGAAAGCTACTAATCTGGCCAAGATCGACGGCATTGCCATGGGAGAACAGCAGGGTGTATTTGGATCGTGCGCGCGCTCCGGCGCTAACCATCATGCAGGCGATGGTGTTGCCCTGCGAGTTGCCGGCTAGGAATGCTTCAATGTAGCGCGATTTCTCCTCGTTGGAGAATTGAAATTCGGCGCGATCGCTGAGATGCAGTCGGAAATTGGGCAACACGCTGTCAGAAGAATCCGCCACTAGGGAATAGGTCGGCTCTGGGGGCAGAAAGGCCAGTTTTGCTGCTATTCTGGATGGCAGCGGAGGACAGCAGAACAGGCAGCAGAGGTCGGCGCAAGTCATTATTTTGTTATTTGTCAACACCTAGATAGTGCAGTAAATCTTAAGTAAGATAAATAGCTGAAAAATAGTAGTTAAATGGCAAGGAATTTTTAAAATTAAATAAATTTATACTATTGCAAAAATTTATTGACTACATATGTGCGCAACAGTCGGCCGACTGATTTGGTGGCTGACCAAGGTAAGTCGCAAAATCGTTGATGTAAGTCGCAAAATTGGTGAAAATCGAGGGGGTAAGTCGCAAAAACGAGGGGGTAAGTCGCAAAAACGAGGAGTACGTAGCAAAATATGTAGAAGAATAGGGAAGATTCAGGCAAAAGTTGTTCGCGGGACCTTTTTTGGTTCTTTGAACTTTGACCCTAACTAAGTCGCAAATTTTTGTTCAACTAAGTCGCACCGGCCAACCGAATTTTTCAAGTTGCGCACATATGATTGACTATGTATAACAACTAAAAAACTAATAGGTAAAGAAACTAAATACTTAAAAATTTTAAGTACAAATTCTTCTAAGAAAATTCTTTTGCATTTTACAAGAACATGAAGGTTTCCTTGCATAGACAATTCTGCACTTACTTAGACTCTCATTTCCTATGCAATCTTGTATTGTAAAGTTGTTAATTAAAATTTAAACAATTATTACTTTGTATTACAAGCATATATTTTTACTTTTAGAAGTTAACTAACTAACACAAACTACTTTAATTCTAATTAAGTTTTAATCATATTTTAATTCTATGAAAAGTAATCTTTTGATATTGTGATCTTAATTGGGAATCCTAAAAGTTAGGAGCTTTGCAGGTTTTTTCTTTTATATATCTAAGCCAAGTGACCCTCATTAATAATACAATATTAGTCTTGCATCAGGGAGACAAAAAGTATATTATAGCAATTAAATCAAACTATAATAAAAATGCCAAATAAAGATACTATTACATCTCACTGAGACAAGACTGGGGACATAATCCTAGCATTTTCTCTAGTCTTAACAATCTTGAAATTTCTTAGAAAAGTAAATAAAAGATTATAGATGTATAAAATAAAAAAATTGAAACAAAAAGTGACAATGATCTTTATTTTCCTTTATTCCACAGACTTTTTTGTCATCTTGTCATGAATTCTTGACTTATAAGTCTCATCTTATCTCAAATCTTGACCCATAGTTAGAAAGATGTCTTTTTGCCTAAGAACACTCTAGTATCTCTAGTATCCATAGAATATTTTGTTACCTATATGGTGCACAGCCCAGGTATCCTCAAAATGCAAGGTGGCAGAAGATAGTATACATAGTTGCTCATACTATTACTGTGACAATACAATCTTTCTATGTTCATATTAGTGGTCATTAAAAAGCAACAACAAAATTTTTATTGCTTTGTGATCTTTTTAATAAATATTTAAAAAATTTAATAAAATTATCTATATAGGCCTCATTATAGCAAAGAAGTTTTTATTTGTATACATATGTGAGCAATTCAAAAAATTTGTTTGGCCAATGCAACTTAGTTAAAAAAAATTTGTGACTTACTTGGCCTCAAAGTTTGAAGGACCAAAAAAGGTCCCATGAACCACATCTCACCTATAGCTTGCCTATTTGCTATGTTGTTTTATTATTATCCTCAAAATTTGACACTTACTGCCCATTGTATAACTTACCCCCATTTTGTGACTTACCCCCTCCATTTTTATCAATTTTGCAACTTACATAGGTGATTTTGCAACTTTTATCAGCAATTTTGTGACTTGCATTGGCAATTTTGTGACTTACCTTGGTCAGCCACCAAATCAGTTAGCTTGATTGGCCAACTGTTGCACACATATGTTTGTATAAAATATTGCACTTATGCCTATGGGTCTTGGATAGCATACAAATAAATTTTTTATATTTGCTCTTTGTATATAAATTGTTACCCATGGTGTAGTTTGGTGCACTAGGTCTAGCATAGCTAGTCCCTATCTAAGCACATAATGCAAAGTTTTTTACTAGATTTTTTCTAGTGCAAATGACACAATTTTGACGCCAGTGAAATCTTGAGTTCCAATATCAATGCACTGTTTCTGATTAGGGATTTTTGTATGGTAGGAATACTATAGCATCCTAACTTTGAAATTTATCCTGAAATTTGACCTAGGATCCATGGTCAGGAAGATGGCACAATATGTGCTAGAACTTATTTTTTCTTAAGTCATTGCCATGCACTATGCACATAGCTATGATAAAGAAAATTATGCATAGACTTTGAAAATTTGCAACTCTCTTTGTGAAAAATGTCAAAAAAGGACCAAAAAAGTTCCCACAAACTACTTTTTCTTTATATCTTCCTATTTGCTACACTTTTGCTTGTAATCTCCTTTAAATTTTACACACACACACTACCTATCTTACAACTTACATTGGCAATTTTGTGCCAGGTTGTGCACCAAGACTCTTTGTGTGCACTGCAATTGTGCACCATGCGCAGAGATTTTAGTCCTGTGCACCAGAAAATTCCAGTGAACCTGCCACATTCTAGATTGTGGCCTAGGGTACAATTTTTATCCAGATTTTTCATTTTAAAAATAAATTTGAAATATAATTTGACATAAAAATGTATCCTAAAATTAAGAGCAAGATTCAAAATTGCATTTTAGACAAAAGTCACTTAAGAAATAGAATAAAGAAATCATTTAGCATATAAAACTTTTGCTTTTACCTTCCAAGAAAACAATCTCTCTTTCATTTTAGTTCAAGGCACTGCGATTAACTGCATGGCAGACAAACTGGTTTGCAACTTTGTCTGCCCAGCGGACGAACAGGTAGCAGACGAAATTACTGGAAACCGCAAGCTATAGCCTAGCCATAGGCCTAGAAATAAGCCCTGGAAGCATAGTGGTAGGCACAGTAGAATTCAAATGGTTTTAAAACTTGTGCGAGACTTATCTGTTTTAAAAAATAATTCTCACTAGCAAACACCAGAAAACAAAATCCTCATCAAGAACAATAGAAATTTTTGCTAAATAAAGCTATACAACGTTATGACTCGACAATGACAAATAAATTGACTAGTGAAAAAAAGGTTGCAGTTGTAGTTAGTTAGGCCATAGTTTTAGTATCTTACTTAGTACATAGCTCGTATTGTGGAAATGGAACCTGTCGTGATTTATGTTTTAAAATTCGGCTATCTGAGTACTGCTCGATAAATAATAATTTAATTCTAAGGACTAGCTACCTTGTTATGATCCGGATAAATTAATTTAACGAACAATCGCCTGAGTAGATTCTTGGAAGCCGTTGTTTCAAATTATTTTTACTAATAGTAAATAACAAACATGTTATTCATTTCTAAAGATAATACTAAAAAGCCCCACTCTCTGCGTGCATAAATTATTTAATACTTAGATTGTCGAGCATGCAAAAATATTAGGGTTAATTAAAGGATAAAATCAATTAAAATTCGTGGACGAGTCACGACTGAACCGAAACGAAGAAGAAAAGCGAAGTCACAGAAGTTAACAGGAAAAGTTTATGTATTGCTCAGTGGATTAAACTGGTTTCCGCTGTTCCTTCCCAGAAACTTTTACTCAGTTTCATAACTTTGCATGGCTTTACGCAGCAGAATTTTCAGTTGTTCTCGGTACAGAGCTTGTTTGCTAGGGAGAAACAGGTGATGGGATAATTTCATATAATTTTTACAGAAATTTGACACGCTACACCCTTACCAACGTATCCCTATTGTAACAGCTTTTTATTTTACTTTAAGCAAGAATGTTGATGGAAGCTTTGAAGTTCTGCATAAATCGTCTGAATGTAATTCACATATTGATGCTCAGAAGTAGGCTTTCTACGCAGTAAGTGATCGACTAACCTTTCCGACTGGACTGTTTATACTAGTCATTTACAATAATTTTTTCAGTCGTCTAAAAACAATTTACTAGTGAGCGTGCACATTAAAGACACTCGGGCATTACTGAGCTTTACATAAATACAAAGCACGAACTAACCAATGCTTTAAAAACTGATAAAAACGTTGAAAATATCGATCTTATTTAATAGGTTATTATTAAAAAGCGTCATTACAACGCGCAAAATTAAGACCCAGAAGATCAGATACAGACTGAGCATAATATTTATTTGCAAAATTATTACTGTTTTACAGCGCCACTAAATACACAGAAAAAACACAATTTATAAGTTACACGAGTTGGTAAGCGTTAATATTTTTTGGTCTGGTGCGGCATAAAAATAATTTTACGCTAATTACTTTTCCTATGCTTATTATTTATAGCTTTTAAAACCATGGACTGTCTAATTGACAGGTAGAGACTAATCAAAATAAGCAAAATAAGGTATTAAGCAGTGTATTTTTCTTAAATGCAGCTTAAACGACAGAACAGAACACGTATTAATTTTAAAATAAACGATTAAATAAAATAAATTTTCAACACAAAAAACCAACCACCAAATACATGAGAAATTTTTCTCACAAAAACGCACCGTATTTTTTTATAATGTGTTACCGTTCCAGCAATCCTTTTTATTTATGTCTAACTAATTATTTTTACTGTCATATGAGTTCTAATAATTTAGCGATAGCTCTAAATATTGCTAAACTGGCAACTCATTATCAACTTGAACAATAAAAACATTAAAAGAAGCAGACACAGCAGCAAAAAACTTAGTACTCATGCACTTAAAAATTTTTTTCGTTAAAATGTTTAACCAAACAGTTAAACAAAGGCGCAATCAACAGCGCAGGCCCCAGTTGGAGGCGGAGCGCATATGCGTATCGGAGCGCAGATGTTCGTCCAATTCGTACAAACTGTGCAGATAGAGGCCAACATTGCCGCAGGCGTTTGTACACACCGGGCAGACAAAGGCGAAGCCGTCGTCGCGGCGGCACTGAACGGCGGCCCGTAGATTCTGCAATTGTTCTTCGAGGAATTTGCGCCACCTGACTAGCCAGGCGTTCCAGCCCGACTTGCTGTTGCTATGGGGATTGTTGGCATCGATGCCGCTGAAAGCGAATCGGCTAATTTCGTCGGCTACAAGACGGGCCTTGTTGGCGCCAACGTCGGGCACTGCGTAGTGCAAAGTGTAGATTGAGCAATAGGCCTCGCGGTCGACTGGCGCGCCAAGTGTGACGCCAGCCCGGCGCGGCCAGCCCCAGACCTCCGGCTTCGGGCCGGCCTGCATGGCGCTCACCTTCGGCACCAGAGGGTAGGCAGTTTTGAAAAACATTTGACGAAGCTGTTCGCGTAGACTGCGCTGACGAATGCGAAGATTCTGTAGATCGCGTTCCACTAGTTGAACCTGGCCGTTGCGAATGCCACTGCAGGAGCGGTTTTTGGGGGTTGAGGATTTCTCACTGCATCATAAATCATTGCTCAATTGTTTAATGTACTGCACACAGTTTGATACCTTTCACAGCACTGAAACTTCACACCACACAGACTGTTTCTGACAGCTACTTTCACACCACACAGCCTGTTTCTGACAGCTACTTTCACACCACACAGACTGTTTCTGACAGCTACTTTCACACCAGACAGACTGTTTCTGACAGCTACTTTCGCACCACACAGCCTGTTTCTGACAGCTACTTTCGCACCACACAGCCTGTTTCTGACAGCTACTTTCACACCACACAGCCTGTTTCTGACAGCTACTTTCACACCACACAGACTGTTTCTGACAGCTACTTTCGCACCACACAGACTGTTTCTGACAGCTACTTTCACACCACACAGCCTGTTTCTGACAGCTACTTTCACACCACACAGCCTGTTTCTGACAGCTACTTTCACACCACACAGACTGTTTCTGACAGCTACTTTCGCACCACACAGACTGTTTCTGACAGCTACTTTCACACCACACAGCCTGTTTCTGACAGCTACTTTCACACCACACAGACTGTTTCTGACAGCTACTTTCGCACCACACAGCCTGTTTCTGACAGCTACTTTCACATCACACAGACTGTTTCTGACAGCTACTTTCACACCACACAGACTGTTTCTGACAGCTACTTTCACATCACACAGACTGTTTCTGACAGCTACTTTCACATCACACAGACTGTTTCTGACAGCTACTTTCACACCAGACAGCCTGTTTCTGACAGCTACTTTCACACCACACAGACTCTTTCTGACACCTACTTTCACACCACACAGCCTGTTTCTGACACCTACTTTCACGCCACACAGCCTGTTTCTGACACCTACTTTCACACCACACAGCCTCTTTCTGACACCTACTTTCACACCACACAGCCTCTTTCTGACACCTACTTTCATACCACAGACCCTCCAAAGTACCCAGTTTCTGACACCTACTCTGATAGACTTAAGTTGAATTAACTCACTAGTCTGTAATCATAATATTGGCCTCAATGCGAATCTTATTGATTCGAACAAGATCGGAATTGTCCAATAGTACATCCGGCTGCACTAGCATGTCCTGCTTGGGATCAATAGGATCCGGATCGGCGCGTTGGCCTTTGATAGCGCCCATGCCGCACAGGAAGCCGGTGTAATGCGTCAGGCCCTGAGGACTGCAGCGCGGCTCCATCTGGGGCGCGAATAGCAGGCAGAGAAGCGCCGGCAAACCGGGTATCTGGGGGAACAGAGTGGTGTGATTCAGCACCAGGCGATTTTGATTCTTCGAATCGAGCATAACCGAGCCGGCAATGAGCAGTCGGTCCATAGGATTCTGCGGCTCGGGATCTATAGCAACAGAGTTGACCGACTCCGGGTCCAAACCGATCTGCATGCGCTTGTAGGCGTGGCACAGGCCGCGAAATTTCATTTCAAACGGATGGCTAGGTCCGCGAGGCGTGAAATAGCTGCGGCTGAAATGCGGCACGCCTTCGGCCGCTTCGAAATTCCGGACTAGCACGTCCAGCTCGGCTCGGTCGTACAGCCGGCCGTAGCCCAGGCTGCCGCCGGCGGATTGGCCATCAGCTGCAGCGCCGGCGCCAGTATTGAACAGTCGCTTGCGCTGCAGATTGTCCTGCCGGGACTCGTAGCTCTCCGTGTAGGATTCGGCCCAGGACAAATCGTAGCCGGCGCCGTTGGAGCTCAGCGGCGCGTTGATTCGGCGAAGCACCTCGGGCAGGATGTGCATCACGTGCTCCGGCATGTTGTTGCAGGCCAGGCCCTGGGAATGCCAGATCAGGTGTTTAACTAAGGATTTGCTTAATAAATTCACTTCTAACTATTTTTCTGTTTGTCTGTCTGCCTGTGTGTCTGTCTGTGTTTCTGTCTGTCTGTCTGCCTGTGTGTCCGTCTGTGTTTCTGTCTGTCTGTCTGCCTGTGTGTCCGTCTGTGTTTCTGTCTGTCTGTCTGCCTGTGTGTCTGTCTGTGTTTCTGTTTGTCTGTCTATCTGTCTGTCTATCTATCTATCTATCTATCTATCTATCTATCTATCTATCTATCTATCTATCTATCTATCTATCCATCTATCTATCTACCATCTATTGCCAGGACCTGCACCGGAGCGGTTACGAAAATTAGGTTTTCTCGGTAGCGGCAACATGCTTTTCCACTACTCGAGAGTAGCCTGATTTTCGCATGGCATATAGCTGGTTCCAGTTGGTAGTTCCACTGGATAAAAGCGCTTACCGCGCCCATTGGCTTTCCAGCTGCCTTAATCGCTTCCGGTGATCTTGTGTGCGTGCTAATTTTAAGCGGGATTGGCTGCGGCAAGCAAGCTCGAAAGAGCTCGCTTCGCTCGCTCTTTCTCGCTATCTACTATCTATCTATCTATCTATCTATCTATCTATCTATCTATCCATCTATCCATCTATCCATCTATCTATCTATCCATCTATCTATCTATCTATCTATCCATCTATCTATCTATCTATCTATCCATCTATCCATCTATCTATCTACATTAAACTCACCTGAACTAGGATCTTGTTCAGCGTCGGCACGTTGTCGCCGGCAAAGGTCTTGCCGTTGCGGCACAGGCTAACCCGAACGCGCACAATATCGCACACAATAGAATAGATGGAGCAGTGAACTAGCAGTTTGTCAGTAGCCTGATCCACAGTTGAAAACAAATTGCAGCTGAGTATCTTCTCGAATAGACTGGACTCTTGGCTAGTCCATTCTCCATCTAGATGGGTGACGCCGAGCGGTTTAATTTCGGCCAGTTGAATTTCCACGGCTAGAGGAGGATAAGCGCGCAGGCGTTCAGGCAAACCAATCAGCTCATTGACGGGCACAGTGCCGGTGTTGCCATAGTCCATAAATTTCACGCTAACAGTGCCAGCCTGCGGTTCGGTTAGCACCCAGCAACGATACAACTCGCCTTCATAGGGAGCCAGAGCGGTCAGGCCAACAAATGGCCGACTAGTCAGTGGAGTTTTAGGACAGCGCTGCAACAGGCTAATAATCTCGGCTTCCATATTCAAGTAGCGCTTCGGAATGCCGTAGAAATGACCAACCTTAACTACGTAAGTCGGTACAACGTAGAAATCCTGTTCGTAACGGAGCGCCTTTAGTGGCGGCGTGATGCCGGCATCGGCTTGGCGGGACTCGCCAGCGGCCTGCTGCAGCGTCGGCAACTGGCTGCCTGGCCGTTTCGAATGGAACTCCTGCAGCAGACTGACGAAATGGTTGCGCTGATTGGCTTCGCGGATGCGCAATCGGAATACGTTGCCCATTCGGCCGGCCTTCAAGGCCAACAGCACCGACGGATGAATCCGGCCAACCAATGACGGCAGACTAGACGGGCCGCTAGCCGCCTTAGCAACCGAGTCCATCACGTGTTCAACATCGAAGCTAACGAAACATTTGGAATTTTCGCTGCATACGCTTGGCTCGCCAAGAATTTTGTGCATGCAATACTTTTTAACTAAGTCGGTTAATTGGCGCCTATATAGATCGCCTTCGTTAATTGGGAAGCCGCTAAACATGACCGTATTAGTGAGATCGTAGCCGGCAAATTCTTTATTAGCGCCAGTCTCGCCGTAGGCTGACGTGTCTCTAATAAAAAAATTCGGATAGAAAGCTCCGGCTAGTACTATTGGCAGTAGTATGGCGTTTAACTCCGAGTCGCATTCATCTTGCGGCTCTCTGCTAGGATTCGGACCGCGCTGGTTAGTGCAGCGAATATTGAATCGTTCTAGTCTGCGAATTAAATCGTTGTACAAATTCTCCACTTCTCTAATAGCCCGGCGATCAATGAATTTGGTGTTGCACCATCTGGTGAGCTCGGCCTCGGAGTGAAATCCGCCGGATTGCATAATCTGTCGGTACTGTTTAAAGGCGTTGCACATTGCCACACTGTCGGAGCAGGAGCCTCTGGAGTAAATTAGCTTCTCCTCAAAGGCGTAGATAGCCTGTTCAGGTTGGAAATCAACAATAGGCCTTGAGAACAGGCTCTTGCTGCTGCTCATGCAGGCGCCAATAATAAGGCCATCCTCTAGGCAGCCGAAGATGAAGCTGAGCACAATCAGCTTACCAACTAGAATGTCAACGGGCAGGTGGGCAATCACGTGACCTAGGAAAGTTAAATTGCCATCAAACGGATCTGTGCACGTGCTAGTAAGAGCGGCAACTAGTTTCAACCGGTTGACACTCTCGGCAATTCTCAATGCCGATGGCGGATCAATAGCAGCCGACAGGAAGCTCAAAGGCGATTCGTCCATTAGTTTCACTTTCAATACGCAATTGTCAATGGGACAGCGGAGCATAGCGGACGGCTCGAATTCTTCCAATTCGGCGTGAATCTCCGGCGTGATCAATCGGTAGCAGACGCCGGCGCAGACGCGACCAGCACGGCCGGAGCGTTGCTTCAAATTACTCTTGGACGCCCAGCCAACGCGCAATGAACTCAACGAAGATCGATCGTCTTTGCACAGATATTTGGTCTGGCAAATGTCAATGACGAATACTATGTCGTCAATGGTGATGGAGGATTCGGCAATGTTAGTGGACAGAATTACTTTGCGCTTTTCGCCGTATTTGTTGAACGCTTTGCGCTGTTGATCGGCGCTTACTGTCGAGTGCAGCGGGATTATTTCCCAATTGCGTGGATCAATGCCGCGGCACTTGCTCGGATCCTGCATTGTTGAAAAGAATTGGTAAATTCAAGCCGGGAATGATTGAAGACTTTATATTTCTTAGCCTAATCACTTTCACTGCTGTGCAGTTCTGTTAATCTATTATCGATTTTATGTCAAGCGTTTTTAGTTTTTTACATTCCGTATTAAAAAAATTACCCTTTTTGTGGTCCTTGATATGTTTTGTAGCCTGGTCCCTATGAAAATATCCCAAGTTCTGCAGCCTGATCCCTATAAAAATATCCGAATTCAGTAGCCTGATCCGCATTCACAGATCCCAGTTCTGTAGCCTGATCCTAATTTAAAGATCCCAGTTCTGTAGCCTGATCCCCATTCACAGATCCCAGTTCTGTAGCCTGATTCTAATTTAAAGATCCCAGTTCTGTAGCCTGATCCCCATTCACAGATCCCAGTTCTGTAGCCTGATTCTAATTTAAAGATCCTAGTTCTGTAGCCTGATCCCCATTCACAGATCCCAGTTCTGTAGCCTGATCCTAATTTAAAGATCCCAGTTCTGTAGCCTGATCCGCATTCACAGATCCCAGTTCTGTAGCCTGATCCTAATTTAAAGATCCCAGTTCTGTAGCCTGATCCCCATTCACAGATCCCAGTTCTGTAGCCTGATTCTAATTTAAAGATCCCAGTTCTGTAGCCTGATCCCCATTCACAGATCCCAGTTCTGTAGCCTGATTCTAATTTAAAGATCCCAGTTCTGTAGCCTGATCCCCATTCACAGATCCCAGTTCTGTAGCCTGATCCTAATTTAAAGATCCTAGTTCTGTAGCCTGATCCCCATTCACAGATCCCAGTTCTGTAGCCTGATTCTAATTTAAAGATCCTAGTTCTGTAGCCTGATCCCCATTCACAGATCCCAGTTCTGTAGCCTGATTCTAATTTAAAGATCCCAGTTCTGTAGCCTGATCCCCATTCACAGATCCCAGTTCTGTAGCCTGATCCTAATTTAAAGATCCCAGTTCTGTAGCCTGATCCCCATTCACAGATCCCAGTTCTGTAGCCCCGTAGCAAGACTCTAATTCACAGATTCTAAGAACAGTCAGCCACAAACCTTCAAATAGTCGCTCAGTGCAATAATATCGTACAAGCCAGGCAGGAAGACTAGCACAGCGCCGGGCTCGAAACTGCCAATCAATCGCTTAATTAGCTCCATTTTGTGCTCGCTCAATTCAAAATCATCAGGATCCAATGACTGGGCGGTCAGTGAGGGCAGCTGTGGATCAATATGCCGATAATCGTTAACGCGTTTAATAGCGTCGTAATAATAATACGTGTCAACTTCAAATGGCGCCTCGTCAATTCTAATCGTATCCAGACTGTCGAAGATGGCGTCGTCTTTTAAATAGCGCCGAATTTTAGCATCGTCCATAGTGGCGCTCATTACTACTAATTTAGTCTTAGTGTCACCCTGCAGCATCAGCTGTTTAATAATTAATAAGCACATGTCCATTTCAATGTCGCGTTCGTGAGCCTCATCCAATACAATGTGACTCCAAGCGTCCAGGCGTTTAGAATGGATTAGCTTCTCCAGCAGTACACCGGTAGTGACGTACAGAATACACGTGTCCTGACTCTGTTTAGTATCCATGCCGATCTGGTAGCCGCAACGACCGTTCTCAGCCCAGCGTCGTTTCTTACAGATCCAATCTGACACGGTCACTGCGGCAATGCGGCGAGGCTGCGTAACAATAATATTAACTGGCTGTTCTTTGTCCACGGCATTGTCTAGAATGTACTGCGGCACTTGGGTACTCTTGCCGCAGCCGGTGTTGCCTTGGATAAAGACAAAGTCTGAGCACTCTAAAGCCTGTAATATCTGGTCGCGATGCCGCAGCATTGGCAGATTATCGTACAGAGCGGGATTCATTGGCAGATCGGCTGATCGCGGGATTAATCTAGGCGCCACTAATCCCTGCGGTTGGGTGTCGGCAACTATGGTCAAATTGGTCTGATCGCGCAAACTGGTGAAGTTAGTGAGCGTGTCCAGGCCGCTGATGCTGGCTGCTGCGCGTGCAACCTGCTCGGCATGCTGCTCAGCTTCCGGTTGCTGTTGTTGGCCGCTACGGGCAACCGCGCCAACGTCTCTTCTAGTAGCAGACGTGGTGCTTCGAGTTCGAATATAGTTGTCAATGCCTAGAGATTCCACCTGTTTAACTGCCTGCAACATTAAAGCCATAAATTATTTATTTAGGCCATCAAAAATTGATAAAAAGACGGCCCTTAAATCAGAGAGAGGCAACCCCGAAATTACAGAGCGACAACCCTTAAATCAAAGAGTGGCAACCCCGAAATTACAGAGCGACAACCCTTAAATCAAAGAGTGGCAACCCCGAAATTACAGAGCGACAACCCTTGAATCAAAGAGTGGCAACCCCGAACTTTACAGAGTGACAACCCTTAAATCAAAGAGAGGCAACCCCGAACTTTACAGAGCGACAACCCTAAAATCAGAGAGGCAACCCCGAGCTTAAAGAGCGACAACCCTCAAATCAAAGAGAGGCAACCCCGAACTTTACAGAGCGACAATCTTTAAATTACAGGCAACCCTGAACTTACAGTGAGAACCCTTATATGAAAGAGAGGCAATCACGAACTTACAGAAAAGCAACCCTGAAGTAACATACATACGATCTATGAAAGTATTTAACAAATATTAAAAAATCGTTAAACCGACCTGTAGATAAGACGGCTCATGTTCTGATTGCTGACTGCCATCATTGTGACTAGCAGCTTCTGGACGAAAAAACTTTGGCACTGTTGATATTCGAGGCAGGCCAGTTGGATCAAACTTCTCGCCCTGTACAAAGGTGCGCAACACCCGATTAACAAAGTCGGGATTACCAGCTGCGAACTGCGACCTAAATTTAGAATTAAAAAAGAAAGGGAATATTTTTAGCCTACTCATAGACTTATATTATAATAGACCTAACAAGGACTTTCAAGCAGTTAAAAAAATTTCAAAAAATGAAATTTCCTGCAAGGTATGACAACTATTGAAGAGACAAAATTGCAGGCCCTAATTAAAAGCAGCATAAATTTCAAGAATGGAAAAGGAGTCTAATTAATATATGTAGCTAAAATATAGTTGGTAGACTGTACATTTTAAGCCTTTACAATTTAGGCTTGGCTTTAAAAAATCTTGTACTTATTTATTGCTTGATATTCCCCCTTACTTCTGGCTTAAAGTTGCTCAAATTGAAGCACAAGCTGTAGCATCCAATCTGAGAAATTCAAGCCAAAATTAAATAAACAACTTTATTTAGCTCTGCATCCTCTGCTTGACAGCTATGGGACTTAGCAGTTAAAGCAAAACAATTATAGTTTTTTTAAACCAGTTAGGTAAACTTACTAAATATCTATGGCCAATGCATAAAACAAAAAACTTAAAGTTGTACTCTAGAGGCTAGTGTGCCTACCTCATCACTAGAAGGATGTAGGTTGAGTCCTAGCCCTAAGAAACAATTTCTGCCCTTGAGTATAGTATGGTATAGTATGAATCCTGCATTGCTTCAATCTACAGCCAGTGGCACAACCAGAAATTAGTAAAGGAGAAGTGGACCCTGACAAGTATGTTTTGAAGGGGGAGGATCAGGTCCAGATGGCTTTTTCATGAAAAGTTGCTTGGTCCCCCCTTGCTACTTTTTTTACTTTGCTGGAGGGGGCAACTTCCCCCAAGTAAATGTGCCATTGCACCTAGCTGAGATATAGTATCAGTTTGACCTAGGTAAATTTAGAGTAGGTATTGCAACCCCTCCAGCCCATCAGGCAAAAACTACACTTAGCAAAAGTCAAAACCACAACCCTACCAAGAGAGGCGACTTCTCTCTCACCTCAACTGCAATTGACATAACTTGCACCATAGCATGGCTAAAGCTAGGTAAGAGTGAATGCAGGAGAGGGCAATTGGGGGGTGCACTTTACTTAGCAGATTAGCAGTCATCTTGCAGTTGGAATAATGCAGCTATTTCTGGATCAATTTTGTTTAATAAAATTAAAAGGACTCAACAGTAGACCTTTATGTAATTATGTAAAAATATTACTGCCTTTAGTAGGCATATTTTTATAAAGTTAAAAACATTTGAGCAGTGCTGATTTGTAACCATTTGGATTATTAAGCACTTAATACTGAGTGTAACACCCCCAGGCCTGTAGCACAGCAGCAACTCTGTGAGGTATCCCCAGAACAAGATACCATATAAAATCCTGTGGAAGATGCTAGCAAGTATCAGCAATGGCCTAGTATAGCTATGCAACATTTTGCTAGGGATTTTTGGAGTCTGGGCACTTAAGATATTGCCCTATCTGTTTTTTTCACCTTACATTAGATAGAGCAGGGTGCCTAGTATGGTCAGAGTTTGCCTAATAATCTGCAGCAGAAGTCTATTTGCCTGGCTATTAAGCCACAGAGATCATAGAGCTGGCTACCTATGGCTGCATGCTAAATACTACTAGTCTCTTGGGACTTTGTTAACAGTGCTTGAATTGTTGAATGTGATTGGCCAAATCAGTAAACAACTGTGCTAATGAATATACCAGCTTCTAATATACCAATAGTGCGCCATTTGTCCTATTCCTGACCATTGTCACTTGTAAAGTAAAGTGTTCTATCAGTCTATATTAACTTCAACATCAATATTTAGATGAATTAAATGTTGTATCCCTAACCTAATCCTAGTCCTTTTTGTATATCAAGGGACCCATGCCACTTTCAATCTTGATAGCTAATCCTCCATTGCATGGTGCAAGTTATATCACTTGTGGTTAATGAGAGAAAAGTCACCTCTCTCAGTAGGGTGGTGGTTTTGACTGTTGCAAAGTGTACATAGGATAGGTATCTATATTAGCTAATTATTATTTCCTTATTTATATAAGAAGTGAAAATAAAAAAAACTTAAAATTTAAAGAACTTGATTTTATTTTTGTTATTAAATTTTTTATAGCAAATATAGGCCTTAACATTGAAAATTATAATGCAAAAGGGCTATGCTAACTTTTCTAAAATAAAATTCTTTCACTCATGAGCCGTGATATAAGCAAATTGAATAAGCAATAATTCACTTGGACATTTGTACTAAGTATTAAATAGATGGCAATGCAAATATTAGTCTCTTAAAAAACCTATTATATAATGAAATCACTAGGCTTAAAGTTTATTTATAAGTCACAGCAACCTATTACTGAATCAGAGTAGAAATTTGGAGTAGAAAATTTATTTATACTTATGACTATGTCATGACTGTCAATCAAGCATGGCCAATTTTTTTGTTTGGTTGATCTGCAACATTAGATTGAGTCAAAAAGTTTTAAATAATCAGAGTCTAGAAACAAAAAGAGCAACAAAAACTTACATAGGTGGCCTAATGCAACTTGTACTCGTAACTCTCAAAATTTAGGCTATATGGCTGAATTCTATATTCAGCACGTTTTTACGAGCAGGCTAATAACGGCCTAGCTAAAGGAGGCACAGACGTATGTAATGTATAACTTTAGCAATTTTCACTGATAGTTCGTACGATGGTCTGAGATAGAAATTAAGGTAACTTCCGCGTTTACACCAATAATAATAATAGTTCGCATTTTTGATGCGCTGTGCATGCAGGCGCAGCCGATGATTTCAAATAGGCCTGGTTGCAAAAATTGTATTAAAAAAATTATTATAAAAAGTCAAAAATATAGTTTTTATTGTTACGCTGCAATTGTAGCTTTTATATATTCTAATGCTTTACTTTGAGACGTTTTTTGATATTGATCCCAAGTATTTACTAGCAATAATTGACATTTAATTTTCTGCGTAATTTAATTATTGTGTTTATTTTTCGTAAGTTTATAATTTTTAAGCATTTACTTATTTCGCTTTGTTTTTCTCGTTACCAACTTTTCAGTGCGGCTGTTCAAAAGCGTTTATTTTGCTATTTATTTTTCTTACAACGTGTCTGGAGTTTTCTGTAGAGCACAGTTCGTAGCGTGTTAAGAATTTACTGTTAGCCCCGAGAATTAGTTGTTTGGTTTAAGAGTTTCTAAGTCTAGTAAATTAAGGGAATTTAATATTAATTAATTTAAGCCATTGAGCAGGCGTATATTTGTAAGCGAACGCAGCGTGCAGTGCTTAGCGCGTCTTCAGCAAATTATTCATAGTTTAAATTATTATAATAATGATCTGCTACTCAAATAATAACTCGTAAAATACAAGTTCCCGAACTAAATCGCATCATAATTAATCGCCAGTGTTATCATCATTTAAACCTATTTTGAAAGTGCTACCGCTACACGTTAATCGTCACATTAAAAATGGAGGGTCCCACCGTTTAGACAAGACTCATCACACGCCCGAAACCGGTTCTATCCGGTTCTGCTCAGCTCTGCAAGTCATCTCAGTGGCACGGCCAGCCCAGCCAGCTAAGTTTCGCATACTATCATCACGTGACAACTACAGCCTAGAACGAAAATTGGCGCACGCTAGACAACAACCCCAACGGCCGCTTATTTTCTACCGTCTAAAGCCTTGTGAGCCATCCAAGCTTGCAAAAAAAGTGCACAATCAAACCTGCAGTCCTGTCCGCCGTAACTGCGACCTAGCTAGCCGGCACTGGTTCGCCCTTTCTCAGCCAAGCCTAGGCCTAACGAGCAAACGAGCAACCTCCATCCAAGCGAGACGTGTCCAGATTCAGTGGTCAGCATTTGGCGTGGTGCGGCACAGGTGAGAACGCGTCTTTTTTCCTGCTCTCTCTTTATTTAGGGACTTGCTGGCAGAGTTAGTTTTTATCTGTGGTGTCTCTTTTCAGTTAGGGAGTTGTTTAGGCTTATTTAGGCACCTTTTGGTTTCCCTCTGCCAGTTTTTCTGCGTGTATTTCTATTCCTCTCCATCCGTTTTTTTTCCTCTCTCTCTCTCTGTTCCGTTTGTCTTCGCTGTTTGGAATGCTAGGAGAAGGCGACGAGGCGAAGCCATCTGAGGATGGTGGGGCCCAATCCGACTTGCAGAAGGTCTTGCACACCTTGACACTGATTCTGGAGAAAACTTGCGACCGGGAAGCATCCGCTGCTGCAGACAGACTGCAAAAAAGCCCGAGGCTCCGCCCTCCACCGCCTTTCCAGCCGCAGATGAACTTCGAACTTTGGAAGACCCAGTTCGTAACCTATATTGAAGCTCATCATGTTCCAACGCCACAGCAACCTGCAGTTCTCTTGTCGATGCTATCTCCAGAGTGCCAGGAATTCATGTTCAATAACTCATTGCATCGAGTCGCTATTGAGACTGCGCTTAAGGCTCTTGAAGAGCGGTTCACAGATTCAGGCACCAAGCAGAAATGCTACCTAGAACTGGTCGCTGCTGAGCAACTCGTATCTGAGTCAACGCAGGAGTTCTTTGACCGACTCATCCATCTCTCCAAGTCTGCAGGGTTGACAAAGACTGAGGCTGAACCTTTAGTCCGTGCCCGTTTCTGCTACGGACAGAGAGACAAAGCTTTAGCAGAAAGGCTGATTCTTCTGGGCCAAGAGAATTCTAAGTATACTGCTGAAGATCTAGCAAAGAAGGCCAGGGAGATTGCAGGTGTCAAGAAGCTCTTATCCAGTGATAGTGCAACTCCTATAGTCAGGGCTGCGGGCGCGGCTTCCGACAGGACAGCGGAGCTCGAAGCACGAGTCCTTGAGCTGGAGAATCTACTGCGACAGAATCAACAAAACCAGTCAGTAGGAAATACCCCTGCAACTAAATCTCAGCCTAGAACTAATCAGGTCAATTCATCGCATATGCCTGCAATGCCAACTTCGGCTTCTAATAATTTCAAGCAAAATGCTAAATTCCATCCTCATAAAGGAAAGAAATCCTCAAAGTCTTGCAATCGCTGTGGCGCATCGGACCACTTTACAGCTGACTGCCCCCAACCTCCGCCATTCAACGGGAGAGGGGGTGGAGCACCTCAGAGTCATCACCACAACAGTGCTAAATTTCACGCCAGAGAGTCCGGAACTATCACGTCTTGGAGAGGCGGATATGGTTTCGTCCAGTCAGCTCAGATGCCAGACTCTCTTTTTGTCCACTACTCAAAACTTGACAACGAGCTGAAGCAGCTTGTTGATAGCCACCAGATTGTTGGCACAGCTGTGCAGTTCCAAAGACAAGCTGACCCCGGACGCGAACGCGATCAGGCAGTGTGGGTTAGTTGTCACTCAACGCCAGTCCGCTGTGACCAATCTTGCACCGACGAGGCCGTTTTGGAGTCAAGCATGTTCGTGCAGCTGGATATTGGCGACAGCAAGGTCATCGCGTGCCTCGACTCTGGCTGCAACGCTAGTGTCATGGGTGTCAAAGTCAGAGACCAGCTTGTAACTAAAGACCCAATTAACAACGCCTTTACTCCGGCCAGGAGGTACCAAGCTGCGACCGCGTTCAACGGCACCTCAACTCAGATTATTGGCACACTGCACTGTGAAGTTAAGATAGGCAAAGTGCTTAAGACACATGTCTTCCTAGTCACCGAAGGGCAGCTTACAGACGTCCTGTTGGGAATGGATTTCATGAGGAGCTTCAACATGAACTTGCTCATAGCCGATGGCCAGGCCACAGTGGATGGTGATCCTGTCCCCATTATTGAAGGTGACAAGGGAATTTTCCGAGCTCGTAGGGTCACTGCAGCCTGCAATGTCCAGTTGCCGCCCAGATCAGAGACAGTCGTCCCTAGCAGAGTCATCGACGCTGACCCTGGCTCCCATGGTGTCATAGGAACTAGATTATTCTGCACGGACTCTGAATTCTTTGTTGCCCATTCAGTGGACAATGTAAGTAGCACTAATCATGTCCTTGTGCGCCTACTCAATAGTAGCGATCAACCGTCAACAATCGTCAAGGGACAAGAGATTGCGTCATTTCAGAATTTGGGGGATGGAGAAGTCATTTCCCAGACAACTCTCACGGAAAAAGACTTCACCTTCTCAAACGTAGAGAAGCTGGGTGCTCAGCTTCCAAAGCTTCCACATCCCGATCCGAGTACAACAGCTTGGCTAGTTAAGCAGTTCAAACTGGACGAGACAAAGTTATCTAATAACCAGCTGGCAGTCACGGTTAAGCTCCTGAATCACTTCCAGAGTCAGATTTCTAAAAGTGAGACAGACTTGGGAAGGACCAATCTGCATGAAATGAATATCGAATTGCAGGACCCTGCTTGCCGGCCTATTTCACAACCTTCTAGGCGCACAACACCTGCGCAGAAGGAATTTCTTGACAAGCATATACATCAGCTCTTGTCGCAGGGTGTCATTGAGGAATGTGATTCAAAATGGGCATCGCCAATTGTCTTAGTAAAGAAGAAAGACGGCTCTCAAAGGCTGTGCATCGACTACCGGTTAGTCAACAAGGTAATAAAACCCTGCACTTTTCCTTTGCCCTTAATTGACGAAAGCTTTGACAGCCTCGCCGGCTCGAAAGTGTTTTCCAGCTTGGACCTCACCTCTGCCTACTGGCAGGTAGGTATTAAGGAACAGGATAGAGACCTAACAGCTTTTTCGTGTCCACAAGGCACCTATCGGTGGAAAGTAGTCCCGTTTGGCATAAAAACCGCACCAGCCAATTTCGCAAAGCTTATGCATCGAGTGTTCAAGCCGCTGCTAATGCGCGTCAGCCTTATCTACCTCGACGACATAATAATAAAAGCTAAAGACAATGACGAAATGATCGTCCACCTTGCACTCGTTTTGTGGCAACTGAAGAAAGCTAATTTGAAGATCAAGCCAGCCAAATGCGAACTGTTCAAAGATCGAGTCCGTTTTTTAGGGTTCATAGTTTCCCCAGATGGTATCGAGGCGGATCCGGCGAAGATCGAGGCCGTTCGAGATTGGTGTCGTCCAACCGACAAGAAGCAGCTGCTTGCCTTTTTGGGCTTTTCGAACTACTATAGGAAGTTTGTTCCCCGATTCTCTGTCGTTGCTGCTCCGCTCTACTCTTTAGCAAAGGGCTCAGCAAAATTCTGCTGGCTCGAGCATCATGACAGGGCATTCGAGGAGTTGAAGGCCAGCTTGTGCGCGCCCCCTGTCTTGGCGTACCCGGACCTCAATGCCTCTGCAGGCCTCTTCATCTTAGACTGCGACGCATCTCTTGAAGGTGTCGGGGGCGTGCTCTCACAAGAAGGCCCTGACGGTCAGGAGCATGTAGTGGCCTACGCCTCGAAAAAATTCACTCAATCTCAGCAGAATTACTGCGCCACCATGCGAGAGTTGCTTGGCCTTGTAATCATGCTCGAACATTTCAGGACTTACCTCCTCGACCGTAAATTTCTTGTTCGCTCAGATGCAGCAGCACTGCAGTGGCTGCACACTAAAAAGCATGCCACTGGCATGCTAGCCCAGTGGTTAGCTACCATCGACGTCTACAATTTCAAAGTTTGCCAGACTCCACTCGAGCGTCTCGCCGAGTACGACTTCGCTGTTGAGCATCGTGCTGGTTCCAAGCATATCAATGCTGATGTTCTTAGCCGGAATCCACGCTTTCGAGCCGACCACCATGATTGCCCGACTTGCAGCAAAATCCCCGCTTTCCGGGAAAAGTTCATTCAGTCGGAGAAGCCGAGACAAATTGATGAAGACAACTGTAGCGAGTCCATGCAACTGAGAGCTGTGCAGGTAGACACCGGCAACCAGACGGAATCACTTGATCTCCAAGCGGACGTTTTTTCAACGCAAGTCAATAGCAAAATGCTTAACATGGAGGTCACAAGCGTTTCCATTAGCACTCAGACTCCATCGGGGGCTCATACTCAAACTGAACCGGAGCAGCCATTTCTGCAGGCGTTGCACATGAGCCTCGCCTCGGACACCGCTTCTGCTGAGAGTGCCAATCACCAACAGAATGCTCTTGTGGCACCCGAGCTTCCGCAACAATTCTCTGGTTCGAGTGAGGCGGACCTTCACGTTCCATTGCTTAACTCTGCCCCAGTAGTCTCCCACACGCTGGATGAGCCAGATATTCAACCAGCATCTTCCGCGCCGCCAACTGCGCAGGACACTGACGCCAGTGACGAGATGTCTGAGGCTGCCGAGAACCTCTGGGCCAGAGATGCCCAGGAGACCAGTGTTGACTTGATGAAGCTGATCGAGGCCGTTGCTGGTAAATCGCCAAGGCTTACGAAAGCAGATGTTCAGGACTGCAGCCGAGAGATACGCACCCTTTGGGCTTTGTTTGACGAACTCGAAGTAGAGAACGGCTTGCTAGTTCGAGTCAAGCCTGGCAAGCATGGCAGACCTGTCAGTCGTCTCATAGTTATACCAGAAACAGCTAATATAGATGAACTTGTTTCATGCTATCATAAAGACATTAACCATTGCGGCGTGAACAAGACTGTTCGCACGCTGAAACAGCGCTTTCAAATCACCAATCTCGAGGTATTCGTGAAAGGAATCATAGCGGAGTGCGAAATCTGTAGTCGTACTAAGAAAAGTAAGCGCAAGAACAAGGAGCCACTTCAACCTATCCTCACAGGATATCCTAATCAAATAGTTCATGCAGACCACGCGGGCCCGTTTCGTGAGCAAGATGGCAATCGCTATTTACTAGTTTTAGTTGACAACTTTACAGGCTACCTTGAGATAGTGCCAGTTCCGGATGTGTCTGCAGAGACTACTGCCCGCGCCATTCTTACAGAGTGGATTGTGCGTTATGGCACTATGGAACAACTCGTTTCAGATAACGGCACCGCTTTCATAAACAAGACAGTAGCTGAGCTCACTAGACTACTCGAAATAGACGTAGCGCGAATCACGGCCCGTCGGCCACAAGCTAATGGGAAAGCAGAGCGGACCATCCAGTCCATCAAAGCGCAGATCCGCGCAATCTGCATGGAGAAGCAAGTAAATTGGCCGTTAGCAGCCCGCTTGGCTGGTTTCTCTATCCGATCGACTGTTGCAGAGTCCACAGGCTGGTCCCCTGCCAGACTCTTCTTTGGTCGAGACCTCGCTATGCCGATGGACCTGCAGTTTAATCCACCCAAGCAAGATCGATATGATCCAGACTGTTATGCCCACAGACTCCATAAGCTATTAGTAGAAGTTTCAGCGATCGCTCGATCTACTCGAGGCAAGGCTCAGCAGAGGCAAAAGAGGAACTACGATCGAAGTGTTATTCATTCCAACTATGAAACTGGTGAACTTGTCTGGGTCCTTAATCCTGACCACAAAGGCTTGGAGACAGCTGTATGGCAAGGCCCGTACAAGGTTATCCAGAAAGTGTCCGAGTGCAATTACCGTCTCATTCCGGAGCTTTCGCGCGTCAATCCAATGTCTCAACCACCGAACCCGGCTCACAATATTTACAACGTCGACCGCTTGAAGCGGTGCGTCAGGAAGCAGACGTACCAGGATGTCACTGACCGGTACGGGCTCCGCGTTCCAGCGCTCCTTCCGCTGTCACGCCAGGGCCAGCGAGACGACCTGTCTTCGCAGCATAATGTCCTTGACTCATCATCCACCAGTGAGTCCGAAGCGCAAATCTTGGAAACTGCGCGATCTCCCGAACCTTCCAACTCGTCAGCAGATGAAGCGCCGCCGCAGGCAGCGGGGACCCAGCCGACTCTTGTAGCGCCTGCTAACTCACCGGTATTAGCAGAGTCAACTGAGCCGCCAAACATGCAGGACGAGCACCCAGCCATGTCGCCCGTTCATCAACCTGCCGTCTTGCCAGTACTGCATCAGGCACCGCAACAAACGCTGTCGTCCCCTCAGGAGTCGCCAGATCGCCGACTAGCGATGCAACTTCCTTTAGCGACGCCCCGTTCTTTGTCCACTGAGTCAGAGGCTGGGTCTACGCGGAGTTCGAATCCGTCTTCCTCCGAGCAGTCCCTGGCTCCTCAGCACCCAGACGCAGTTCCAGAAATCGGCGCCGAAGTGCTCGTCCCGACAGAGAACCCAGTACAGCATAGTCTAAACCTAGAGCATGAGAACACCAACAGCACAGTGCCTGCGATGGACGACAGTCCAGGCTCTGATAGCACACTGGACAGCAGCCACTCCGAAGTGCTTTCACCTGGCGCCATCAATGCAGTCGTGCCACAAGCAACTGAAAGTCCAGTCGACCCTAACCCGCGGGCGCAGCCAACGGCAGCCGAACCAGTAGCTCCGCCTGCCCAAACGACGCGTTCAGGTCGCCAGGTGCGCAAGCCTCACCGTTTCCTCAACACCATAGTGCAGTTCTGTACTAGAGCCAAAAATCTGAACAACCAGTCAGGAAGTCCCAGCAGTGGAAGTAACCACTGCAAATTTCCAGCACCTGAAAGCAGCTTATCAACTCATTCGTGGACTAATAGCCCTCGCAGTTCTCGTTAACCTCAAGTGGCAAGCCGTAGCTTCAGTTCCGCAAATAAAAAGTTTTAACTAGTTCTCCAGTATATTTAAATAATTGAACTCAGCAACTTGAATCACTGAACTTGCTTTAAAGAAATTTAAAAGAATAAAAAAAAAAGAAATAATTTAGAATTGCCAGCATAATAAAGAAAATTCATTCTCATGCGTTTCAAGAAAAGCTATGCTTCGTCAAGTTCAGTTCTAAGGAGAGTAATATAGAGTTGCAAGTAAGGCCGCTGTATGAAGAAGTTATTGAAAAATCAAAAAAAGTTCAAAGCAAGTCCGTCATCATGGTTTTATCCCGTTATTAGTGCTCTCGGTGTGCAGTCGGCTGTGGGCGATTGGTGCTTTGCTTTCCTTGGTGTCGGTGACGCAGCGCCGTGTTCGCCTGGCATCCCTTTGTGTGTGTCTGTTCAATCTTTTCGCCTTGTTAGTTAGTATGCCTCCGCTTTCTCCCTGTTCTTGTCTATTTCGTTGTTCTGGGGAAGGGGCGGCTAGTAGTGTGTAGGTGGGGGGCTGCGTGTTCCCTCCTTGTGCCGTGCCAAGCCGCCTGTGCTGTCGACTGCGTCTGCCGGTCTCTGCCGGCCGGTCGATGGCTTCTGCCGGTCTCTGCCGGCCTGTCGACGGCTTCTGCCGGTCTCTGCCGGCCTGTCGACGGCTTCTGTCGGTCTCTGCCGGCCTGTCGACTGCGTCTGCCGGTCTCTGCCGGCCTGTCGATGGCTTCTGCCGGCCTGTCGACGGCTTCTGCCGGCCTGTCGATGGCTTCTGCCGGCCTGTCGATGGCTTCTGCCGGCCTGTCGATGGCTTCTGCCGGCCTGTCGACGGCTTCTGCCGGCCTGTCGATGGCTTCTGCCGGCCTGTCGATGGCTTCTGCCGGCCTGTCGATGGCTTCTGCCGGCCTGTCGATGGCTTCTGCCGGCCTGTCGATGGCTTCTGCCGGCCTGTCGACGGCTTCTGCCGGTCTCTGCCGGCCTGTCGACGGCTTCTGCCGGTCTCTGCCGGCCTGTCGACGGCTTCTGTCGGTCTCTGCCGGCCTGTCGACTGCGTCTGCCGGTCTCTGCCGGCCTGTCGATGGCTTCTGCCGGCCTGTCGACGGCTTCTGCCGGCTAGACGATGGCTTCTGCCGGTCTCTGCCGGCCTCTCGACGGCTTCGGCCGGCCTCCGCAGCATCATTGGGCCTCCGCAGCATTATTTACTGTCAGCTTGTCACCGCTAATTTCCCTTCTCCTTCTCGTGCGCCGTAAAATCAATTTAGCCTTATAATCAATCGTGCACCTGCATTTTCTCGCGCTGAACATCCTTTAATGCGTCTAATAATATTTTTTGTGAAATTAATCTTTCAGCCTTCCGTCATAATATTGTCAATTGTTTCTCGTATTACGAATACTCACCTGTTTTTAACTCCCATTTTTTCTTACAATAGTTCAGCAAATACCTGCGTAATTTTTGTACTTTAACTTTGTTTATTAATTTAACAAATATTCGTAAAAATGTTTTCTTTATCGTTCCACAATCCTGTTCGTTTTTTCGCGAAAATATTTACAATTTTCTCTCTCGTCTACCTGCTTTCGTTTTTCGGTGAGGGGGCGGGTGAGACGTTTTTTGATATTGATCCCAAGTATTTACTAGCAATAATTGACATTTAATTTTCTGCGTAATTTAATTATTGTGTTTATTTTTCGTAAGTTTATAATTTTTAAGCATTTACTTATTTCGCTTTGTTTTTCTCGTTACCAACTTTTCAGTGCGGCTGTTCAAAAGCGTTTATTTTGCTATTTATTTTTCTTACAACGTGTCTGGAGTTTTCTGTAGAGCACAGTTCGTAGCGTGTTAAGAATTTACTGTTAGCCCCGAGAATTAGTTGTTTGGTTTAAGAGTTTCTAAGTCTAGTAAATTAAGGGAATTTAATATTAATTAATTTAAGCCATTGAGCAGGCGTATATTTGTAAGCGAACGCAGCGTGCAGTGCTTAGCGCGTCTTCAGCAAATTATTCATAGTTTAAATTATTATAATAATGATCTGCTACTCAAATAATAACTCGTAAAATACAAGTTCCCGAACTAAATCGCATCATAATTAATCGCCAGTGTTATCATCATTTAAACCTATTTTGAAAGTGCTACCGCTACACGTTAATCGTCACAACTTGCTTACAGAATTATATAAGTTTTAATGGTTAAATGTGGTTTGAGCAAGTTTGGAATTGGGGTTTTCAAGAAACTAAGCAAGTTGTCGTTTGCCGGTTTGCCGTTTTGGTTGCCGTTCATGAAGTTCATAAAATAATTTTTTCACTCAATTTTCTAGCATTTTTAAAATATGATATGCTATAACATGCAATGTCAAATTAGAACTGCCAGATAGGCTATCTAAATTTTAATAGTCATGTTTACGGCCTATATTATTTAATTGAGTCCAAAGTGAGTGAATTAAATGATTCGCTTTTTTTCTACTTTTTGCTGTGTTTGCTAAAATGATATATTAGTAGTTTTTACATTGCTAAAATGCTATTTTTGTTGTTTGAAAATGTCTAAAAATGAAGAATAATATACTGCTAAGTAATATCTATATATTTCTTTAATGAAATTCATAGCACACATAAATGTAAACTTTGCAAATGTATAATTAAGTTAAGGCCTAGCTAATGCATTTAGTATTTTTAAAGTGCTTTTAACATTAAAATAAATAGTGACAAATATCAAAAGCAAATTTGTAAATAAGTTTATTTTTAATTTGCTTTAGTTAGATATTTTTGAAGGATAAAGTTAATTTCTAAATTTTGCTAAATTAAAGTTAGCTAAGTAAAACATTATTTTGTTTTTTTATAATGATAATTTTTATAATAAATGAAAAGTAAAGGCTGGATTCAAAAAGTTCTAGCATTTGGCTAATAGACAATAAAAAAGAAAAATTCAATATAATAGCTATAGCTTATATAACGGTCATTGTAAGAGTTTGGAACTATGAATTATTCCTTAATAATGAGCTTAAGTAGAAGTAAATAAATATTTTCAATGATTCAAGTAGCATCCTTTGGCTTGGGTTTAATGGATAATTATATATTGCCATTGCCATTAGCTTAGAGGCTTTATAGTGCCAATTATCTATGATCCTACAATCACCTAGCTATTTTGGTAATAGGTAAATCTTGGCAAATAGCTTTGAATTCTTTGGGAAAGGCTAGTAGTCATATAGACTTAATCTAATGAATATTGTTAGTAGAACAACCCGTCTACAAGTAGCTCTTGCACAATATTGCTAATTTAAAGGCTACCTTAGTTACACAAAAGATAAAAAGCTTTATAGAGTCCAAGATCCCTTATCAAAATCTAACAAATGCTAATTGATAAAATGTTAGATAGTCTTGAAAGTAATTTGCCATTCTATCATAAATGGTAAATTGCCAACAATTTCTTAATAGCTTGATTGATTGTAGCAGTCCTAGCTTCATTGGTCTTCTAGAGCAAGGTTCGTTATCAATTTAAACACTCAGGCTTAAATACTTTATTTGAACTAAGTAGTACATATAGAAACAAATACAACATGATATATACTGAGATAGAACAAGGTCATAGGGCATGCTTCAGAGCCAAGACATGAGCAAAGGCCATGCCATTGGTAGAAATTGGGGTGCTATCATCAGCTAGCAGGCAATTGGAAAGACATTAATAGACTATTTAGCAAAGTCTACACTTTCAATATCAGATTCATGTGGTGCAGAAAGATATTTAAATAATATTTGTTAAACATGAAGCAAACTTTAAATATATGCTTCAAATAATGCTTCAAATTGTTATCCTTTTGACTATTGCACTTTTTATCAATTCCCACATTAAACATATTCAACATTTATGATAAGCCAGCTGGCACATTGCTTTGAATATTCAAGCTTGTAATGAATATTTATTTCAAACTGCAAAGATTTTTAACAAGGCTCAGCAGAATATTCACCAAGAATTTGAATACTTTTCCTGGGGCATTTGTGTATCTATGCATGCAGTCAAGGCTATAGTAGTAAAAATAGTGTGGCAAAATTGACTTAAATTTTTTTGGCATTGTATTTTGTTGGAAAATGACTTCCAATCTATTTCAATGCCCTTGAAGTTCAAGTATTCCAAGTTTCCAACAAAAGTAGAAGCTTCATATCTTTTTTTACTAAAAGTCCATAGATGCTTCTAGAAATGGGGAACATACATCTATACTTATTTACAGAAGCTACCTCTGTTCTAGTGTTGATGCAATGAGGAAAGTTCTTTATATCTGATTTTTTTATCTTTCAGCCAGCTGACAGAAAATCAAGCATCATGACAGATAATAATCAGTCAAGAGGTCAAGCACCTGACAAGCCGGGGTCAGTTTTTACTACAGACACTAGCATCGGCAGTAATATTGTTGAATTATACGCTGCCACAGAGCAGAAACGGGCCAACTGTTTGCATCAGCATGCCCAACAGAGCGCCAGAATCACTGACAGCATTGTAGACTGCAAGCTAACGCTGCAATTGATTGCCAAGCGTCGATGCGAAGTGCGTCAAATGTGCAAGCTTGTAGCTAATAATAGCCGCGAATACCAGCTATTGAATGCGCGCTCTGATTTTCTCAATAGAAACGAAGATTTAACATTGCGTCAGTTGGAAGTATTGCGCAAGCAAGCTCTGATGCTGGAACGCCAGCGATTGAACATTCTGCGCATGGAAGAGGTTAGGGATAGCATAATGGAACGATTTGTCAACAGTGAATCTTCTATGGTATAAAAGTACAATGGGATATTTGAATCCTTTACCGTACATTGTTATTTTTTTGCTCTTAATAGTATTTGTGTGCTTCATAGCTTCCTAACTGTCATTTAAGATTTTAATTTTATCATTATTATAAGATGATCAAGAATTCATTGGGTTGTTCATTTGACATGCAAAATCTGCATGTTGCTGACCGCCACTCTCCCACATCCTCTGGTTGTTGACTGCCTAAGATTCGTAATCCTCAGTCGTAATCCTCGACTTTCAAATTCGTTTAATTTTTTATGTTGATAAAGTATTTATTGCAGAAAATACGATAGCTTCGGTGCAAGGAGTAACGGATTCATTTAAACTTTGCGATGTTACGTAACCAATTTTTGTTGTTGTATTTTATCTTTTGATGCGGAATAAATTATATTTTATTATTTTGCGTTAGATATGTTTAATTTAGCAGACAGATTTGCTGTTTTATTTTGCTGTCTTGTATTTTTCTAGTTCGGCAATTTTTTTCTACTGATTTAGCCATTTTCATGATAGTACAATCTCCCACCAATCAGGGCAGATCGCACCTGATTCACAGTAGCGAGATCTCCCACTAATCAGGGCAGATCGCACCTGATTCACAGTAGCGAGATCTCCCACCAATCAGGGCAGATCGCACCTGATTCACAGTAGCGAGATCTCCCACCAATCAGGGCAGATCGCACCTGATTCACAGTAGCGAGATCTCCCACCAATCAGGGCAGATCGCACCTGATTCACAGTAGCGAGATCTCCCACCAATCAGGGCAGATCGCACCTGATTCACAGTAGCGAGATCTCCCACCAATCAGGGCAGATCGCACCTGATTCACAGTAGCGAGATCTCCCACCAATCAGGGCAGATCGCACCTGATTCACAGTAGCGAGATCTCCCACCAATCAGGGCAGATCGCACCTGATTCACAGTAGCGAGATCTCCCACCAATCAGGGCAGATCGCACCTGATTCACAGTAGCGAGATCTCCCACTAATCAGGGCAGATCGCACCTGATTCACAGTAGCGGGATCTCCCACCAATCAGGGCAGATCGCACCTGATTCACAGTAGCGAGATCTCCCACCAATCAGGGCAGATCGCACCTGATTCACAGTAGCGAGATCTCCCACCAATCAGGGCAGATCGCACCTGATTCACAGTAGCGAGATCTCCCACCAATCAGGGCAGATCGCACCTGATTCACAGTAGCGAGATCTCCCAGCAATCAGGGCAGATCGCACCTGATTCACAGTAGCGAGATCTCCCACCAATCAGGGCAGATCGCACCTGATTCACAGTAGCGGGATCTCCCACCAATCAGGGCAGATCGCACCTGATTCACAGTAGCGGGATCTCCCACCAATCAGGGCAGATCGCACCTGATTCACAGTAGCGGGATCTCCCACCAATCAGGGCAGATCGCACCTGATTCACAGTAGCGAGATCTCTCACCAATCAGGGCAGATCGCACCTGATTCACAGTAGCGAGATCTCCCACCAATCAGGGCAGATCGCACCTGATTCACAGTAGCGGGATCTCCCACCAATCAGGGCAGATCGCACCTGATTCACAGTAGCGGGATCTCCCACCAATCAGGGCAGATCGCACCTGATTCACAGTAGCGAGATCTCCCACCAATCAGGGCAGATCGCACCTGATTCACAGTAGCGGGATCTCCCACCAATCAGGGCAGATCGCACCTGATTCACAGTAGCGAGATCTCCCACCAATCAGGGCAGGATTATTCCTACAACGAATGCGGAACCTATTGTAATATATTGTTTAAATCCTTCAGACTTTCGACATAATCTACAAGGCCGCCCTGACCGGCGCTGCCGCCGGCGCTTTGCTGTCATTTCTATTGATTCGCCGATGTCGTTCCGTCAGAAAGTCCGTCACTATGCCGTCCTCGTTGGACAGTCTTTCCGGCGCGGGAATAGTGGTCACTGGGGGTGCTGGCTCGGGAATTGGCAGTCATCTTGTTCAACTGCTTTTGGATACGAAATTGCCCCGGCTTGTGGTCGCCTCTTGCCGACCGCCTCCTGGATACGTCGTTGAGGATAACAAGAGCCTAGACGAACATACTAGCAAAGCTGACGACAGCCAACAGATAAATGATGATGATGAGGGCGAAAATTTCTACCAACTATTCGTAGACTTTGCTTCAATCGATTCTGTCAAACACTTTGCCAACAAACTGGTTAGGAAGTTTCGCCGACGCGGGATCCGTTTGAGCCATCTAGTTTGCAATGCAGGCGTATTTTTTCCCAGGGACAGCCTGTCCGATGACAATCTGCCAACTCAATTGGCCGTTAATTTTGTTGCTAACGTGAAGCTTGTACGAATTCTGTTAGATTGCCAGTTAATTGAGCCGGGCTATACTCGCGTACTGTTTGTGTCGTCTTCGCTCAGTCGGAAAGGTGTTGCTAGGGACGCTTTAGGTTCTATTGTTGAGCCGCATAACGTTGCTAATGACTCCAGTTCGGTATCTAAGAAAGGCGTCCCAACGTCTCAAGATCTCTACGCGGAAAGTAAGCAGTGCTTGAACCTGTTGGCCCAGCACTTGCACGCCAATCACGGCGTGCACTCGTGCGCCGCTTTCACTGGCGGCCCAGTTGCCACCCGGTTGCTATTGCCGCCGATTGTACCAGCATTGCTGCAACGTCCATGCCTTTGGCTAATGTCGTTAGTGTTGAAATCGCCGCTAGGCGTTGCCGCCGACTTGTTGGAGTTGATGTGCCGGCCGGACCTGCTGTCTGGTCGTGTCTACTCCGCTGGCAAGCAGGTTGACTGGCCTATGGAACTTCCGGCTGACCAATTAGCTAAATTTATTAGCGGCTACGAGTCCATGATTGATAATTTATGCTGAATTCATCCGCTGCAGAGCTTTATTATGCACCTTCTACTATAAGTAGAGCATTTCGTATTTTAAAAAAAATTTTCGTCTTTGAATTTTTTTCACATTAAACTTGATTGTTTAGCGGCTGGTTGTTTCTGATTTGTAACTAAACATTTATTGATATTATTATAGCTCTATACATGCAACTAAGATCAGTAAGATTTCAGTGACAAATTTAGTCACTGAAATCAACTAGAATAATATAGGACACAAAACTTATGACACGCCTTTAAAAAGTTGCAGAAATGACGTCGGATATATTCTATTATAATAGTAAGGAAGACATATAGCAGAATCAGTACGAGCCTATGAGTGGATTAATAAGAGCAGATAATATTACGTGTAAATGGATGCTGTAGGATAGAAACGGAATATTAGACAGTAACAAAAGTACTAAATGCAGTACTTAGCCAGCGTACTGCATGCACACGTTAAGTATATTTCATATCCAGTATCATTGAAATCTTCAGCCCCGAATCGGTGATGCTTTTAGCATTGAGATTCGCCGCCAGCCGACTGCTCCTGCGGTCGTCTGGTTGCTGTCGACAGTCTCAATCCAGTCTGTCGCTTGATGTTGTGACGGCAACAAATTCGATTGCTTCGTGCAAAAATTATTGCACCGAGACGTCGGTTGCTAAGGTGACATTTGTTACTGTTTGTTTTCCACATTCATTTATGGCTTGCATTTTTGTCCGTTTGCCTGTCTGTTTGTCTCTGTCAATTTGTTTGTCTGTCTGTTTATCTGTTTGTGTCTGTCTGTCTGTCTGTCTGTTTATCTGTCTGTTTGTCTGTCTATTTGTTTGTCTGCCTGTCTGTCTGCCTGTCTGTGTCTGTCATTTTGTTTGTCTCTCTGTCTGTCTGTCTGTGTCTGTATGTCTGATTGTCTGTCTGCCTGTCTGTCTTTCTGTCTCTGTTTGCCGTCTACCTGTATTTCTGTTTTTTTTCATTCCGTCTCTGTCTAAATAGATATATATATCTGTGCCCTCAACCAGAAACCGAGGCGTCGCGGCTACGTTGTCACCTGCGCTCTGGGTGCCGACGCCAACGGTTCGCCAGTTTTAAGCGGCGCATGCGCCGATTTGCAACGCCGATTTGGACGCGACGTCGCTGCCATGGTCGACGCGGCTGCTCGACCGGCCCGTCCCAGCCAGATGCTGCTGCTTCCTGGCGGCCTGGGTCGCGACACCGACGGTTTCATTGTCGACCTGTGCGTTGTCGGCGTTGCAGCCGACGCTAAGTCCGGCGGCGTAGCCGAACGTGTCGTCGCCGGCGCCGAACCGTTGGACGCGTGGGAAGCGCGCGAGGACAGGCGGTCGGCTGTGCGGCAGGCTGTAACGGCGCTGCGCGAACTCGGCTGTCGGCAAGTCAGTTTTGGATGACTAGTGTTTCATTGTAATTTAGCATGTACTTTCAAGTGCTTCGGCCTATACTAAAGTGCAGATTGTAGTCTAACAGTGCGTGGGTGGTTAATAAAGTACATTTTGTAGTTTTACTCTGTGTGGGCGGATACTAAAGTACAAGTCATAGTTAGATAGTTCGTGAGTGCATTCCAAAGTACAGGTTATAGTTTAATATTGCGTGAGCGGATGCTAAAGTACAGGTTGTACTTTATTAGTGCGTGGGTGGATGTTGAATTACATTTTGTAGTGTAAAATTATGTGGGCCGATACATTAGTACAGATTTTACAGTGCGTGGGAGGATACTAAAGTACATGCTGCAACCTAAAGCTATTCCCTGAATGATTCTAATAGGTGATGCTGGATTGCGGCATGGCGCCCTCTGCTGCCGATTCAGCCGAAGACTCGTCAGACATCGCCGAGGCGGCCCAGTCGTCGGCCCTAGTCTATCGGCGCTCCCCACCAAAGCGACCGCTGGCAAACGACGACGCGGATAAGGACGAGACTGCGCCAACCCTAGTTGGTCGTATCCATGGCAACGCAGGCTCTTCCGAAGCTTGGGATTACGGCTTGGCGCTCGGGTTAGCCGAGGCTCGAGCTCGGGACCTTATGGAACGACCGGCCAATGTGTGCACGCCGGATTGGTTCTGCCAACAGGCTGTTGAGGCGGTGACTGCTTTCGGCCCCAGCGTTGAGATCGTTGTTCACGATGAGAACTGGATTCGGGAGCGAGGCATGGGTGGCCTTATAGCCGTATCTAAGGGCTCAAAGGAGCCGCCTCGGTTTCTTGTTGCTAAGTAAGTTATTGGTCCCAATTGTGGGTTTTATCGTGTATTGTTGATGAAAAAACTAACAGGAATAAATTTAAACTTTCAATTCTGATAGCCTACTTAATAAGTAGAAATATTAAAATATTGCACGATAAATTTGCTAAATTGGTAAAAAATGACGTAATAACCTTTTACCTAAATTGCCCAGATACAATGGGCGCCCGTCATCGAACACTGGAGCCGCTGAATCATCCGCTGCCGACGTCTGCCTAATCGGCAAAGGCGTCACCTTCGATTCTGGCGGCATCAGTATTAAACCGTCGGCTAATATGGCCGACATGCGTGGCGACATGGGCGGCGCGGCGGTGGCGTTCAGCTCGTTTCTAGCTGCCTGCCAGTTGCGCCTGCCGTTGCGACTGGCCCTGTGCGTTCCGCTGTGCGAGAATATGCCCGACGGCGGGGCGGTCAAGCCTGGCGATGTTATTGAATTGGCTGGCGGCCAGATCACCTGCCGGGTGGATAACACCGACGCTGAGGGTGCGTTGCGCTTCGCTTTATTAGGGAATTATAGGAATCATAAGTGTCGTAAGAATTATGGATTAAGAATCGTATGGATTTGTATTATTAATTTTAAGGATCAAAAAGTAATCTCAAGTATTCGGGACTACAAATTTCTGGCATAATGATGTTCAATAATCCTGAGGATTAGGGATTGTGAATTTTAGGGATCAAAAAGTTGAAGGATCGTGAGGATTAGAGATTGCGAATTTTAGGGATCATAAAGTTGAAGGATCGTGAGGATTAGAGATTGCGAATTTTAGGGATCAAAAAGTTGAAGGATCGTGAGGATTAGAGATTGTGAATTTTAGGGATCATAAAGTTGAAGGATCGTGAGGATTAGAGATTGTGAATTTAAGGGATCATAAAGTTGAAGGATCGTGAGGATTAGAGATTGCGAATTTTAGGGATCATAAAGTTGACGGATCGTGAGGATTAGAGATTGTGAATTTTAGGGATCAAAAAGTTGACGGATCGTGAGGATTAGAGATTGTGAATTTTAGGGATCATAAAGTTGAAGGATCGTGAGGATTAGAGATTGTGAATTTTAGGGATCATAAAGTTGAAGGATCGTGAGGATTAGGGATTGTGAATTTTAGGGATCAAAAAGTTGAAGGATCGTGAGGATTAGAGATTGCGAATTTTAGGGATCATAAAGTTGAAGGATCGTGAGGATTAGAGATTGTGAATTTTAGGGATCAAAAAGTTGACGGATCGTGAGGATTAGAGATTGTTAATTTTAGGGATCATAAAGTTGACGGATCGTGAGGATTAGAGATTGCGAATTTTAGGGATCATAAAGTTGACGGATCGTGAGGATTAGAGATTGTGAAGTTTAGGGATCAAAAAGTTGACGGATCGTGAGGATTAGAGATTGTGAATTTTAGGGATCATAAAGTTGAAGGATCGTGAGGATTAGAGATTGTGAATTTTAGGGATCATAAAGTTGAAGGATCGTGAGGATTAGAGATTGTGAATTTTAGGGATCAAAAAGTTGAAGGATCGTGAGGATTAGGGATTGTGAATTTTAGGTATCAAAAAGTTGAAGGATCGTGAGGATTAGAGATTGTGAATTTTAGGGATCATAAAGTTGAAGGATTGTGAGGTTTAGGGATCATAAAGTTGAAGGATCGTGAGGATTAGAGATTGCGAATTTTAGGGATCATAAAGTTGAAGGATCGTGAGGATTAGAGATTGTGAATTTTAGGGATCAAAAAGTTGAAGGATCGTGAGGATTAGAGATTGTGAATTTTAGGGATCATAAAGTTGAAGGATCGTGAGGATTAGAGATTGCGAATTTTAGGGATCATAAAGTTGAAGGATCGTGAGGATTAGGGATTGTGAATTTTAGGGATCATAAAGTTGAAGGATCGTGAGGATTAGAGATTGCGAATTTTAGGGATCATAAAGTTGAAGGATCGTGAGGATTAGAGATTGCGAATTTTAGGGATCATAAAGTTGAAGGATCGTGAGGATTAGAGATTGTGAATTTTAGGGATCAAAAAGTTGAAGGATCGGGAGGTTTAGGGATCATAAAGTTGAAGGATCGGGAGGTTTAGGGATCATAAAGTTAAAGGATCGTGAGGATTAGGGATTGCGAATTTTAGGGATCATAAAGTTGAAGGATCGTGAGGATTAGGGACTTTTAGGGATCATAAGGTTGAAGGATCCTAAAGGATTAGGAATTGCGAATTTAGGGGATCATAAAGTTAAAGTTTTGAGGAATAGGGGCGCCTAGGATTAAGGATTATAGACTATAGACTACTGATTAGGGATTAAAAATTTTGGAAATAATTAGGTTTGGGGATTTTAATGATGAAGGATTATGAATCCCTATTTACTGCATTATTCTCATCGTCTTTCCCCACGTCGCCCTAGGTCGCCTAATCCTAGCCGACGCGCTTCACTTCGCCACCTCAGGCGGAGGCCAGCCTCCTCGCCTCATCGTCGATTTGGCCACCCTGACCGGCGCCATCGCCGTCGCCCTTGGCGGCCAGCGAGCCGGCCTGTTCGCCAATCGGGCAGCCCGTCTGGCCGGCTTTGAGAGGCGCCTGCTGGCCAGCGGGTTCAACAGGGGCGACCCGCTGCACCCCATGCCTACGGACAGGCGCTACCGAGCCGCTGTGCAGGATAAGTCTGGTGAGACTTTACTGCGTCTGTGGGAGGGAGATGGGATTGAGGAGATGGGGAGGTAGATAGATATATAGCGACTGTCAAAAGTAGATAGCGACTGTCAGAGGTAGATAGAGAGAGTCAGAGGTAGATAGCGACAGTCACAGGTAGATAGCGAGTGTCACAGGTAGATAGCGAGTGTCACAGGTAGATAGCGACTGTCAGAGGTAGATAGAGAGAGTCAGAGGTAGATAGCGAGAGTCAGAGGTAGATAGCGAGAGTCACAGGTAGATAGCGAGTGTCACAGGTAGATAGCGAGTGTCAGAGGTAGATAGCGATAGTCAGAGGTAGATAGCGAGTGTCACAGGTAGATAGCGAGTGTCACAGGTAGATAGCGAGTGTCACAGGTAGATAGCGAGTGTCACAGGTAGATAGCGAGTGTCAGAGGTAGATAGCGAGTGTCAGAGGTAGATAGCGAGTGTCACGGGTAGATAGCGAGTGTCAGAGGTAGATAGCGAGTGTCAGAGGTAGATAGCGAGTGTCACGGGTAGATAGCGAGTGTCAGAGGTAGATAGCGAGTGTCAGAGGTAGATAGCGAGTGTCACAGGTAGATAGCGAGTGTCACAGGTAGATAGCGAGTGTCACGGGTAGATAGCGAGTGTCAGAGGTAGATAGCGAGTGTCACAGGTAGATGGCGAGTGTCACGGGTAGATAGCGAGTGTCAGAGGTAGATAGCGAGTGTCAGAGGTAGATAGCGAGTGTCACAGGTAGATAGCGAGTGTCACAGGTAGATAGCGAGTGTCACAGGTAGATAGCGAGTGTCAGAGGTAGCGAGTATCTATGACAGACAGTGAGACACCGTCAAGGGAAGCAAGATGCTCAGTAAGTAACTCAGGTCCCTAACAAAGGATGGCATTTCGCAAACACTCCCAGGCCTGGCGGATCTCTCCAACATTGGCACCCCGGATCGCATGGCTGGCGCCTGCATCGCAGCTGCATTTCTGTCGCATTTCGTGCCGGCAACGGTGCCTTGGATGCACATCGACATGGCCGGCGTTATGGACAGCGACGGCGGCGGCGGTGGCGGCGCACCCGGGCGCAAGATGAGCGGACGGCCAACCCGAGCTGTGGTTGATTTTCTGCGCTCCCTAGCTAACGAAGGATTAGCGACGCCTGGGAAGTGACCCCAATGTTTTTTGTTTTTAGTTGGCATGATTGCGTGTAATATTTTACTATTCAGTGCTGATGTTGTTATGCTAGTTCAAATATAATGAAACAGGCTCGCAAATTTATCTGGTGTGCAGCTTAGTTAAGTAGTTAAAACTATTTTTTCTCTTGAAATTTACAAACTTTTTCTATATTTTTGTCTGAAATCGAGATTTCTACGTTATTGTCTTACATTTTTATTCATTATAAAGATTCCAGAGGAGTTTTAGCCTAGTAAAGGTCATGGGTTCCAGCCTCCTCTTAAGCAAGGCACTTACTTAATCCCGCATTGCTTCAGTCCACCCAGCTGAGATCGGTTACCAGTTTGAGCTGGAAATTTTAGGGTGGGTGTTGCGGCCCCTTTAGCCCGTCAAGACTGAGCAAATAATAAACACAGCCCTCGGCTGTGCCTTTTACTGTACATCAATTGGAAAGGTCAGATGCTAATAACAGTAGGATAAAAAGATAATTTCTGGCTAATTGAATTGCCACATGTCATAAAAATGGGCTGTCCGTTGAAACCAGTCCCCTAATGGAAGGAAACCCTATCGAAAACAAATTATTGAAATGACGGCCAAAAATTTGGAGTTTAATCACGATTTAAGTAATTCCTGGCGACCTGCTCGATTGGATATAGTGCAAATTCAGGCTAATTTTAGCCGCAGAAATGCCACAGCTATGCTAGCGTGACAGTGGCAACTACCAATGAATGATAAGGGGCCACAGCTAGTAATTATATGGCGCCACAGATACTACTTATAGGTCGTCATAACTACTAGTTACAGGGCGCCATAGCTAATAATGATTGGGTACCAGACCCGCTTCGGGCGCCAGACCCGTTTGATAATCGGGCGCCAGACCCGTTTGATAATCGGGCGCCAGACCCGTTAATGAACAGGCGGCGCCAGATCCGCTTGATAATCGGGCGCCAGACCCGCTTGATAATCGGGCGCCAGACCCGCTTGATAATCGGGCGCCAGACCCGCTTGATAATCGGGCGCCAGACCCGCTTGATAATCGGGCGCCAGACCCGCTTGATAATCGGGCGCCAGACCCGTTTGATAATCGGGCGCCAGACCCGTTTGATATAATCGGGCGCCAGACCCGCTTGATAATCGGGCGCCAGATCCGCTTGATAATCGGGCGCCAGACCCACTGATAATCAGGCGCCAGACCCACTGATAATCGGGCGCCAGATCCGCTTGATAATCGGGCGCCAGACCCACTGATAATCAGGCGCCAGACCCGCTTGATAATCGGGCGCCAGACCTAGTGATAATCTGGCGCCTATTGCTATTAGGACGCCAATTGATAACATACTTGAGGCCTAGGCTAATTATAGGCACTATAATGTGAGGCAATTTATCAACAATTTTTTTATGTTGACATAACAAAGCTTGGCTGCCTATGCGGCCGTATATATATCCTTAACTTATCACTATAGACGGATTCAATAAGGCTCCATTGTTAAGCAGATGAAAACCAGGCTCCCAGCAAGAATGAAGGAAGCTTGTTAACGGAAGCTCAAACTTCTGCATGCCGCGATTTTCCCCCCACAAAGCCAGCCTGCAGCCCTAGCTCATACTGGTAACCCAAAAGAAAAGAAATTTCAGGCGTCACGAAAACTAGCTACCAGCAAAAAATAGATTGTCCTAGCTTTAGACTCGCTTAAATTCACAGGCCGCCTTATGCATTTGCCCGCAGGGTGTGTGGCTCATATGGCTCGTATCATCACGCAAGAGCCTTGTAAATTAACTTTCAATCTTAAAACTTCCATGTGCAGCTTCAATTCTCAATCGCATGGAATTCCCTAGTACTCTGTAGCATTGCTACTACAGAATCTGGAATAAAAAACCGCGTGACTGATTTTCTTCTATTTGAATAGTAGTTTCCTTTCCAGATACGATATCTGCAAACTCCATGGATCATTGTGATTGAGAGGGTAGGGCCTCTTAAGAAATCAACTCTCAAAGAACAGATGAATGCTAAGCCTCCCCCCTACTTCATCCATACGGGCGGAAATCCTACGGCGGGAAGTGAATTTTCTCTGGCTTGTTTGACAGCTGCAAGATATGTTTAAGAAGGATTAACGTTGGGAAAAAGATCGGCGTTTTAGAAGATAGTTCTAAGGATCTGTTTTCCTGTCAGGACAACCTTCTCGCGAACTCAAACTCAAACTCAACTTGGAGGGGGAGTCAAATTCAGGCTTCTACTTGTCTGAGATGAACACCTATTTTAGATAGCTAGGCTTTTTTGCGCCTACTGAAGTAGCTGAACGCTTGTTTGATGCTCTCAAGATTAAATTAAAAGCCGTCTCTTCCGAACACGTCGTTTTCCTCTTCCTTGTTGCTTTAAGGGATGTATGGAAAAATCTCTAATTAATGAGGACCTGTAGGTTGGTTGCGTCGTTTTTTTTGTTTGAAGAAATCGTGCAACCTGAAGCAGAGGAAGCGAAGTGGATTGAGAAATTGATATCCATATAGTCACTAATGGGAAGGATTGCACTGTCATTTAGTCGCTTTTGGTGTTTGCGGTCCTCAAGTTTGGGCAGAGATCTGGGAAGGACATATATGGAAAAGAGGGAAGAAACTCCCCGTGAAAATTATTGACCATTCAGCCTAGCTAAATATTGAAAGCGTCGTTTTTGCCTTAATCATTTAAGGGTAAACCCTATAGTCCGTTGGCCTTGAACTGTATGCAAGCAACTATATTGATCACAGCTGGTGCTTATGAAACTAAATAGGCTCTTGTTTTCCTTCTCAAATTGAACTTTCCCTTGTAGTTCCTAATTGAGTAGAGAAGTTTGGGAAAAAGTGAACTGAACGTTTTGCTCGTGTGTGGCTCAAAGTACGACTAGCTGAACGAAAAAAATTAAATTCATATTTGTAAAAATAAAAAATTGTCCGTATTATAGCTCCTGCACATCACAAGAAGCCAACTTTAACTCGTCAAAATAATACAGCTCCCCTATCCCGATCCCAGATGAAGCCAAAGACTATACTCGAATAGACAAAAGTGACTCCTTGATATTATACCTTATCATATTAGTAGTTTTCCTCGTTTTTTTCACTCTCAAAGTAGTGAGATATGGGGCAAAAAAGTGCTCCTTATTTTATCCCCTGTCTCAAACTGTAATTAGTACTTTAGTTTTGCTTTTGCCTTCTGTAGATTGCAACTTTAGATTATTAAGAGATTTCACGTTTGTTGCAAAATTTACCAAGAGTTTCTCGCATGCCAATTCCTTCATCGCAATTGCTCTTCCCGCTCTTGTACGCTTGTACCAAATGCACCACATGAGCATGCAGCTAATGAGTTTTTCTAATGAGTCCCATGGGGTCCAGAAAATTTGTTGCACTTTTGTGGCAGCCGTTTTCAAACAAACACAACGAACAAAGACTAAGCAGAGACCTACACATGCATGCTAATGATCAATCATCATAAATAAGCTTGTGAAGCTTGGTGTTATCTAGATATCATATTGAAACTAACAAGGTGGACCCGACATCTCAGTCGTCCTCATCCAGCAGTTGCAGTGCCAAGACCTTACACACGCGGGCTACTCAGCCTCACGCCTAGCTTCATCGCTGCAAGTGATCAATAAAAAAATTGATTGACAAAAAGCGCGGACACCCCTAGAGAGTCAGGGAGACAGGGGACTCTGCCTACTCCCGTATTCAAAGCTGTTTAATATATGAGTTTTTGGCGTCAAGTAGCAATTCGATATTGCAAGTGCGCGGCCTCTCCCACCAGGTCCAGCTCGTCTGCATTTTTGCTGCAACCAAAGCCAGTAGCAAACTGTCCTTTTTGAGGATTCGGTTAGTGGATTTTCCGTTTGGATGTCATCAAATATGCATGCCTGTTTTAATGCATCTTGGCCTCATTGCGGCGTCTGTATAACCCGACTGTACTAACGATCTGATTGGTGACCTGACTGATTTGAGTGCAATGCTATAAAGTGCATCATATTTATGCACTTTAGTCAGTGAGTGAGTGAGTGACTGACTGACTGACTGACTGACAGGGTGAGTGAGTGAGTGAGTGACTGACTGACTGACTGACTGACTGACTGACTGACTGACAGGGTGAGTGAGTGAGTGACTGACTGACTGACTGACTGACTGACTGACTGACTGACTGACTGACTGACTGACTGACTGACTGACTGACTGACTGACTGACTGACTGACTGACTGACTGACTGACTGACTGACTGACTGACTGACTGACTGACTGACGAAATCGAAATCGTTCATCGCTACCGGTTCTACACCAGGAATCGTAGAGAGGGAGAGAGCATCGCCGACTTTGTGGCAGAACTCCGTGACCTGGCCCGCGACTGCAAGTTCGGAGAAAGCCTGGAGGCCATGCTGCGAGACCGGCTGGTCCTCGGAATCAACTGCGACAGCGCGCAGCGCCGGCTTCTGGCGGAGCCCGAGCTCACCCTGAAGAAGGCCATGAATTTGGCCCTGGCAAACGAGTCTGCGGCCAGGGGCTGTCAGCTAATGTCGGGATCCAGCAAACCTGGAGGTCACGAGACCGTCAGCGTTGTCAGGCAGCAGAAGTCGACTAAGAAGTGCTTCCGATGTCTTTCTGCAAGGCATCTGGCCAACAAGTGTCCTTTTGCTACCAAGAAGTGTTTCAGTTGTTCAAAGACTGGGCACACGGCGGCTGCCTGCAAATCCCAGGCAAGCGGCGAGAGGCGAGAGACTCTGCAGGTGCGGAACGACGAGGACGAGGACGCTGATGAGGAGACAGCTCACTCGCTGTACAACCTGTCCGGCCGGCCCACAGTAAAAGTTCCTCCGATCACAACGGCAGTGCGCATCAACGGCAGGCCGGTGATTATGGAGGTGGACACGGGAGCTTCAGTGTCTCTGATCTCTTCGAAGACCTACGGGTCCGTGCTAGGCTCCAAGCCTGCGCTGCAACCGGCGTCCGTGCAGCTGCGCACCTACTCTGGAGAGAAAGTGGCCATCCAAGGCTGCATCTGTGTCTCCGTCGAAGTTGATGAGGCGCCGCCCAAGTCGCTCAACCTCCTGGTGGTCGCTGGCAGCGGCTCAGATCTCCTCGGCAGGGACTGGCTGTCTGAGCTGCGGCTTGACTGGAGGTCGATCAAGCAAGTCGCTACCACTTCTGAGGTGCCGCCCAGACTGCAACAGCTGCTCACCAAGTACGGTGACGTGTTTTCCCCAGGGCTGGGCAAGTACAACGGACCACCTGTAAGTCTGAAGTTGAAGCCTGATGCCCAGCCTCGGTTTTTAAAAGCCAGAAGTCTGCCGTTTTCTCTAAAGGACAAGGTTGAGGACCAGCTGAACCGCGAGATTGAGCAGGGGATTCTGGTGCCGGTGCAGCACTCCGAGTATGCCTCTCCGGTGGTGCCGGTGCTCAAGTCTGACGGCTCGGTGAGGGTTTGCGCGGACTTTAAGCAAACTGTCAATCCTAATGTTGAGACGGACTCCTACCCTCTACCTCGGATCGAGGAGCTGTTCGCTAAGTTGACGGGTGGGCGTCTCTTCACCAAGCTCGACCTGTCGCAAGCGTACATGCAGCTGCCCCTGGACGAAGCCTCCCAAGAAGCCTGCACTATCAATACGCACAAGGGCTTGCTGCGCTACACGCGGCTTCCATTTGGAGTCTCGCCTGCGGTCGGAATTTTTCAGCGCCGGATGGACTGCTTGCTTCAGGGGATCGCCGGCACCGCTTGCTTTGTTGACGACCTCATCATTACCGGCAAGGACGACACCAGTCATCTGGACTCGCTGGAGCAAGTTCTGGAGAAGCTGAGTCAAAGCGGCCTGCGATGCAAGCTTGAGAAGTGCCGATTCATGCAGACCAGCATCAGCTACCTTGGACACCGCATCGATGCTGACGGCCTGCACCCGATCAAGGACAAGATCGAGGCGATTACCAGCGCTCCCGCCCCCAAGGACGTTGCTCAGTTGCGCAGCTTCCTGGGCATGGTTAACTATTACGGCAAATTCCTGCCCAACCTGTCGCAAGTCCTCGCACCACTTCACCTGCTGCTGCGAGAGAACCACCGCTGGGACTGGGGGGCTGCTCAGGATGCCGCCTTTGCAAAGTGCCAGACTCTGCTGTCGACCGCTCCGGTTCTGGCGCACTTCGATCCGGACAGAGAACTGATGCTCGAGTGCGATGCGTCCCCCTACGGCCTTGGGGCCGTCATCAGCCACAAGATCGATGGGGTTGTCCGGCCAATCGCGTTCGCCTCACGCTCGCTGCACGATGCCGAAAAGAACTACTCCCAGCTGGAGAAGGAAGCCCTGGCAGTGGTGTTTGCAGTCAAGAAGTTCAACGCCTACCTGTTTGGTCGGCCGTTCCTGTTGGTGAGTGATCACAAGCCTCTGCTTGGGTTGTTTGCTGAGAACAAAGCTGTGCCGCCCCTCGCATCCGGGAGAATCCAGAGATGGGCGCTGCTGCTGTCCGCCTACAACTACCGCATGGTGCACCGCGCGGGCGCTTCTCTACTGTGCGCTGACGCCCTGAGCCGCCTGCCGCTGCCGGAGAAGCCGGCCGCAGTTCCAAAACCGGCGGAGCTAGTCATGCTGATGGACCACTTGGACGATGGACCAGTCACGGCGACTCAAATCAGGAACCTGACCCGGAGGGACCCGCTGCTTTCGCGAGCTTTGCACTTCACGCTGACCGGCTGGCCAGAGCGACCACCTCAAGACCTGCTGCCGTACTCGAAGAGAGCGGGCGAGCTCAGCGTGTTAGACGGCTGCCTCCTGTGGGGGTGTCGCGTTGTGGTTCCGAATGGAGCGCGACTTGCGCTGCTGCACGTGCTGCACCAGTGCCATGCAGGGGCTTCGCGCATGAAGGCGCTGGCTCGGAGCTACTTCTGGTGGCCGGGACTAGACGCTGACATCGAGAGCCTCGCTAAGGCATGTCCAGACTGCCAGGAGCTGCAGAATGCGCCAGCGCCGTCACCCATGATGTCGTGGCCGTGGCCTGACAGGCCGTGGTCCCGGCTGCATATCGACTACGCTGGGCCGGTAGCTGGCAAGATGCTGCTTGTTGTGGTCGACGCCTATTCCAAGTGGCTGGATGTCCATGTCGTGCCTTCTGCGACTTCGGCTGCCACCATCCAGAAGCTTCGGGCCAGTTTTGCAACGCACGGACTGCCTGAAGTGCTGGTGTCAGATAATGGGACCAACCTGACCAGCGAGGAGATGTCCAACTTCCTGAGCAAGAACGGCATTCAGCACGTACGCGTCGCTCCGTATCACCCTGCGTCCAACGGCCTGGCGGAACGGGCTGTCCAGACCCTGAAGCGGTCATTGGAGAAGCAACGCGATGGCAGCCTAGAGGAGAAGGTGGCCCGGTTCCTGCTGAGCTACCGGGTCACACCGCATGCGACGACCGGCGTAGCGCCTTGCGAGCTCCTGATGGGGCGGAAGTTGCGGACGCTGCTTGACGGAGCTCGACCGGACCTCAGCAATAGAGTGCAGCGCAAGCAGGGCCAGCAAAAGGAGCACCACGACAGCAAAGCCCGCTTCCGTACCTTCGAAACCGGAGACTGTCCTGGCGAGGGATTTTGCCAACGGCGGTCGATGGAAGCCGGCGCGCGTCATCAGTGCGGCCGGCCCGGCCTCCTATCTGTGCGGTTTCGACGGCGACGACCGGGTCGTGAGGCGGCACGTCGATCATGTCCTCGGAGGACCTCGAGAGCTTCCGGCTTCTAGCGACGAAGTGGCCGCTGCCAGGCCGCTGCTCGATCCCAAGGCGACACCCGAGCCTGAAGTCATCGCGTTCGAGGAACCGGAGCCGCCGAGCGAGGTCCAAGCTGACGTCGATGTCGGTCAAGAACTGCGCAGGTCAGCGCGGGTCCGAAGGCAGCCTGATAGCCTGAGCTATGACTGAGTGAGTGTAAGCTAGTGAGCTGAACTGCAACTGACTGTTTATTTCTGCCTACATATTAATTATTTTTGAACTATTACTTTTTGGTGATGGTTATTTTGCATTGAACTTTTAAAGTATTTTTCTGCTATTCTTTACTGCTCCATTAATAATTTTTCCTCTATTCCGGTTCCTGTTGGGGAGGGATGTGATAGCGTAGCGTCCGCTTGCACTAATTGAGCGGCGTTCTTCGTGCATGTTGTTGGTTAATGTACGTTGCAAATGTACATTGATTTGACTTTGATAAATATATAATAAACGTGAGCGCTCTGGCTGAGAGTTTGCTTACCGCTCAAGTGGAGTTATTACACTGACTGACTGACTGACTGACTGACTGACTGACTGACTGACTGACTGACTGACTGACAGGGTGAGTGAGTGATTGAGTGAGTGAGTGAGTGACTGACTGACTGACTGACTGACTGACTGACTGACAGGGTGAGTGAGTGATTGAGTGAGTGAGTGACTGACTGACTGACTGACTGACTGACTGACTGACTGACAGGGTGAGTGAGTGATTGAGTGAGTGAGTGACTGACTGACTGACTGACTGACTGACTGACTGACTGACTGACTGACTGACTGACTGACTGACTGACTGACAGGGTGAGTGAGTGAGAGAGTGAGTGAGTGAGTGACTGACTGACTGACTGACTGACTGACTGACTGACTGACTGACTGACTGACTGACAGGGTGAGTGACTGACTGACTGACTGACTGACTGACTGACTGACTGACTGACTGACTGACTGACTGACTCCAAATGCATCTTAGCTTCTGGTCGCAAGTAAAGCCTCCACGCTCTCCCACACTTTGCCACGCAGCTCGCAAGTCCCATTTCAATCCAAAGTCGAGCCACCCGAGCAGCTCAGTAACCGCCTGTCCCACTGCCGATTAGAATTTTTCCGCTGCCGACTCCAAGCTGGATTGGGGGAGCGGGCGCTCAGGCGGACTCATGCGAGGCCGTTTAAATTAAAAAGCCAACCAACTGGACAGCTAAAAGGCTAAGCTGGGTGAATCTCCCACAGTTTCCCAGCATCCACGAAGCCAGGCTCCAAAACCGGTCAAGTCGATTCCTTCCCGGACCCAGAAAAACTCCAGCAAGCCAAACAAAGTCAGCCAATTTCGCCAAGTCTATTGACCCTCTTGCAGCGAGTTCAAGACTAAGAATTGAACTTGTAGATTTACTTAATGCTTACAAAGTTAATGCAGCTCGTTTGAATTTTCTGATTGCTTTTGTTTTTGATGAACAAGAAAAAGCTTGCAATTGCAGTTTAAATCTTGAAGCCTGTCTTCACTTGGAAAGTACAAGTATTGTTTTCCCATATTGCTATTACGTATTGCATTGTACATTCATTCAGGATTTCATTATTCACCGTGTGCACAAGCTATGTAATGCCTAGGCGCGCAGATGGAAACTGGCTTTCTCTTGTAGTTGGCTTTAATCTTCATATCAGAAATTCTCTCAGAAATTCGAAAGTATCAAATAGAAATCAATAACACAAAAAAGTCCAGTAAAATTTGAATGCAGGATTGAACCATGTTCATGTTCAGGTCACGCAGGTCAGAGAAATTTTCGTAGGCTGTCTCGATCAATTCGTTTATTGACAATTATTGTCTCGCCTGCAAAGATTAATATTGCGTAGATTCGCTAAATTTATTTTGAACAAGCCCAATTCGGAGATGCTATTTTAACTATCTAATCAAAAGCAAGCGTCACTATTGACAAAATCAACTCCTTCGAATTGGGTGGAGAATTTATGACTCGCATTCTGATTATGTTTCTGATATGATTCCAAATTTATTTTGCTTTAACCTACAGTATAAATTACCCCAATACTTGTAGGCCGTCATCTACAACTGCTTAATTAAGTTTTTCTTCGTTAAAAACTGGTTCCATGGACAACAGTGATTTCTTGACAGAGGCTACTGACTGGCACATCTAAACTGACGCTTCCACTGCCTCTCTGCGCTGCCCTCTCTGCCCAACTTTGTTCTCTCTCTTACATTTTGCTCTTCCTGCTGTCTCCATGTCTTCCCCTGACTCTCTCCTCCTTTTTGGTCTGATCTCCCTGCATCGCTCTCTTTTGTCTCTATTTCTCTCTTTTCTCCTTCTTCCCCATTCCCTCTTTCTCTTCCCTTGTCTCCAATGCATTCGCTTATCTTTTCTCTCCCAGATCCATCTAGTCTCTACCTTCCCTCTCTCCGCCTAGCTTCTACCCTTTGCTCCCCACACCCTTCTACCCCAATCTCCAACTCTGCGCCCCTGAGCCCGCCTACTCATGGCCGCTCCTCCTCGGCCGCTTCGTTGACCTCGCCCGACGAGCGCTGCGTGACGCGGTGCGCGCTGACGCTCGGCTTGCCGCGCTCGGCTCCGGCGATCGGCGTCAGCTCGCCGGCCACGCGGTCGGCACTGGCGCCGCGGGCGTCGCCCGCCTCCTCGGCCGGACCGTCGGCCTCAGCGCCGCTCAAGTAGATTTTGAGAAAGCAGCACAGCAGCAGAAAGTGCACGCCGGCGTCCAGGCTGAAGATCATTCCAGGAAACATGTCCACCGTGGCGGCGTAGATCGGCGTGAACAGCGCCGGCCCGAATCAGGTTGGCCAGCGCTTCGGCGCACGACAACAACGAGAACGTCTGGCCGATCTCGGCCTCGTCGACCAGCTTCGACGTCATCGACTTGGTTGCCGACACGATGAAGCCGGCGAAGCAGCCGAGCACGGCGCTGCCAAACATGAGCCACGTGACCTGGGCGAGGCTGGTAATCACCAGGCGGATAATCTTCATCAGCAGGCCGAACATGACCAAGGCGGAGTCGCGCGGCCTCATGCACCGAGTCAGCAGCGGCAGGATCAGCACCAGGTTGAGCCCCATGCAGGCGTAGTACACCGACAGGTAGTAGCCGTAGTACTGTCCAGGCCAGTTGAACGGCGCGTGCTCCACCAGCAGCAGGATGACGTCCTGCTCGCCCTGCTTGCAGATCTGGTTGACGCACAGCTGACACGAACAGAAACACCAGCATCGGCTGCTGCGGCCGTCTCTGCAGCAGGAAGCCGATCGAGTCGCGCACCGAGAGGCTCCTCGTGGCCGTGTTCACGCACGGACAGGCCAGCTGAAGGCAGCCGGCGTCGTCGGCAGCCTCAACCGACTCGCGGACGAGCAGCACGATGACCAGCTCGAGAGCCAGGTTCACCACCAGGATGACAATCAGCATGGAGTGAAGGCTGCCGAAGCTCTGGAACACGCCGGTGAGCAGCGAGCCCAGGAAGATGCCGAAAAAGTTCATAGCCAGCAGGCGGCCCAGAAGCTCGGTGCGATCCTCCCGGCTGCTCGTGTCGGCCACGTAGCTGCTGCAGGCCATGGTCATGACGGTGGACTTGCCGAAGAAGCCGTACACCGCGGCGCCGACCATCACCCAGGCGAGGGTGGCGCCGCCTCCGACCGCGCTGCCGATGGCGAAGCAGCCGACAGCGAGAACGGCGCCGAGTGGCGGCAGCATCATCGGGTACTTGCGGCCCACGCGGTCGCTCCACGAGCCGGCGAACAGGCAGAAGAACACGGCCGGCAGGTTCAGCAGGATCCGATAGGCCAACAGGTAGTTGGACGCTTTCCGCTGCAACGCGTTCTCCTCCGCGTTCGTCATTCGGCGTCGTCCCACCGAGTGCCAGTCGCCGGGCTGCTGAGCTTGGCACACGCCCAGCGGCAAGCCCTCGCCCAGGCACACCTGCTCATAGATGAAGATTCTTATCGACGGCTGCAGCAGACTCTCCGAGGCCTTGTACAGAAAGAACACCAGCATCACCAGGTAGGACGAGATGCGTTGCTTAGCTGCATCGGTCAGCATCTTGCGAGCCGCCGACTTCCCGGACGGAGGCTGGGCCGCCCCGTCGGTTTCTTGGAATGCTGCTACTAATCGAAGGGCAGAGAGCTCGCAGCTGGCAAAGCCCCGATTTTTATGCAACAGAATGCCCACTCACTCTCTGCAGAAACAGATGGAGAGGGAAAGTCGTTTGTGACGCTTCTAATGTAGCGAAGACGGGCACTTGGCTACGCCAATGACAGCGCCAAGCAATGGGGAGAGAGCGAGAGAACTTGAGACGGCAGACCAGCAGCAGAAAGGGAGGACATGAGGGAGAAGATGATTGGGGTAAGAAAGCTGTAAACGGCCTGGTGACGATGGGAACCAATCCTCTGCTGCTTTCTGCAGAAGCAAGCCTTCGCTCGACCCCTTCCCCATCTGGACCACGCAGAATCCCTTGAGCCTGTTCCCCAGTGCTCCTACTCCAACAGGAAAAAAAATATTCTTCTGTTTTTTTCTTCTCCACTTGGGTCTTTGAATGGCCTTCCACTTCTGCTTATTTGCGAGAGAATTGGCGTGAAAAGTTATTTTATACAGTTCTCTGCACTTGTGCTTGCTTGCTGCTGGCTGCTATTCAGAAATTTGCATCTCTATCTTCTTAGTCTGTCTGAAAGTTTAGGCAGCAAAACAGTTGATTATTTTTTACGGGGATAAACCAATGAAAGTTTGCACCTATGGCAAAATGCTTTGTCTTCTCTGTATGATTGAATTTTTTAAATCGTTATCTAGCTAGCATTTATCCATCTATTTATCTTTCTGTAGATTAGTCTATCCAGAAATCTGTTTACGAGTATCTATCTATCCATTCATCGACACACAGACGTGCGGACAGGCAGATAGATGGACAGACAGACAGACAGACAGACAGACAGACAGACAGACAGACAGACAGACAGACAGACCGACCGACAGACAGACAGACAGACAGAAAGACAGACAGACAGACAGACAGACAGACAGACAGACAGACAGACAGACAGACAGACAGACAGACAGACAGACACACAGACAGAAAGACAGACAGACACACAGACACACAGACAGACACACAGACACACAGACAGACACACAGACAGACAGACAGACACACAGACAAACAGACAGACAGAAAGACAGACAGACAGACAGACAGACAGACAGACAGACACACACACACACAGACAGACAGACAGACAGACAGACAGACAGACAGACAGACAGACAGACAGACAGACGGACGGACAGACAGACAGACAGACAGACAGACAGACAGACAGACAGACAGACAGACAGACAGACAGACAGACAGACAGACAGACAGACAGACAGACAGACAGACAGACAGATAGACAGACAGACCTAAAACTGGCTGCGTAGTGCATTAAAACATTAAAACGGTATAACCGCAAAGCAATAATAAATATGATGTACTTATTAGCATTGCACTCAAATCAGTCAGGTCACCAATCATATGCTTAGTACAGTCGGGTTATACAGACGCCGCAACGAGGCCAAAATGCATTAAAACAGGCATGCATATTTGATGACATCCAAACGGAAAAGCCTCTAACCGAATCCTCAAAAAGGACAATTTGCCACTGGCTTTGGTTGCAGCAAAAATGCAGACGAGCTGCACCTGGTGGGAGAGGCCGCGCAATATCGAACTGCTACTTGACGCCAATAACTCATATATTAAACAGCTTTGAATACGAAAGTAGGCAGAGCGTTAATATGCTTGAGCAAAACCCAGAGGCAAGTGCATGCCGAGAAGTGCTCGCCTCTCTCTTCCCCTGTCTCCCTGACTCTCTGGGGGGTCCGCGCTTTTTGTCAATCAAATTTTTTATTGATCAGTTGCAGCGATGAAGCTAGGCGTGAGGCTGAGTAGCCCGCGTATGTACGGCCTTGGCACTCTCACTGCTGGGTGAGGAGGACTATGTCGAGTCCACCTTGTTAGTTTGAATATGATATCTTATTTATGATAAATGATCATTGGCATGCATGTGTAGGTCGCTGCTTAGTCTTTGTCCATTGTGTTTGTTCTTATCGAAGATTTTCACGCAACGTAAAAAAATTCGCAGCGAGTTCCAGTTATTTGCTGATTCTGAGACTGATAGGTAGTGAGAAGACGGCTGCCACAAAAGTGCAACAAATTTTCTGGACCACAGGGGACTCATTAGAAAAACTCATTAGCTACTCGTACATGCTCATGTGGTGTACGTGGTACGTGCGTACAAGAATGGAGGAGCAAAGGCGATGAAGGAATGGGCGTGCGAGAAACTTTTGGTAAATTCTGAAACAAGCGTGAAATCTCTTAATAATCAAAAGTTGCAATCTACAGATTGCTGTTAAAGCCGTGCTATCAGAGTGCTAGTGAACCAACTCAAGTTCGTTAATTACAATGATGCTTAAAACTACAGAAGAAGTGATTTAATAATTGATTTAGGGATAAGTGAATTATTCGTCAAATGAAAATCCATGAAAGACTGGGAAGCAGGCTTTATCTGGGATTGGGAAGCTGGCTTCATCTAGGGTTTGGAAGCTTGCTTCATCTAGGGTCGGGAAGCTGGCTTCATATTGGGTCGGGAAGCTGGCTTCATATTTGGTTGGGAAGCTGGCTTCATATTGGGTTGGGAAGCTGGCTTCATCTAGGGTCGGGAAGCTGGCTTCATATTGGGTTGGGAAGCTGGCTTCATCTTGGGTTTGGAAGCTTGCTTCATCTTGGGTTTGGAAGCTTGCTTCATCTAGGGTCGGCAAGCTGGCTTCATATTTGGTTGGGAAGCTGGCTTCATATTGGGTTGAGAAGCTGGCTTCATATTTGGTTGGGAAGCTGGCTTCATATTTGGTTGGGAAGCTGGCTTCATATTGGGTTGGGAAGCTGGCTTCATATTGGGTCGGGAAGCTGGCTTCATCTTGGGTTTGGAAGCCTGCTTCATCTAGGGTCGGCAAGCTGGCTTCATATTGGGTTGGGAAGCTGGCTTCATATTTGGTTGGGAAGCTGGCTTCATATTGGGTTGAGAAGCTGGCTTCATATTGGGTTGAGAAGCTGGCTTCATATTTGGTTGGGAAGCTGGCTTCATATTTGGTTGGGAAGCTGGCTTCATATTTGGTTGGGAAGCTGGCTTCATATTTGGTTGGGAAGCTGGCTTCATATTGGGTTGAGAAGCTGGCTTCATATTGGGTTGGCAAGCTGGCTTCATATTTGGTTGGGAAGCTGGCTTCATATTGGGTTGAGAAGCTGGCTTCATATTTGGTTGGGAAGCTGGCTTCATATTTGGTTGGGAAGCTGGCTTCATCTTCTTGGGTTGGAAAGCTGGCTTCATCTAGGTTTGGGAAGCTGACTTCATCTAGGGTCGGGAAGCTGCCTACATTTTGGGGTCGGGAATTCACATTACGGATTTTATCCTCAAAGCAACGAGGAAGCCACTCAGCCCATACACTATTTGTAGCTACAGCCCAGTGAAAAATTTAAGACGGCTACTAGCTTGCCAGGAAGAGAATAAAGTAAATTGGGATTTTTTAAAATGGGATTTTGTTTCGCAAATTCTGCAGACAAAGAAGGTACAATATGGCGTCGAGAGAAATTCAAGGCAAATAAGCTTGAACAAACAGTGGATCTTTTATTCAAAAGGCTAAATAAATACGATCGTATAAGTTAGCTGTACCGCACACTGACAATGTAGCACACTTAACTCCAATCACTCTGATTATAAAAGTCAAAGGAAAGAACTACATCTAAACCTGCTTAAACTATAAGCTGCATTAGATAGTACTAAAAATGTGTCAATGACGGGTAATTGAATAATTTTTGTGACTGCCTAAAATCGTAATTGAATGATAGATAGATAGATAGATAGATAGATAGATAGATAGATAGATAGATAGATAGATAGATAGATAGATAGATAGATAGATAGATAGATAGATAGATAGATAGATAGATAGATAGATAGATAGATAGATAGATAGATAGATAGATAGATAGATAGATAGATAGATAGATAGATAGATAGATAGATAGATAGATAGATAGATAGATAGATAGATAGATAGATAGATAGATAGATAGATAGATAGATAGATAGATAGATAGATAGATAGATAGATAGATAGATAGATAGATAGATAGATAGATAGATAGATAGATAGATAGATAGATAGATAGATAGATAGATAGATAGATAGATAGATAGATAGATAGATAGATAGATAGATAGATAGATAGATAGATAGATAGATAGATAGATAGATAGATAGATAGATAGATAGATAGATAGATAGATAGATAGATAGATAGATAGATAGATAGATAGATAGATAGATAGATAGATAGATAGATAGATAGATAGATAGATAGATAGATAGATAGATAGATAGATAGATAGATAGATAGATAGATAGATAGATAGATAGATAGATAGATAGATAGATAGATAGATAGATAGATAGATAGATAGATAGATAGATAGATAGATAGATAGATAGATAGATAGATAGATAGATAGATAGATAGATAGATAGATAGATAGATAGATAGATAGATAGATAGATAGATAGATAGATAGATAGATAGATAGATAGATAGATAGATAGATAGATAGATAGATAGATAGATAGATAGATAGATAGATAGATAGATAGATAGATAGATAGATAGATAGATAGATAGATAGATAGATAGATAGATAGATAGATAGATAGATAGATAGATAGATAGATAGATAGATAGATAGATAGATAGATAGATAGATAGATAGATAGATAGATAGATAGATAGATAGATAGATAGATAGATAGATAGATAGATAGATAGATAGATAGATAGATAGATAGATAGATAGATAGATAGATAGATAGATAGATAGATAGATAGATAGATAGATAGATAGATAGATAGATAGATAGATAGATAGATAGATAGATAGATAGATAGATAGATAGATAGATAGATAGATAGATATAGACAGACAGATAGACGGATAAGCAGTGTTACTGGGACGGCTCGGATCCAACCAGAAGAGGCTCTGTGATAAGCAAGAAAAATCAGCTGCCACCGAGTGCCACCGAGTGTTTAACGAGTGAGAAACAGTTAAGAGATTAAAGATCGCCACATCCACTGCCTGCCCAGACTAATAAAAATAATCTGAAAAGGGTTGTAGGCACCCTTATGCAAGTAGCGACATTGTCTATCCGGCGAGGAGGCATTACTTTTTATTCCACTGACTCCTGAAGAGCACGCAGACGCACTAAATACCGTACGCAAGCCTGCACTCACGCAAACACGGTGCACAACGGAATTCCAGCAAAGTAGTCAGCCACACACTCGCAGGGTGCATAACAGGTGCAGACAATCCTGGGGGTTGCCTTGAAGTTCGTTGATTGTACAAGTGGCCTCGAGCCGACCTAATTCGTCCACAAAGCCAAAAAAGTGGTCCTGCATACACAAAACCGCTCTAGCGAGAATTCGTAAAACTACACAGCGTGCTTCAACCAATGCAACGCTATGTAGTAATTAAAAGCGAATAGGACACATACTTCTATCTCATTCATGGCCATAGACACAAAAACACTGTGCCCTCTTTTGTCCTCGTTCAGTTAAGTCTCTGTCTATGTCCTAAAAACCAAAGCTATTTTCTGTATCTGCGTTATTACATCGTTTATAAAAAAATTTGCAATATGAATGAGCACAGAAATTTCAATAAAAAACCCTTTCACCAATCATCTTCTCCCTCATGTCCTCCCTTTCTGCTGCTGGTCTGCCGTCTCAAGTTCTCTCGCTCTCTCCCCATTGCTTGGCGCTGTCATTGGCGTAGCCAAGTGCCCGTCTTCGCTACATTAGAAGCGTCACAAACGACTTTCCCTCTCCATCTGTTTCTGCAGAGAGTGAGTGGGCATTCTGTTGCATAAAAATCGGGGCTTTGCCAGCTGCGAGCTCTCTGCCCTTCGATTAGTAGCAGCATTCAAAGAAACCGACGGGGCGGCCCAGCCTCCGTCCGGGAAGTCGGCGGCTCGCAAGATGCTGACCGATGCAGCTAAGCAACGCATCTCGTCCTACCTGGTGATGCTGGTGTTCTTTCTGTACAAGGCCTCGGAGAGTCTGCTGCAGCCGTCGATAAGAATCTTCATCTATGAGCAGGTGTGCCTGGGCGAGGGCTTGCCGCTGGGCGTGTGCCAAGCTCAGCAGCCCGGCGACTGGCACTCGGTGGGACGACGCCGAATGACGAACGCGGAGGAGAACGCGTTGCAGCGGAAAGCGTCCAACTACCTGTTGGCCTATCGGATCCTGCTGAACCTGCCGGCCGTGTTCTTCTGCCTGTTCGCCGGCTCGTGGAGCGACCGCGTGGGCCGCAAGTACCCGATGATGCTGCCGCCACTCGGCGCCGTTCTCGCTGTCGGCTGCTTCGCCATCGGCAGCGCGGTCGGAGGCGGCGCCACCCTCGCCTGGGTGATGGTCGGCGCCGCGGTGTACGGCTTCTTCGGCAAGTCCACCGTCATGACCATGGCCTGCAGCAGCTACGTGGCCGACACGAGCAGCCGGGAGGATCGCACCGAGCTTCTGGGCCGCCTGCTGGCTATGAACTTTTTCGGCATCTTCCTGGGCTCGCTGCTCACCGGCGTGTTCCAGAGCTTCGGCAGCCTTCACTCCATGCTGATTGTCATCCTGGTGGTGAACCTGGCTCTCGAGCTGGTCATCGTGCTGCTCGTCCGCGAGTCGGTTGAGGCTGCCGACGACGCCGGCTGCCTTCAGCTGGCCTGTCCGTGCGTGAACACGGCCACGAGGAGCCTCTCGGTGCGCGACTCGATCGGCTTCCTGCTGCAGAGACGGCCGCAGCAGCCGATGCTGGTGTTTCTGTTCGTGTCACTGTGCGTCAACCAGATCTGCAAGCAGGGCGAGCAGGACGTCATCCTGCTGCTGGTGGAGCACGCGCCGTTCAACTGGCCTGGACAGTACTACGGCTACTACCTGTCGGTGTACTACGCCTGCATGGGGCTCAACCTGGTGCTGATCCTGCCGCTGCTGACTCGGTGCATGAGGCCGCGCGACTCCGCCTTGGTCATGTTCGGCCTGCTGATGAAGATTATCCGCCTGGTGATTACCAGCCTCGCCCAGGTCACGTGGCTCATGTTTGGCAGCGCCGTGCTCGGCTGCTTCGCCGGCTTCATCGTGTCGGCAACCAAGTCGATGACGTCGAAGCTGGTCGACGAGGCCGAGATCGGCCAGACGTTCTCGTTGTTGTCGTGCGCCGAAGCGCTGGCCAACCTGATTGGGCCGGCGCTGTTCACGCCGATCTACGCCGCCACGGTGGACATGTTTCCTGGAATGATCTTCAGCCTGGACGCCGGCGTGCACTTTCTGCTGCTGTGCTGCTTTCTCAAAATCTACTTGAGCGGCGCTGAGGCCGACGGTCCGGCCGAGGAGGCGGGCGACGCCCGCGGCGCCAGTGCCGACCGCGTGGCCGGCGAGCTGACGCCGATCGCCGGAGCCGAGCGCGGCAAGCCGAGCGTCAGCGCGCACCGCGTCACGCAGCGCTCGTCGGGCGAGGTCAACGAAGCGGCCGAGGAGGAGCGGCCATGAGTAGGCGGGCTCAGGGGCGCAGAGTTGGAGATTGGGGTAGAAGGGTGTGGGGAGCAAAGGGTAGAAGCTAGGCGGAGAGAGGGAAGGTAGAGACTAGATGGATCTGGGAGAGAAAAGATAAGCGAATGCATTGGAGACAAGGGAAGAGAAAGAGGGAATGGGGAAGAAGGAGAAAAGAGAGAAATAGAGACAAAAGAGAGCGATGCAGGGAGATCAGACCAAAAAGGAGGAGAGAGTCAGGGGAAGACATGGAGACAGCAGGAAGAGCAAAATGTAAGAGAGAGAACAAAGTTGGGCAGAGAGGGCAGCGCAGAGAGGCAGTGGAAGCGTCAGTTTAGATGTGCCAGTCAGTAGCCTCTGTCAAGAAATCACTGTTGTCCATGGAACCAGTTTTTAACGAAGAAAAACTTAATTAAGCAGTTGTAGATGACGGCCTACAAGTATTGGGGTAATTTATACTGTAGGTTAAAGCAAAATAAATTTGGAATCATATCAGAAACATAATCAGAATGCGAGTCATAAATTCTCCACCCAATTCGAAGGAGTTGATTTTGTCAATAGTGACGCTTGCTTTTGATTAGATAGTTAAAATAGCATCTCCGAATTGGGCTTGTTCAAAATAAATTTAGCGAATCTACGCAATATTAATCTTTGCAGGCGAGACAATAATTGTCAATAAACGAATTGATCGAGACAGCCTACGAAAATTTCTCTGACCTGCGTGACCTGAACATGAACATGGTTCAATCCTGCATTCAAATTTTACTGGACTTTTTTGTGTTATTGATTTCTATTTGATACTTTCGAATTTCTGAGAGAATTTCTGATATGAAGATTAAAGCCAACTACAAGAGAAAGCCAGTTTCCATCTGCGCGCCTAGGCATTACATAGCTTGTGCACACGGTGAATAATGAAATCCTGAATGAATGTACAATGCAATACGTAATAGCAATATGGGAAAACAATACTTGTACTTTCCAAGTGAAGACAGGCTTCAAGATTTAAACTGCAATTGCAAGCTTTTTCTTGTTCATCAAAAACAAAAGCAATCAGAAAATTCAAACGAGCTGCATTAACTTTGTAAGCATTAAGTAAATCTACAAGTTCAATTCTTAGTCTTGAACTCGCTGCAAGAGGGTCAATAGACTTGGCGAAATTGGCTGACTTTGTTTGGCTTGCTGGAGTTTTTCTGGGTCCGGGAAGGAATCGACTTGGCCGGTTTTGGAGCCTGGCTTCATGGATGCTGAGAGACTGTGGGAGATTCACCCAGGTCAGCCTTTTAGCTGTTCAGTTGGTTGGCTTTTTAATTTAAACGGCCTCGCATGAGTCCGCCTGAGCGCCCGCTCCCCCAATCCAGCTTGGAGTCGGCAGCGGAAAAATTCTAATCGGCAGTGGGACAGGCGGTCATTGCGCTGCTCGGGGCGGCTCGACTTTGGATTGAAATGGGACTTGCGAGCTGCGTGGCAAAGTGTGGGAGAGCATGGAGGCTTCACTTGCGAGCAGAAGTTGAGATGCTTTTGGAGTCAGTCAGTCAGTCAGTCAGTCAGTCAGTCAGTCAGTCAGTCAGTCAGTCAGTCAGTCAGTCAGTCAGTCAGTCAGTCAGTCAGTCAGTCAGTCAGTCAGTCAGTCAGTCAGTCAGTCAGTCAGTCAGTCAGTCAGTCAGTCAGTCAGTCAGTCAGTCAGTCAGTCAGTCAGTCAGTCAGTCAGTCAGTCAGTCAGTCAGTCAGTCAGTCAGTCAGTCAGTCAGTCAGTCAGTCACTCACTCACTCACCCTGTCAGTCAGTCAGTCAGTCAGTCAGTCAGTCAGTCAGTCAGTCAGTCACTCACTCACTCACTCACCCTGTCAGTCAGTCAGTCAGTCAGTCAGTCAGTCAGTCAGTCAGTCAGTCACTCACTCACTCACTCACCCTGTCAGTCAGTCAGTCAGTCAGTCAGTCAGTCAGTCAGTCAGTCAGTCAGTCAGTCAGTCAGTCAGTCAGTCAGTCAGTCAGTCAGTCAGTCAGTCAGTCAGTCAGTCAGTCAGTCAGTCAGTCAGTCAGTCAGTCAGTCAGTCAGTCAGTCAGTCAGTCAGTCACTCACTCACTCACTCACCCTGTCAGTCAGTCAGTCAGTCAGTCAGTCAGTCAGTCAGTCAGTCAGTCAGTCAGTCAGTCAGTCAGTCAGTCACCCTGTCAGTCAGTCAGTCAGTCAGTCAGTCAGTCAGTCAGTCAGTCAGTCACTCACTCACTCACTCACCCTGTCAGTCAGTCAGTCAGTCAGTCAGTCAGTCAGTCAGTCACTCACTCACTCACCCTGTCAGTCAGTCAGTCAGTCAGTCAGTCAGTCAGTCAGTCACTCACCCTGTCAGTCAGTCAGTCAGTCAGTCAGTCAGTCAGTCAGTCAGTCAGTCAGTCACTCACTCACTCACTCACCCTGTCAGTCAGTCAGTCAGTCAGTCAGTCACTCACTCACTCACTCACTCACCCTGTCAGTCAGTCAGTCAGTCATCAGTCAGTCAGTCAGTCAGTCAGTCACTCACTCACTCACTCACCCTGTCAGTCAGTCAGTCAGTCAGTCAGTCAGTCAGTCAGTCAGTCAGTCACTCACTCACTCACCCTGTCAGTCAGTCAGTCAGTCAGTCAGTCAGTCAGTCAGTCAGTCAGTCACTCACTCACTCACTCACCCTGTCAGTCAGTCAGTCAGTCAGTCAGTCAGTCAGTCAGTCAGTCAGTCAGTCAGTCAGTCACTCACTCACTCACTCACCCTGTCAGTCAGTCAGTCAGTCAGTCAGTCAGTCAGTCAGTCACTCACTCACTCACTCACCCTGTCAGTCAGTCAGTCAGTCAGTCAGTCAGTCAGTCAGTCACTCACTCACTCACTCACCCTGTCAGTCAGTCAGTCAGTCAGTCAGTCAGTCAGTCAGTCAGTCAGTCACTCACTCACTCACTCACCCTGTCAGTCAGTCAGTCAGTCAGTCAGTCAGTCAGTCAGTCAGTCAGTCAGTCAGTCAGTCAGTCAGTCAGTCAGTCAGTCAGTCACTCACTCACTCACTCACCCTGTCAGTCAGTCAGTCAGTCAGTCAGTCAGTCAGTCAGTCAGTCAGTCAGTCAGTCAGTCAGTCAGTCAGTCAGTCAGTCAGTCACTCACTCACTCACTCACTCACCCTGTCAGTCAGTCAGTCAGTCAGTCAGTCAGTCAGTCACTCACTCACTCACTCACCCTGTCAGTCAGTCAGTCAGTCAGTCACTCACTCACTCACTGACTAAAGTGCATAAATATGATGCACTTTATAGCATTGCACTCAAATCAGTCAGGTCACCAATCAGATCGTTAGTACAGTCGGGTTATACAGACGCCGCAATGAGGCCAAGATGCATTAAAACAGGCATGCATATTTGATGACATCCAAACGGAAAATCCACTAACCGAATCCTCAAAAAGGACAGTTTGCTACTGGCTTTGGTTGCAGCAAAAATGCAGACGAGCTGGACCTGGTGGGAGAGGCCGCGCACTTGCAATATCGAATTGCTACTTGACGCCAAAAACTCATATATTAAACAGCTTTGAATACGGGAGTAGGCAGAGTCCCCTGTCTCCCTGACTCTCTAGGGGTGTCCGCGCTTTTTGTCAATCAATTTTTTTATTGATCACTTGCAGCGATGAAGCTAGGCGTGAGGCTGAGTAGCCCGCGTGTGTAAGGTCTTGGCACTGCAACTGCTGGATGAGGACGACTGAGATGTCGGGTCCACCTTGTTAGTTTCAATATGATATCTAGATAACACCAAGCTTCACAAGCTTATTTATGATGATTGATCATTAGCATGCATGTGTAGGTCTCTGCTTAGTCTTTGTTCGTTGTGTTTGTTTGAAAACGGCTGCCACAAAAGTGCAACAAATTTTCTGGACCCCATGGGACTCATTAGAAAAACTCATTAGCTGCATGCTCATGTGGTGCATTTGGTACAAGCGTACAAGAGCGGGAAGAGCAATTGCGATGAAGGAATTGGCATGCGAGAAACTCTTGGTAAATTTTGCAACAAACGTGAAATCTCTTAATAATCTAAAGTTGCAATCTACAGAAGGCAAAAGCAAAACTAAAGTACTAATTACAGTTTGAGACAGGGGATAAAATAAGGAGCACTTTTTTGCCCCATATCTCACTACTTTGAGAGTGAAAAAAACGAGGAAAACTACTAATATGATAAGGTATAATATCAAGGAGTCACTTTTGTCTATTCGAGTATAGTCTTTGGCTTCATCTGGGATCGGGATAGGGGAGCTGTATTATTTTGACGAGTTAAAGTTGGCTTCTTGTGATGTGCAGGAGGTTATTATTATAATACGGACAATTTTTTATTTTTACAAATATGAATTTAATTTTTTTCGTTCAGCTAGTCGTACTTTGAGCCACACACGAGCAAGCCGAGGAGGCGGGCGACGCCCGCGGCGCCAGTGCCGACCGCGTGGCCGGCGAGCTGACGCCGATCGCCGGAGCCGAGCGCGGCAAGCCGAGCGTCAGCGCGCACCGCGTCACGCAGCGCTCGTCGGGCGAGGTCAACGAAGCGGCCGAGGAGGAGCGGCCATGAGTAGGCGGGCTCAGGGGCGCAGAGTTGGAGATTGGGGTAGAAGGGTGTGGGGAGCAAAGGGTAGAAGCTAGGCGGAGAGAGGGAAGGTAGAGACTAGATGGATCTGGGAGAGAAAAGATAAGCGAATGCATTGGAGACAAGGGAAGAGGAAGAGGGAATGGGGAAGAAGGAGAAAAAGAGAGAAATAGAGACAAAAGAGAGCGATGCAGGGAGATCAGACCAAAAAGGAGGAGAGAGTCAGGGGAAGACATGGAGACAGCAGGAAGAGCAAAATGTAAGAGAGAGAACAAAGTTGGGCAGAGAGGGCAGCGCAGAGAGGCAGTGGAAGTGTTAGTTTAAGAAGAAGGAGAAAAGAGACAAACACTCAGAGACAAAAGAGAGCGATGCAGGGAGATCAGCCGAACAATGAGAGAGAGGAGAAAGACAGGGAGACAGCACGAAGAGAGAAATGCAAGAGAAGAACAAAGTGGGTAGATGCAGAGAGGGCAGGGCAGAGAGACAGCGAGAAGCGTCAGTTTAGATGTGCCAGTCAGTAGCCTCTGTCAAGAAATCACTGTTGTCCATGGAACCAGTTTTTAACGAAGAAAAACTTAATTAAGCAGTTGTAGATGACGGCCTACAAGTATTGGGGTAATTTATACTGTAGGTTAAAGCAAAATAAATTTGGAATCATATCGGAAACATCGAATCATAAATTCTCCAGCCAATGCGAAGGAGTTGATTTTGTCAATAGTGACGCTTGCTTTTGATTAGATAGTTAAAATTGCATCCCAGAATTGCGCTTGTTCAAAATAAATTTAGCAAATCTACGCAAATATTAATATTTGCAGGCGAGACAATACTTGTCAATAAACGAACTGATTAAGTAATTTCACCTATGTGACCTCTAGAACATGATTTATTCCTGCATTCAAATTTTACTGGGCTTTCTGTGTTGTTGATTTTTATTTGATACTCTCGAATTTCTGAGAGAATTTTTGATATGAAGATTGAAGCCACCAACAAGAGAAAGCCAGTTTCCATCTGCGCACCTACATTAGCCAAAGCCTCAAATAGTTAATTGATTACTTTTGCACCTCACTTGAACCAAGTGTCAGTCAGTCGCAGCTGCTTCACTTGAAGCATTACATAGCTTGTGCATGCATTAAATGATGAAAACCTGAATGAAATTGCAATACATGACGTAATAGCAATATGGGAAAACAATACTTGTACTTTCCAAGTGAAGACAGGCTTCAAGATTTAAACTGCAATTGCAAGCTTTTTCTTGTTCATCAAAAACAAAAGCAATCAGAAAATTCAAACGAGCTGCATTAACTTTGTAAGCATTAAGTAAATCTACAAGTTCAATTCTTAGTCTTGAACTCGCTGCAAGAGGGTCAATAGACTTGGCGAAATTGGCTGACTTTGTTTGGCTTGCTGGAGTTTTTCTGGGTCCGGGAAGGAATCGACTTGGCCGGTTTTGGAGCCTGGCTTCATGGATGCTGAGAGACTGTGGGAGATTCACCCAGGTCAGCCTTTTAGCTGTTCAGTTGGTTGGCTTTTTAATTTAAACGGCCTCGCATGAGTCCGCCTGAGCGCCCGCTCCCCCAATCCAGCTTGGAGTCGGCAGCGGAAAAATTCTAATCGGCAGTGGGACAGGCGGTCATTGCGCTGCTCTGGGCGGCTCGACTTTGGATTGAAATGGGACTTGCGAGCTGCGTGGCAAAGTGTGGGAGAGCATGGAGGCTTCACTTGCGAGCAGAAGTTGAGATGCTTTTGGAGTCAGTCAGTCAGTCAGTCAGTCAGTCAGTCAGTCAGTCAGTCAGTCAGTCAGTCAGTCAGTCAGTCAGTCAGTCAGTCAGTCAGTCAGTCAGTCAGTCAGTCAGTCAGTCATGGTTGAACTAGGTTGTCAGTATAGATCTTAAATTTTTCGGCCATTGCATTTTTAAATTTTTTACATTTTTTTAGATTCGAGACAAGCTGTTTGACCAAGATTGTTTGCCTTGAATTTCTCTCGACGCGATATCCCATGCAATCATGCCCTGTGAGAGAATAAGAATACAGACGTACATTCAGTGGGAGGATATCCAGTTACCGCAGCAAACGAATATTTTTATTGCTATTTGAACTTCTCGGAGTTGTTTTAAAGCCGGTCAAACAATTTGCAAGCTCAAGCAAATCCCATTTTTTCTTCTCTCCCCAACTAGCTGATCGCCTTGTTAACTTTCTCTCTCAATTCTAGCTATAGTGCATGGGCTGAGGGGCTGCCTCTCTGCTGGGAATTGGATAAAATCTGAGGGATAAATTTTCCAGTAGGAATGCGTTATTCAGACAGAAAATGGTGGGAAATCAGAAGAGACGGCGAATAGGAAATTGATCGAAACGTCCGGCTGGGGAGGGACTCCAACAAGCTGTTCTGTTTCAGCGTCTAGTAGAACGTCGACTTATCCCAAGGGATGTAATCTTTGAACAGGCAATGCAGTATAGCTCGAAACCGGCGGGAAATACAGTTGCCGAAAGCGCAGGATCGGAGCAACTTTTTTGGAAGCCAACTAAAGCCCAAGGACAACTTAAGTAGAAGGAGGGGACACTGTATTTCCTTGAAAAATTTTGTCGGTCGGTTTTTGACGAAAAATACATAGCGAGATAGGAAAAATCCCAGGATAAATAAGTGTCCCGTCCTGCTTTAGCGAGAATTCAAGAACAAGCAATAGGGGGCCTACCATTTAAACAGTTCCCTGATATGAAACCCTTGTTATAACTATCTAAAAGTTTCACCATACTTTTTTAAATACGTTAAGTGCTGTCCATTTTTACAGTCGGCTCTAATTTCCTAGATTTAAAAAGTCAAAATTCAGCCAGGGACTAGACGTTTAATAGTTGGCTTTATTAAGACATATCGATGATAATTGTGATGTAGCTTTCTTTTTCGCCTTAGCTCCTGGTTACTATTAGTAGATCCTAGTTACAGTTCTTAATTAATATCTGCTTAACATCCATTTCAAGTTTGCACTACACTGTGTATTACTGCAGGTTAGGCCTACTAACTTACAAAGGAAACTATAGTGCAAAAATCAACTTAGACCAAATCATGCTTTTTCTTGCTGAAACTTGAACCTGTGGCTCTACTTCAGCCATTTTTTAATGTTTGCAATGATAAGGAACCTTATAAATTTCTACTTAATAATCTCTGCCTGCATTTTCTTTATAATTGGTAGAGCTCTTCCCTGCATTGCTCTCAATGAAGGTATGTAGTGCAAGCCACTTTTCAATATAATTTGTAAGCTTTAGGCCTATCTTAACTAAAATTGGTATTAAAGACAAGGGATGTAATACTTTGAGTAAAATAACAATAGCTATAGTATAAATATAAGAATCAAATTCAAATTAGTATTCAAATTATAATTGCCTATATATTAATGGACCAAAACTTTTTGTTTTTTTTTGTTTTTTTATGTAAACTATGAGTGGGCCTAGGAAGCAATAAAAAACTAGGAGCCAATTTAAAAAATATATGTTCTAAAGTTATCAATATATATAACATATAGAGTCTATGATATATATACTCTTTGTAGATAAAGCTCTTCTAAAATTTGCTAAGAGCCAACATTTTAAAGTATATAGTTTGATATCTTTATATGAGTAAAAAATTATTAAATATATATTATTTATACTATCAAATTGGAAGTATGTAGTACTTTGTTGGCAAGTTTTAAAAATAATGTTTTTGGCACAAATCTAATAAATTACACTTTTAAATTAAGAAATGCTACTTTAATAAGTTATAGTATGCAAATTTTACATGTTCTTTACATTAGTGCCATTTTACAAAAAGTATACAAAGTTATTATCCAGTATAAAATTTGGCATAAAACAGCAATTAATAGAGCAATGTGGTTTTCATACAATAATGACATTGCAATAGAAAAAAATTTTCTCTTCTTTTTTTCTGAGATGTACTAGAATTTGGTTCATGTGTGAAGAATATTCATATTACTTATAATATTTTTTATATTTATTAAAAATATTAATTTGACTTAAAATTAAAGCTAAAATAATTTGTCTTAATCATGATGAGAGTAATTAAGCCCATGACACAATAATTTATTATCCTACCTATCTGGCTACCTTGGCATACCATCTATGCCATTTAGCAGTAATCTAACTATAACCAAATTTTGGTCCTGCAGTTGGCCCAGTCAAGTTGGCATGGAATCGCCTAATCAAAGTGAGCCTGCACTCTGATGGCCAAGTGTTGCCTGTTGCCACTCCGCCAGATGTGCCAAGTGATACTGGCTTCCTCCTGCTGCAAGGCCACCAACTTCCTGGCTTATCCAACACTACCCAATCGTTGCAACTGTCAACTATAGTAGGATTTAATCAGTCTTACTCCATTGCTAATGGGCATCATATTGGTTTGGTTACCATGGATACCAAACTAGCGCGTTGGTATGTCAGGCTAACTGATGACGAATCGTTGGGCACCAATTCTAGCGCGAGCAAAGATGCCTGGCTATTAATTGTAGCCAAAGCCTGGGACGAACCGTTCCCAGGTGGTTGCTGTGCAAATAGTTCGATCTCGCCAGCAGCCTGCAATGCTTTTGGTCCCGTGCTCAGACTTTCCCGTCCAACTGGGCATTATTTACCTCTCTGGCAGCTGGATTTTGAACCAGCGGCTGGACTGCTAGCTGGACATCCTAGTGAACGAATTTGTCGTCGCAATAGCCACAAAGACAGCAGCATTTTTGGTCGCCAGGTGGTCAGCATGCGCTACCGATTGTACGTGTCTGAAATGCATCGTCCCAGCGATTGGCCCGAAATTTTGAGGCTAATGTCAAACGCTCAGGATGCAGTGGCGTATGGCCATCTAATTGGTGTTATTAGTGATGCTAAACACGATGGAGATGAGGCTTGCTGTCAGTTCCAAATCGGCTCTAGGGATAATCTAGGTTTAATAGCCACCGTAGTTGCCGAGCGAGTTGATACGGCCCAGTTTAGTGCATACGCACCAGTACTAATGCTGCTCGATGAGTATGCGCGAGGCCTTGGTGATGCTTCCTGCCTTTGTCATGGTGAGTTCCGCCTACAGAAAGTTTCTGCTTGCTTAGGGGGTGTCTAAACTCGCTGCTGTGATCTGGATTTTGAAAAGATACGAGCGTACTGGATAGTCCTCAAGGTCATCTGCAAATCATACCATTGTACGAGATATCATCTCATGCATAGGTCATTTATTTAGTAGTATCATATGCACTGTGTTTAAAAAAAACGGGACTGCAAACTAAAGCCCACTTGAAATCAATGTACATAAGAACGTGTTGTCTCGCGGGTCACGTGCTTATCATCACTAATTTTCGGGAGCGCTTTTGCGGGTGCGCTGAATCACGTGATCAAGAGTGTACACGAAGTTATTCGAGTGACTATCCTAGCTTGTTATTCTAACATAAAGAACACAAAGCTCACTGTACCTTGGTATTGGGTATGTCCTCCTCTGTTCTCAAACAGAGTTTCTCTGTCTCTGAGCGGAAGTAAGCTCTCTGTGTTGTTGGGTTAGCCCAAATGGGTGTTGCTTAAAAGCCATTGTTTGGATGCCCTTTTCAAAAGCCCTGATACACACATGGTCAGGTGATTCGCAAATCACCACACCTCCAAAGTCTCCAAACAAGCGCTAACGAAATCGAAAGTTAGTGATGCCTCACACGTGACTGGGACACCCCATGTTTACACTGATTTTCAAGGGGGCTCAGATGGCTGCCCTGTTATTTTTGCAACGCAGTGTATTAAAAATTTAATTTTATATAGTTTGACCTATGCTTGCGCAATTTTTGGAGTCTCCCGGTTCAGTGGATAAAATAGCTATCACGTGACAGCCATGAACCCGCAGCGACTTATAATTACTCGTAAAAATGTTTTCGTAATATCATTAAAAATGTTTTGCTTGTTGGACATTGTCTACTAACAAGTAGTATGGAAAATAAATTTAAGCAAGTCTTGTTTTTAATGATGACACAAAAATTGATATATTAAACAGGCGTCGAGTGTCGTATAATAACTATTTTGGCGGGCTGTATTGGACTATTTCTGTGCACTGCTGGACTACGGTTCTTCGCCGCCAGTAAGATATTTTTGTTAATGTTTTACATTACATTGGATTAGATATTTCAAATTCGCTTCCCAGAATGAACAGGCAGCACAAAATCCAAATCCCACTTAAAGGCGTGTTTCTATGCGGATTTATCGATGCCTCATTGGCCGTGCTGCCTGTCACGCTGAGACACACTGGCAACCAGCTGCCCCTAGCTGTCAGCCTGTTGCTAGGCAGTTTAATTCCGGGTCTCGTAATTGGCAGTCTAGCCTTGTTAGCGTGGCTGAGAAAGCGCTGGCAGTTGTTGGCCTATCTGGTCATTCACCTGCCGTGTTGCTACGTGCTGGCCTGCATGCTATTTGCCACACCGTTTGGCCGACTCTGGTGGTTAACAGGGCGAGATGCGGCTTTTTTCAGCTGCCTCTGCGTTGCTCTGTTGCTCTGTCTGCTGCTCCTGTTGCTGTTTAGTAGCTCGGTTAGTAGTTTTTTTTGTTTGAGACACCCGACCTTTCGCCAACGGCGCATCCGATGGCTGTGTACAGCTGCTCAGTCCTGGCGGGCTGGAGGGGCCGCAACATTCACTAAATTTACCCAGCTCAAACTGGTACCCGATCTCAGCTGCAGGTGGACTGAATCAATTCAGGGATTAAATGCCTTGCTCAAGGGCACAAATTGTCTCCTAGACCCGGGGCTCGAACCCACGACCTACCGGTCATAAGGCAGATGACCTAACCTCTAGGCCACAACCCCGCCTAGCGAATATACATTGTGTTACGCAACGCCCTTATACCGCCTGTTTCAGGGTGCCGCATTCTCGCTGTCATTCTCTGGCGCATTCATGCTAACCATCTGTCTGACAGCCAACCTGCCAATATCTTCCACTTTTCCCTATCCGTTTCTTGATTTGTTTCATCGCACGGCGGCGGATGGCTACAATAAGGTCTTGTTGTACTATGAGTTTCGTAGGGTGTCTGGTGAGTAATTATTATCAAGACTGTAATTTTTTCATTTAGCTTACTCTATAGCTCCATGTCGCTTAAGTTTCATGTCGCTTGAGTTCCGTGTTGCTTGAGTTCCGTGTAGCTTGAGTTCCATGTTGCTTGAGTTCCGTGTTGCTTGAGTTCCATGTCGCTTGAGTTCCGTGTTGCTTGAGTTCCGTGTAGCTTGAGTTCCATGTCGCTAGAGGTCCGTGTCGCTTGAGTTCCATGTCGCTTGAGTTCCGTGTTGCTTGAGTTCCGTGTCGCTTGAGTTCCGTGTTGCTTGAGTTCCATGTCGCTTGAGTTCCATGTCGCTTGAGTTCCGTGTTGCTTGAGTTCCGTGTAGCTTGAGTTCCATGTTGCTTGAGTTCCGTGTTGCTTGAGTTCCGTGTTGCTTGAGTTCCATGTCGCTTGAGTTCCGTGTCGCTTAAGTTCCGTGTTGCTTGAGTTCCGTGTTGCTTGAGTTCCATGTCGCTTAAGTTCCGTGTTGCTTGAGTTCCGTGTCGCTTGAGTTCCGTGTTGCTTGAGTTCCGTGTTGCTTGAGTTCCGTGTTGTTTGAGTTCCGTGTCGCTTAAGTTCCGTGTTGCTTGAGTTCCGTGTTGCTTGAGTTCCATGTCGCTTAAGTTCCGTGTTGCTTGAGTTCCGTGTTGCTTGAGTTCCGTGTTGCTTGAGTTCCGTGTTGTTTGAGTTCCGTGTTGCTTGAGTTCCGTGTTGCTTGAGTTCCGTGTCGCTTAAGTTCCGTGTTGCTTGAGTTCCGTGTTGCTTGAGTTCCGTGTCGCTTGAGTTCCGTGTTGCTTGAGTTCCGTGTTGCTTGAGTTCCGTGTCGCTTAAGTTCCGTGTTGCTTGAGTTCCGTGTTGCTTGAGTTCCGTGTTGCTTGAGTTCCGTGTTGCTTGAGTTCCGTGTCGCTTAAGTTCCGTGTTGCTTGAGTTCCGTGTTGCTTGAGTTCCGTGTCGCTTAATTTCCGTGCTGCTTGAGTTCCGTGTCGCTTGAGTTCCGTGTTGCTTGAGTTCCGTGTTGCTTGAGTTCCGTGTTGCTTGAGTTCCGGTCGCTTGAGTTCCATGTCGCTTGAGCTCCATGTCGCTTGAGTTCCGTGTCGCTTGAGCTCCATGTCGCTTGAGTTCCGTGTCGCTTGAGTTCCATGTCGCTCGAGTTTCATGTCGCTTTTGTTCAAGGTAGCTTTTGTACCATAAATCTCTTTGACTGCAGATCCCTCCATATCTTCGTCTCTTCAGTTGCACTGACTGCTAATAATCGAGTATTCCCCTCTGCTCCGTCTCCTATCCCCAGACCTCGTAGCCCTGATTGCTTGGCCTGCGGCCACCGCAATCTGCTGCCTGGCTCAGCACCGCTGCTACAACCGCCGCCGCTCCCAACTAGAAGATCCCAGTTCGTCTGCTACTAGAGGATTCGAGCCGACTCTGCCGCTGCCGCCGCCGCCGCCAGTTTCGTCGTTGGCGTTGAATTCGTCCGACAGGCAGCGGCGCGCCAGGCAGCGCGGCGTGTTGAATGTGTCGTTCGGTGGCGGCGACCGACTCGGTGGACGTGTTGACGACGAGAGGACGCCACTGTTGTTAGGCAACTGACCGAAACAGAAATAGCCGTTGACTAGCTGTTTCAATTATTTGACTTTGAGTTTTGCTGTTTTACCCTTTCTCAGTCAGCTCTGTAACCAACCCAATCTATCTCTCCTTTCTCCTACCCCTGTATCTCTCCTTTCTTCTACCCCTGTATCTCCCCTTTCTCCCACCCTTGTATCTCTCCTTTCTCCTACCCCTGTATCTCTCCTTTCTCCTACCCCTGTATCTCCCCTTTCTCCTACCCCTGTATTTCCCTTTTCTCCTACCCCTGTATCGCCCCTTTCTCCTACCCCTGTATCTCCCCTTTCTCCTACCCCTGTATCTCCCCTTTCTCCCACCCCTGTATCTGTATCCCCTGTATCCCCCCTCTTGCAACCTTTGTCAGGATTACAAAATTTTATCAAGTCCGAATTTTAGTTCCATAATTGTCCCCATAAAGTACGTCTCACTGCCAGTAAAGGTGCTTCTTCATTCAGAAAATTCTATTCGTTTTTTTCTGTATTATAAAGCTGTCACAGCCAGAAGATTCTGTTAATTTTTTTCGTGTGATTTACTCCCATCTATAAACTAAATTTTATTGCTAAAAATTTATAATTTGTTTTCTGCTGAATTGCTTTGTGTGTTTCGTATCGTTTTTTGTTTTTAATGCGTGTATAAAAATCCCAAGCTATTTGTTTATTTTTAAGCCTTTTATTTTTGTAAGCTTTTTAAATTATTACGAGCGTATTCTTTCTATTTTTTGTTTGTTAAAAGCTATGTTTTTTTTTAATACAGCGATGTTGAAATGCGATAAAGCTATTTTTCTGGCAAACTGTTTTTTGTAAACAAAATTATATTCAAGAATTATTTGCGCTTTTTTCTCTGTTTTCTAATAATACTATTTTTTTCTGGATTGGCATTAAAATTATGCAGAACAGTTAGAAAAGTCAGAGTAGAAAAATATGATTGGGACTTAACGATAAAAGGAAAAGGGTAATAAAACTAAAACAAAAAATGGCAGCAAAAAGATTTTGAAAAGACAAGACAAACAATTCAACAATATGTTCATTATTTTTTTATAACTTTAAAACTGAAGACAGTGTCTTAAAAAAATTATTTTTATTATTGCACATCTGCAAATTACAGTTTCTATCCAGCAAACGAGTTTTTTTAATGTACTTTAAATACCTGTGGAGATTTATTATAAAAGTATAAATACAAATTAAAGAACTTTTTTGCGCAAAGATATATTATACGTGTATAAGTAATTAATATAAAATTAGGCAATTTTGCCACACAGTCAATAAAAAGTGCTTCACTTGCACAGAAATTTTAGCAATTCTATTAAGAAATACAGAAAATTAATAGCATCGAAAATCCCTCCTTAGGTCCAGAGACAATTCCCATTTAGGCTAGTAGTCCATGGCGGATCGGTCAGAGGAACACGCTGAAGGTCGCTAAAGCGGAGTCCAGCTGGCCAAGAAACAGCTGCTGCAATCTGCGATCATTATCATCGGCGATGTGCGCGAGCCGACAGAGGATCAGGTCAACAAAGTACGAGCGCGTACATCGGAGGAGAGCAGGCAACAATGGCGTCAGCAGGTACTGCCGAGAGTTCTTGGAGCCGGGGGGCTTGGGGAATTCGCTTTAGCGAACCTGATCTCGACAACACCAGCCTGATCTCGACGCTGCAGGCCTGGTTTACCACGACATCACAGGTCTACAGGTAAAGGTGGAGCAGGGGCCATCCTGGGCCAATTAAGCTCTTAGTCGAGAACGATTTTTCTCAAACTGTGTCTCAAGCTTGCGAATTAACTTCTCTCCAATGCTGCTGGTGCAGTTCCCATGGAGGACAGAGCAGAGGAGGATGTAATGCCGAAATCTTCACCAGAGAAAAATGATGACTGTGTCTAAACTGACAAGTAACTATAAGATTCCTAGTTGGCCGCTAGACTAAGAACCTTACTTATGGTAAATAATAATAAAGGATTCTCTACTCGGCTTATAATAAATCATCTCTGTCCATCTACTTTCTTCTTCACTAAGACAAAGACTTGGTCTAAGGCGGATAGTGGTTAATTGGAAACCAACATACAAAGTCAGCATTTAAGGAAATAGTTTTTATCACAGGCTGCGAGCTACTCCGAGCCATTATTACCTCCACGACAAGCGAGTTCCCTAATTTGAGAAACAACTAGTTTCGACCACACTGAAGGTTCGTTGATTTCGACAAAAAAACTATATTTAGAGGTTTCTGATCCAACCATTGCTTCATCCTGGGTTGGGGGGTCGGCGACTGGCAAGATCGGGCCGAAGCATCAAACAATAATGACAACTAACCATTGTCTTTGAACTTGCTAATGCGAAAAGTACTAGTAGCCACCTCATCTAAAAGCAGACCGCCACTTTCTTTTGTGGAGTTCCTTGGGGAGCTGTCGAATTATGTGAATTTCTGCGATGAAGTGGATAATTCTGAAACTTCAACTTTAAGGAATTTAAAACATCCGTATACTTTCACGCTTAGCTCGTACAGAAACAAAAACTCTTTGCCCCGCAATGTAAGATACAGCCTGGCGATCTGTTTCACCAAGCCAAGTAGGTACTCGTACATGACACTGCGGAGCACTTTGAAACCAAAACTTTCACTGACTAAACCGCCTATCAAGAACCAATTCATATATATTAAATATAAATGCACACCCCAGTTCTCGAACTTCGAAAGTGCGCAATATGAAGCCAGTATCACCGGGTTTTCCAATAAGAATACTATCCCCATGCCTTGGAAATTAGGCATGCAGAATTATTCCCGGGTAAAGAGTAGGCTGAAAACCTCGCCATGCAAACAGGTCCCAGCTCATTTGCGGCTTTTTAGTTAGTTCCGATCCCTAATCGCTAGTGCCTCTCAAAATGACAGTTCTGTGGAAACCAGAAACTGCAAGCGGTCCAGCGTCCCTCTTAAGAAAAAAATCCTCCTAGACCAAAATGGAAAGGATATACAGGCCATCAGCAATTATCTTGTGGGCCACTGTTGCTATGCCAGGCAGCCCTTCCTCCGGAAAGACCTCAAGGGGGAACTTGCCCTTTTTTCAATGCCCCTTATTCACACCAGACAAACTTAAATTTGTTGGTCAATAGAGAAATTAAGCCTGACGAAAACACTTCAATAGTTCACGAGCAAACACAACGCCCTTAAGTTAAACTATACGTACGACAAAACCTCATTCACTTATACCAACGATAATTCAGTAGTTTCCTCGCAGATTGTATTGTAATTAACCCCTGATAAAATAATAGCGTGAAGTTGCTTTCAACTTCCTAGTTTTTTACTCTTAAAACTATACTGACGCAACATCAAAAAATACCGTGGGACGGATTCACTAGCATTTCAAATTCCTTCATGGAATAGCCGGCTCCAAACGGGTGCATCCACACAATCCCGTTGTGAGCAGCCGTGTCAAGGGCCTCGGGCAGGCTGTAGTACACGCCGTTTGGGCTGCACATGTAGCAGTTTGAGAACCACCAGCCTGCTTTGAAGGACCTGCTGCAGTGAGCTGAGCTTCCATCATTGTCTGCATCAAAGGCACTGAACATGGATCCACTGTGGTAGGCTAGGCTGTCATACAGGATGGAGTGGCTTCCACTGAATCCGGAGACGCTCAGTCGGAACTTGTCGGTCTCACCGGCCACAGAGAAGCTCGAGTAGTCGGCCCAGTACTCCGTGTCGTTCCACAGCCTCATTCGAATGCGAAGCGCTCGACCAGCTGGCCACGTCAGAGAGTGCACCGCTCGCAGACCTGAGTGCGGTTAAAAACACGCTCAAATTGAGCTGGTTGAAAAGCTGCGCCACTGCAGCATCAGACAGAGCAGCAACGCTCACTCACCGAGCCAGTGGTTTGTGTGGGGTCCCTCTCCGAAGCCGGCTGCGTACTCGGTCCAGTTGCGGTAGAAGTCCGTGGAGCTGTCCACCCGACGCTGGATGCTGATCCAGCAGTTGCTGAGAGACCTCACAAACACCTGTAGTGAGGCAGTGAGGCGTGATGAAGCAGTGAGAAATGCAGCTCACACTGCAGAATACGAGCTTGATGGTTATCTAAGAAACAGTGACTCACCCTGATTTTTCTGGGAGACTTGGGAGTCTGAGAAGCCAGTCTACGACACGGAGCGCCATCCCGGTTTGCTGAAATGCCGATGTTATAAGCAGAGTTTTTGTTTCGTGCTTCGTTATACCACTTAAAAATAGACGTATTATTGCGATTGCTTTTAGGTTTATTGAACTGGTAAGCTCAGTTATGTTAATTGAAGAACAAATGTAAGACTACGGCAACAGTCACTTACCCACGATGCACTGCGGCTGCCGCGTACCTTCTCGTTGAACGAAGACCAGCAGCTGGTCGGCAAGCAGATGCTTAGCAGCTTGCAAAGCGCATTCCAGAATAGCTTTTGATTCTGTGATGACAGACAGTGAGAATTGGCCAAGATTTCGACCATTCCAGCTGCTGCTGTGAACCTCGTAAAGGCTTATTTTTCCTGCAGCATCAGCCGCAAAGAGCAGAACAAGGATGATTAAAATATTTGGCATATTGGAGCTCTGTTTTGCCTTTGTGTGTTATTTCGTACCGATATTTTAGAGTAATTCTAGCTAATTTGTAGTAGCGTGAACGTTAATTTCAGTGAGTATTTTGTTAGAAGCAGAAGCTGCTGCAGGCACTAGAAAATTGTCTTGATATCTGCATGGATGATTTTTTTTTAAGTGTTCCAAGTTAGCCAGAAAGTTGCCGCTGTGCAGTCTTGCCGATTGTCTTTCCTGCATGCTCTCGCATCGATTATTTTACTCTTTGCATGGCTAAACGCGCTTGTTTCCCAGACATCTTTGGCTCAGTCAATTCTCTAATGCAGCTGTTTAGTTCTTTTAGTTTCTCACTGATGCTTTTAGTATAAGCTTCTTCAACCAAACGCTCTACAGGCGTGAGACTCTTGTAGGTTGATTCGCTGTAACTGTGTGCATTTTAAGACAAGCGTTTGAACACGAAAATAACAGATCCTGGATACTCACAGCAAAGAAAGTGAACGCTTGTATCCATGGCTTAGTATATAAAAAAAATAAAGCAATAATAAGATGCGAAAGGTTTGTTAAAGAGGAATAAAAAAACTGCATGAAAAGGTAACGTTAAGACACATTTTAATTTAGAAACAAAGAATGGTTGAATAACGAACGGAAGTACATAAAAAACGAGGGCGTAAATAACTTATAATGTATGCCTATATTGTCAATACGCCCTCATGCTTATGCCACTCGACTGTCTCTAAGTTTTGCTTCCCATTAAGAGGCATCCCCTTTGCCCCCTAGTTTCTTCCCTATTCATATCCCCTTTTCCCTCTTGTGAGTCATCGTGGCGAAAATCACTGACGCGAACATAAGCGATTGTAGGGCACTTCTATAGAAACCAACACCAAGGCCTGAGCAGCCTAGAACGCACTTATTATTTTAGTGCGAGACAAACACCCCACCCTGATTAAGTCAGGCTAGGCAGACTTTAAACCAAACCTCCAGCCAATCAAACTTTGCGCATCTTATAGAGTGCACACGCACCTTAAGGTTGAATTTAATTTAAGTTCGTGTGCTATAAAGTAAACTATTTACCTTAACCTTAATAATCAGTCTTACTTAACATGCAGATCTAACTGTAAGAAAAAAAGTCACATATCCCAGGACGCAATGAGGATAATTAATTTATTTAGGCAATTATGTCACTACAAAGTTATAAAAAGATTATTGATTTTCTGCACAATACATTTTGGGTTTATGCGCTGCCCAAAACTCTTAGTTATTGGGCATTAAATTCCACTTTATCAACAACCACTTCATTTAATCAACATTTCAATTTCTTTCAGTGAATAATGGTAACCAAATGGAAAGTTCCACACCACGCCATCAGCGAATGCAACTGTGTGCAAGGCATGCGGCCAGTTGTAATAGATTCCGTTCGGATTGGTGTGGTGGCACTTTAAGTACCACCAGGCACCATGAAAGTTAAAACTGCAACTTTCATGGTATTCATCATTGTCCGAATCAAATGTGCTAAACATCATTCCGTTATGAGCCGCCATAGAGTCATTTAGACTTGGATCATTACCATGGAAACCGGAGACGCTCAGTCGGAACTTGTCGGTCTCACCGGCCACAGAGAAGCTCGAGTAGTCGGCCCAGTACTCCGTGTCGTTCCACAGCCTCATTCGAATGCGAAGCGCTCGACCAGCTGGCCACGTCAGAGAGTGCACCGCTCGCAGACCTGAGTGCGGTTAAAAAACACGCTCAAATTGAGCTGGTTGAAAAGCTGCGCCACTGCAGCATCAGGCAGAGCAGCAACGCTCACTCACCGAGCCAGTGGTTTGTGTGGGGTCCCTCTCCGAAGCCGGCTGCGTACTCGGTCCAGTTGCGATAGAAGTCCGTGGAGCTGTCCACCCGACGCTGGATGCTGATCCAGCAGTGTGTGAGAGACCTCACAAACACCTGCGGAGAGAAGAAAATGCAGCACACACTGCAGAATGCGAGTTAGATAGTCAGTAAACAGTTGCATGCCATTCACCCTGGTGCAGCACGGAGACTGGGGATAGCGAGGCGTCAGTCTTCGACACGGAGCGCCACCTCGGTTTGCTGAAATGAGAATTCCTTGATCAGCTAGCTAATCTGTCTGCATTAAGCGTAATGATATTGTATGCGCACTGCACGCACATCTGATATCGTGATTTCAACGCGCTCACCTCATACTCTTGCCCACCACGTATGGATTCACTAAGAAAACAAGAGTGATCCCCACACTCACCTATGATGCACTGCGGCTGCCGTGTCCCGTCTCGCGGGATGAAGACCAGCAGCTGGTCAGCGAGCAGGTGCTTGGCAGCCAGCGCAGCGCACTGCAGCGCATCGCCGACTTGTTTAATGGAGGAGAGAGCGAAGTGGCGGACTCGGCCGCCCGACCAGCTGCTGCTGTGCACCTCATAAAGCGATCTGCTGGCGACTGCTGCAATCATGCTGAGAATGATGAGCTTCTGTGAGAAAATCATTCCTAGAAAAAATTTCCTAGAGAATCCTAATATGATGGTAGATCTATTTCGCTTTTTGTGATGGGCAAGTAGCTCAGGTTATCCTAGGAGAAAAATATTTATCAATTTATGAAACGAGAAGCATGGAGGTGCTTTATTTAAAAAAATTACTTGCTAACAGAGACAAACAAACAGAGGAAAATGTTGAATTGTACTCGTTGCTTTGACTGGCAGTCAGCATGTTTCCTGGTGCTTTGTCGTTGTTAAAAAGATGCGAGACAATGCGATTCTGGGAGAAATTTCGCGTGTCAGCATTCATGATGACAGCTATTTTTAAGTGATTCTTTGCCAATACTAAGTAATATACTCAGCAGCTTTCTAGACCCGTAAGGGGTAGAATGGCATTTCATATTTAGCTCGTTTATCTAGTAGCCAACTATCGCTTTTTTCAATTCTCTTTAAGCTCAGGTACTTAAATATATATAAGGATTTTTTCCATTGTACAAGGTATTTTAACCTTTTCAATTCACGAATTTAACCTTCTATAGTGACTATGCGACAATTTTGATGTGAACTATGTAATTTCTAATCAACAGTAGGTGAATACGAGGGTTTTATATTGTAAAAAGTACTTTATCATACTAAAAATAATACTAGCCAAGAAAGTTTTGGTGTGCAAATCAGACAGTGACAATGAAGAGCAAGAGATTCGTTAAATTGACAAAATATTTTACCCATAAATCCCACAGCATTCAGATCAAATCAGAAAATTTTTTTCCGGAGTGCATTTTTTGTTGAAAAAAATCTGAGGTCACATTGTCTGGAAAAAAATCTATTTTTAGTCCCAGAAAGAGTGCTTAGAGACCGTTACTAATGACATCAATGAAACGAGAAAACAGATGCCGTTATGCTGTTGTAAGTAGAGGAAAATACAAAGCTACAGAACAAAGAGCTTGCACAAAAGCTTGCAGCTCTAGCGCTCCTAATCTGGCAGTTCTGGCGGAGTACATGTACTTTTTATCGATATAGATCATTGTAAAGACCCAGTCACTCGACACGAGAGCAAGCATAGCGGAGCTGGCCATATGTACATTACAGTACAGCATATTCTATGGTACTGGCAGTAGTGTAGCCTATTTACTATATGCATAATAATGTAGTTGTAATGTAATGTGGTGAAATGTACGCTCGTAGTTTTTCGGTAAAATATTTTATTTTTATGTTGTTTACCGCAATAAAATATTAATTTACAAGCTACCAAAGAAAGAAGCCAGCCGTCGATGCGGACTTTTTGGGGGAACAAAAATTGGAAAAAAAATTTTTTGCTTGTGTAAACAACTGTCAGTGCTAGAGCACTAGATAGTGAAATTAGCGACATTACGAAGGGGACGTCAATGGCACAGCGACATAAGAGCATGTGAAAAACTTACCCGATCATATTAAGTACTAAACTAGAGCCATCAGTTTAACTCGTTTAGGAAGTAGCAAAAAAATGCAAAAATTTTAGCGACTAACGCAAACAACTCCGACCGAATGAAAAATGAAAAGTTGGACGCATTGAGTGGAACAGACAAGCCTTCACCTGAAAAAAGGAAAGTCATTAGCCTATACGGAAGGACTAATCCATTAGTTAAAATAGCTGCTAAAACAATTTTTTCGCATCGCAATTTGTCGCTTGTCTCCGGCACCGAATGAGAAAAGTCTGATAATGTTCCGGCCTACTCTTATGGCTTTGCTTTCATTGCCAGTGCTAGTGATGCTGACCACAGCTGCCCTAGCCAGAAACAGCGACCTATTTGAGGTGCACAGCAGCAGCTGGTCGGGCGGCCGAGTCCGCCACTTCGCTCTCTCCTCCATCGATCAAGTCGGCGACGCGCTGCAGTGCGCTGCGCTGGCTGCCAAGCACCTGCTCGCTGACCAGCTGCTGGTCTTCATCCCGCGAGACGGGACACGGCAGCCGCAGTGCATCATAGGTGATTGAGGGTACCATTAAATTTGTACTTCTTGTGTACATTGTTAGTAAATGGGACATGTGCCTGCTTGAGTAAATGTAGACTGACAGAATAGTCTAGCTGTTTCATTCGATTCCATTTCCAGCAAACCGAGATGGCTCTCCGTGTCGCACATTGACTCCTCAAATTTTCCAGTCTCCCAGCGGCATCAGGGTGAGTACGAGCTGGTTACTGACTATCAGCCTTGTATTCGCGTTTCTCACTGCTCCATCACGCCTCACTGCCTCACTGCAGGTGTTTGTGAGGTCTCTCACACACTGCTGGATCAGCATCCAGCGTCGGGTGGACAGCTCCACGGACTTCTACCGCAACTGGACCGAGTACGCAGCCGGCTTCGGAGAGGGACCCCACACAAACCACTGGCTCGGTGAGTGAGCGTTGCTGCTCTGTCTGATGCTGCAGTGGCGCAGCTTTTCAACCAGCTCAATTTGAGCGTGTTTTTAACCGCACTCAGGTCTGCGAGCGGTGCACTCTCTGACGTGGCCAGCTGGTCGAGCGCTTCGCATTCGAATGAGGCTGTGGAACGACACGGAGTACTGGGCCGACTACTCGAGCTTCTCTGTGGCCGGTGAGACCGACAAGTTCCGACTGAGCGTCTCCGGATTCAGTGCAAGTCACTCCATCCTGTATGACAGCTTCGCCTCTCACAATGGATCCATGTTCAGTGCCTCTGATGAAGACAATGATGGGAACTCAGCTCACTGCAGTAAGTACTTCAAAGCAGGCTGGTGGTTCTCAAACTGCTACATGTGCAACCCAAACGGCGTGTACTACAGCCTGCCTGAGGCCCTTGACACGGTTTTTAAAAATGGAATCGTGTGGAAATACCCGTTCGGAGCCGGCTACTCAATGAAGGAATTTGAAATGCTAGTGAATCCGTCCCATAGTGGTTTTTAATTTTGCGTCAGAAATTTTAAAGTACAGCCTTTAAAATCTATGAAACTGTAACCAACTGCTCGTTTATAAACTTAACACATTTCAGTTTACGATGAAGCTACTGACTGATTGTTGAGAGTAGTTAGGAAGGCTTTTTCGTTCTTTTAATTTTGTTTATTTTTCTAGTACTTTGATTGCTTTTTGTTAGCTCGTAAACCACTAAAGTGTTCGCGATGGATTATTTGTTTTCGTCGGACTTAATCTTTTTGGCTATTTTTATAAAAAAAACATGTTGATTGTTGACATGACTGCGGCCGATTTGATATGCTTCTACCGAGATTGTCAAAACTGTCAAAGCAGAATGCAATCTATCTTATCGTAAAGAATTATTTTTTTACTGCTTTAGAAGCATTTTATACAATCAGCTCTGAACTTGCTTTTGGAAGCGATAAAAGTTTATATGGCTTGCCTTGGTAGTGAATCTTTGCGGGTAGCAACTAGCGTAATATGTATAATGGTCCTTAAATTGTTTAAAATGCGCTAACAATTGAAGTATTTGTTTCCATCATTGTAGTGTACGCTTGTACAACGGGCATGATATTAATGATTAAGCTGTGAAATTCATTTTTCGGGTTAGTTATTCCCCCGAGTTGCAGGCAAACTAATCGGCGTGTTAATTAGTTATGAAATTGATATGACATATAAGCTCCTTAATAATAATAAAATGTATGTTAAACTTGATCAAATTGAAATTTAGGCCAAAACATATCTAAGAGATCGAGGCCTCAAAGATCTGAGTTAATGTTTCTCTTAGTTAATTTTCTTTGTCAAGTAACTGCAGTTTAAAGTTTTCTAACCTTAAATGCAATGTCAGCAGGCTTGGGAAGTTACGCGTAAGATTTAAATTTGAACTGTTAACGGAGTAGGTTTGGCCGAGAAAAAGTCGGTGTAAGCCAGTCAATTCCTCTGCTAACTTGACAGGCTTTGATAAGAGAAGCCCCCTGCTGGCCTAGATGGGCCCAGTTCGGGATCGGCCTATAAAATGCCTTGGCGCACGCTGATTACTCGTGCACTATATATATAGTGTGACTATATAGTAAGGCGGAGCTGCTTTCGGCTCTCCCAGAATTTGAAGCTTACATATCCACCGTACGGCAGCATGGGACAGCCAAAAGAGCAGCCAGAAGCCGATTCTACAATTAATAACACCCTTCTGTCAGCAGAAGAAACTGCAACAAATTGCGTTGCAAATCATACCGACAGAGTTTTTGGCAACGGAGACGTCAACAACGATGGTAAGAAAACTGTCTGCGATGAGTCATTTTTCGTTTAACTACTTCAGTAAAGTGCTACTGTGTCTGGATTCGTTTCTTTTAACCGACTATTCTACCTCTTGAAACCACGCGCATAAAAAATGATTTACATGCTCTGTCTCTAGTCTCTGAATTGAACATCTATGATTTCATTGATTGCTATACTTAAATGCAGACGCCGAGTCTGATGAAGCCACGCTACCGCTAGAAGACCTGGTGGACAAAGTTTGCGGCCCTGGCCGGTTCACCTGGCTGATTGTAATCATCGGCTTCCTCAACAACATCTGTCCGGGCGCCGTTTCTCTAGGCCACGCTCTGTTTCTGTACACCCCCGACTTCCAATGCGATTTGAATGCTACGCTGGCCAGCCTTGCTTCGTCAACGTCCGTTGACGGAACAATCAGCAACAACAACAACAATAACAATTGTGATGTACGAGTCAGCGCCGATCAGTGCAGCTTGACACTCGGCAACTGCAGCGGCTCGTCTGGTGGCCAACATGCTTGCACAGCCTGGAACTTCGACACAACCCCTCTGTCCGTTACCGTGGTAACCAGATTTCTGCTAGTCTGCGACCGTGCACCATTGTCGCGTCTGCCAGCAACGCTTTACTTCGTCGGCTTCTTAATTGGTAGCACAGGCTACGGCTTGCTCAGCGACAAAATTGGCCGAAAACTTGCCCTGCAGACAGCTACGCTGCATATTAGCTTGTTCGCTTTCGTTTTAGCCATTGTGCCAACCTACTGGTTGCTGTTGATTGCCGAAGTTTTTGCCGGGGCTGGCACCGCCGGCGTCATCACGGTTGTCACCGCGGTGCTGGTCGAACTGACGCCGCGAAGGCTGAGATCGCAGCTGCTATTCAACGGCTCGCACGGTTGGTGCATGGGCATCCTGCTGATTGGACTGGCCGCTTGGCTGCTGCCACACTACACGCATCAGCTGGCTAGCGCTGGTTGCATCGGCTTGTTTGGAACACTCTGCGCACCGTTCCTTGGCGAGTCGCCTCGATGGCTGCTCGCCGTGGGACGGCATTCCCAGGCCGTGAAGACCTTGGAACGAATCGCCAGATGGAACGGTCTCAGTATGCCAAAGTTGGCTTCCCTGATGCAACAACAACAGCAACAACACGAACAGCAAGGCGAGCAATCGGTATCCAAGGAAAAGAGAGAAGAAGGCAGAATTGGAATCTTAGAACTTTTTCGTCGTCCAGGATTACGTCGTATCACCCTGCTATCTTGGGCTCTGTTTTTCGCCATCTCGATGTGCTACTATGGTGTCGGTTTGAGCCTCGGTAGCCTTGGTGGCAACGTTGTACTCAGCTGCGTGCTGATGGCTCTAGTTGAACCGCCGTCGCGATTTCTGGGCGGCGTTCTGTGCTCCCGGTTTGGCCGACGACAAGTTCTTGGCGTGTGCTTCGCCTGCATCGGCGCCTCCATCATCGCGTGCAGTTTGATGTTCCAGCAGCCTGGCCTGGCGCCCATCCGCACCGCCTGCGCCATCTTCGGCACATTCTGGAGCTGCTTGGCCTTCACGACTGTCTGGCTGTTTGCCAACGAGGCCTTCCCAACACCAGTTCGAACTGCGGGTGCCGGCAGCGGGTCCACAATGGCTCGAGTCGGCGCTCTGCTCAGCACTCTAGTCACTATGCTGGACTCTTATTGGCCACCGGCGCCGTTCGCCGTGTTTGGCTGCGTTGCCATGGCAACACTGATTGTTGTTTACCTACTACCGGAGACTGGCGGTCTGATCAATTTGCCAGCCACTATGGACGAGGGCGATCGACTAGGTAGAATCATTGGCTCCGGCGCAACGAAAGAAAATGCCAAATCTATTCCGATTGATATGAAGGTGCCAATTGACGTTTGACAGAAACTAACGCTAGAGGAGCTGTTTAAACCCGTATGCTATCTTTTTCTGTAAACTGAATTGCTATTAAAGTTAATGTAGGTTGAAATCATGAAAAAATTTTTTTAATCAGCTGCTCATATTATACTGGGCTTTCTGTCTACAGTGATAAGCTGAATGATGCTCCGATACATCAGAATGGGCTCTGATACATCAGAATGAGCTCCGATACATCAGAATGAGCTCTGATACATCAGAATGGGCTCCGATACATCAGACTGAGCTCCGATACATCAGAATGAGCTCCGATATATCAGAATGAGCTCCGATACATCAGAATGAGCTCCGATACATCAGAATGAGCTCCGATACATCAGAATGAGCTCCGATACATCCGAATGAGCTCGTTTGAATCCCAATAGGCTTGTATAGATAAAAATTATCAGTTAGTAAATATTTGTTTTTTAGCAAATTTTTTGAAGAATATTTTTCTGTTTTTACTTTTACTCGAAATATAATATATGCAAAAGATCGCTGTTAAATTCACTTACCGGTACCGTAAACTACCAGTAAATTCACTTGAAGTCATTACTTCAAGTGAAACGAATGTTGTGCTAAAATTAAAAATAGTCATGTTTGCAATGTGCTGAATTTTAATTTTTCATTGCAAATCATAATAAATTGATTCTGATCTGATTATCCCAGGGAAATACATCCAAACAACTGGGATTCCATATTTATGGGACATCCAAAGGACAAAAATTCCTAAGCAGCTCTGAGAGTGCGATGCTGCAAATAATCTCAGAATTAGATAGGTCAACTAACAAGCGGCAGGGCTAAGACGTTACCGAATAGGTTAATACTACAATTATTTTGTGCTAAGCTGTTTCTAATAAATTTAAATGAAGATTATTACATTCAAAATTTTTATCATAAACTTCTACGAGTACTGGAGTACACTGATTTAGCATCGCAATTGAAAGTATATAAGCTACGTTTTAACAAAAAGCTACGGTGAAAAGATAATTGAAATGCGTCACTCATCAATATATTGAATTGATAAAAAAATTGTCAATTGAAATTCTTGTGAGCCAAATAAGACAGGGTGTTGAAAATTGCAGGAATTTTCCAAGCATAATTCTGTTTGAGAATGAAAATTTGATTGATTGAAATGGATGGGTTGTTTGCAGTCAAACAGAAGCTATTTAATAAGTTATTCAGCCTTAAGACAAGTTAGCGCACCTGTAACAGTTGAAAGAATTGCAGACCAAGAATGAACTATATTTTAAGCTGTTTTCCTCCAATGGCGACTCTATTACTTCTTTTCCTTCTTGGGGCTTCCGCAACATTAGCTGGCAGCGAGCTGCATGCCGGAGTGTCTCTCGGAGGCTGCGTGACCCCCCGAACTCCCCACCACCGCCTCAACGCCTCGAGCGCTCGCGCGTGCGCCTTCCTGTGCTCCCAGCTCCGTCCCTGCATCGCCTGGAGCTACCGCACCGGCGTCTGCAACGTGTCGGACAGCGCGCACTCTGCAAGCCTCACCAACCACACCGACTGCCAAGTGTGGAGCGGCCTGCGTCAGCTCGGCCTCGTCGCCTTCTGGCCCATGAGCAGCGCCGCTCGGACTCACAATGCGGTCTCGAACAGCGGCCAGATCGACCTGCAGGAGAACCGGCCGATGCAGTACACGGACAGCGGCGTCAACTTCACAGGCCAGGTCGGTGTGGAGGAGCGGTTTGACATTGACGAGCTGGCCACGGTGTGTCTGAGCAGCTTCACGCTGTCCGTGTGGGTCAGGGTCACCAACCCGGCGAGAGGCCCCATGCCGCTGCTGGGAGGTCTGACAATGCCGAATGGATACTTTACACTGCTCTGGCTTTTCCCTACGAGTTTCGACATTCGTTTTAGAATATTTTCACCGGATTTTTTTGTTTCCGCTGTGGAAGCCACCGACACAGCCAGCGGTTGGACCCACATCGCTGCAGTGTACGACAGGCAGACACCGGCAGTCAGCATCTACGTGAATGGAACCCAGAAGGCTACCAACGGTGCAGCAGTCGCTGTGACATCCTGCGTTGACTTTGGCAACCGTGTACAGATTGGAGCTACCACCTGCAGCATTGATCACAACGGCGTGTTTGAGGGCTACATTAAGTGCTTCGGCGTTTCTCGAAAAGCGCTGACTGACAATGAGGTTGTTTTTCTTCTGTCCTTGTGCCTATAAAACCCGGATGGGACATAACGCATAGAAATAACTTTGCTGTCAGTTATTGTAATTTTCGTCGTTTGGTTATTTGGTTACAAATAAATTTTGGGTCAATAGAGACAATACTTTAAGGTCTTTAAGTAAATCACTGAAATACGTAGCAAGAAAAAAACATCGAAGACCAGCAGATATGGATCTAGCTAATGAATATGAAGAGTTGGCAAAGAAATACAAGCAACAGCTAAAATTGCTGAGGTATAGAGATATCAATGATAGCATTCATAGATTGGCCTCCTCAAACTCCCCTAGAACATTTTGGGCGGGCTTAAAGAGAGCCGAAGAGCTACTATTTCCAACCAGGCACACTCAAGGAGCACAAGCTCCAATTGTTGACATAGAAAGCAACCTTGTAAATGTCTTTAATGCGCATCCCCCTATAAGAACGCGAGCTGACAATAGGACGGAGGCGGTAGTAAATAGCACCCCAGAAGTCATTACTTGTGAAGAATTAGACAAAGCTGTTAAAAAGCTGAAAAAAAGAAAGGCAGCAGGTATAGATGGGATAACCAACGAGCATATTTTGTATGGGTACAGTGTACTAAAACCTATTTTATTGAAACTATTCAACACTATTTTAAGTCGTGGTTACACTCCTAGACAGTGGTCCATAGCCCTAGTAACCCCAATTTTTAAAAAGGGTTCCCGAAGTGACCCTAAAAATTACAGGCCCATCAGTGTTCTACCAGTGATGGCTCGTCTATTTTCTTCTATTATTTATGAAAAGCTCGAGAAGTCTATTAGAATGACAAACTTACTATCTGCTAGTCAAATAGGCAATAGGAAAGGCTACCGAACTTCCGACCACATCGCTACCCTACTTACCCTTATACAAGAAAAGAAACGAAAAAAGAAACCCCTGCACTTAGTTTTTTTCGATTTAAAAAGTGCCTTCGACATGGTGCATCACCATACGCTATTTAGGCGGTTCAAGGAGCTTAATGTCGGGACTGAAATAGTAAATGTTTTAAGGAGCATGTACTCAAGCGCGAAGTTTTGCATTAAAGTAGCTGAAGGTACTTCCACCAAGGAGCATGCGATAACAAATGGGGTTAGACAAGGTTGTCCCCTCTCCCCACTTCTATTCGCACTATACGAGCGTACATTGACCCGTTGAGTAAAATTCTTAGCAATTCCTTCGACAGCAAGACATATGTAATGAATGAAGAAATCAACAACCTACTTTTTTGTGACGATTTAGTCATATTTGGAGAAGACCTAGGTGAGCTACAGAAGGGGCTCGATAAAGTGGCTGAGTTCTGTCACAGTAACATGTTAGAGATAAATATACAGAAAACAAAGCTCCTAAGTTGTAATACTCACACAAAAGCTACTGGTAGGTTGATCCACCATGGGAAGCTTGTAGAATCGGTTCAAGAGTGGAAATATCTGGGCTTCCACCTGAACGCAAAAGGAACTGCTGATACACACATTATAGAAACGTGTAAAAAATGCGGATACCCAATCGCTCTATTGAGAAAGTTAGCGGGGTTTAAGGCGGTAAGTTACAAACAACTGAAATTGTTTTGTGCAGCTATGATAGAAAGCATAATTCTATATGCGTCTGAAGCCTGGGGGGCCTTCGTTACATGGAACTTAGGACCTTGGGATCGAACTTTAGTAGAAAGAATAAACTTTAGGATTTGTAAAGCCCTACTACAAGTACATAGCAACACAGATAATAATGGAGCGCGCTCAGAACTCGGCAGATTGCCACTCCTGTACAACATCCAAAAAAGAACCATTTCATACTGGTCTTCTCTGGCGAAGCGTCCAGATTCCATAATTTCGAGATTAGTCAGCGATCCCGCATACAAAGATGTAGGGATAAGATTAAAAATGAATAGTGATGTTTTGCGAAACACCAACACGGGAGCTAGCATTAGGAAAAATTTCAAAACACGCAAAGAAAACTTCGAGACTCAATTTATGACGCACTGGAACAAAAAACTCAAAACTCTGCCAAGTTAGGGCACTTCTATTATACTTTTAAATGCTTTAACACTCCTGAGAGATATTTGGAATTCTTAGACCCAGAGTCAAGGAAGCTTTTTTCAACTTTCAGACTAGGAAACCATAGGTTAGCCTGTGAAACCATGAGATCAGTGAGACCAAAAGTTCCGTACGAAAACAGAATTTGCCCAAAGTGCCACTGCGAAGTAGAGAATGAGATACACTTTATGCTTAAATGCACCTGGGAGGAATATCAATTAACGCGAAAAGCGTTCATTGAAAATGTTGCTAAAAATATGCAGAACTTTAGCCTTCTGACAGATGAAGATAAAGTATTCTATCTGATGACACAGGAAGACAAAAATCTAACGAAGGAGCTAGTAGAATTCATTACAGAGATGAGTAAAATTAGAAATATATAGCTAATACCACTGCTCTGAATACCTACTGAAGTATTGCGTTGTAAATTTTATCAATCCCAAATATTAATCGTTCTTATCAATCCACCCAAAAATAATCGCTCTGTATTATCGTATTGCTTATTCATTTTTTCTCGTTTGTTTGTGTTTTTTTATACAAATGAAAAATTAAAAAAAATCAGCACCTTTTTGCGTGCGCTAATAATAATAATAATAATAATAATAATAATAATAATATAATTTTGTGAATTGCAAACGAAAAATAATGCCTTCTTAGAGTTTTATACTTACTGAATTAACGTTAAAATCAAATGTAAGCCAACTGCATCGTTTGTCTATCAATGGCTTTTTTAACAATGTCATTAGAGTATACTGTTTTTCTTATTAGCTTTCTATCATCATTTAATAAAAGCAAGAAAGACTGAGCGAACATGCAAAAATAACAAGTTACAAGCGTGCACCTAACTATGAAAGCTATTGCATTCAGTTAGCTATTTCTGAGCGTAAGTACTCGTGCAGATCACCATCTTGTCTAATCTAGTCATTGTAGTTCAAGTAGCAGAATAAGAACAGGCCCTGGACTAGCGAAGCCAATTTGTCAAATAATTGCTTTTAAAAAGGAATGTGCATGGGCTAACTAGTAAAAATATTTTAACACTGCGATAATTATACAGCTTACGGGTACCCCAAGTTACATCATAGTAAAGTGAGTTGGCGTATTGATTAGTAACTTCCTATAAAAATGCAAAATTTCTGTTGCTCTTCAAGAGTTATTTTTTCATTGTGTCGAATCCACACTAAACAGAAAATCTATGCGCAAAACTACTCTGTATAGTAGTACATCGATCAAAATTCATTCCGATGTATCGAAGCTCATTCTGATGTATCGGAGCTCATTCTGATGTATCGGAGCCCATTCTGATGTATTTAAGCTCATTCTGATGCATTTAAGCCCATTCTGATGCATTCAAGTCCATTCTGATGTTTCGGAAATCATTCTGATGTATCGGAGCTCATTCTGATGTATCAGAGCCCATTCTGATGTATTTAAGCTCATTCTGATGCATTCAAGTCCATTCTGATGTATCGGAAATCATTCTGATGTATCGGAGCTCATTCTGATGTATCGGAGCTCATTCTGATGTATCGGAGCTCATTCTGATGTATCGGAGCTCATTCTGATGTATCGGAGCTCATTCTGATGTACCCATTCTGATGTATCGAAGCCCATTCTGATGTATCGGAGCCCATTCTGATGTATCGGAGCTCATTGTGATGTACCCATTCTGATGTATCGGAGCCCATTCTGATGTATCGGAGCCCATTCTGATGTATCGGAGCTTATTCTGATGTATTGGAGCTCATTCTGATGTATCGGAGCTCATTCTGATGTATCGGAGCTCATTCTGATGTACCCATTCTGATGTATCGAAGCCCATTCTGATGTATCGGAGCCCATTCTGATGTATCGGAGCTCATTGTGATGTACCCATTCTGATGTATCGGAGCCCATTCTGATGTATCGGAGCCCATTCTGATGTATCGGAGCCCATTCTGATGTATCGGAGCCCATTCTGATGTATCGGAGCTTATTCTGATGTATTTAAGCCCATTCTAATATATCGGAGTGCATTTTAATTTCGGACCTAGCTAATGTCTACCAAAATGAAGCTGCAGATTCTTTGTCTTCCAGTTCCCTACAGATTTGACCTTTTGCTTCATGCTTTTTGCCTTAATGCGTCGAAGAAAGTAAATGGGCACGCATTATCGTCAAGTCGCCACTAGCTATATAATTTTTTCTGTTGATGCTAGCCATTGGTCACAAGTAGAGAAGTGCATTAAAAATGGGTGACATTGTTGGCTAAGGAAAATTCACTGCTTGCATTGTTTGCAGCTGATGTGCCGACCCTTTCAGGTTAAAAGCCGATTCACCTCGCATCCAACAGTTTCTGACTGAGCTAATGGACATAAATTAACCTCAGGAAAACCGCGAGAAAACACTTTATAAATGAAGGTTTTAGGGTTAAAAGTAATAAACTTTTTACAACCCGTAGAGCAAAAGTTTCTGAAAAACTTATAGCTTGAGTATCGTGTCAATATATTGTAAATAGATAGTTGGATAAACAGTTAGATAGAGAGAGATAGATAAAGAGTCTCTATCTACATGATCTCTTGGTCCAATCATAAAAACCCACGTGTATAAGTTCGAAAGACCCATATAAGACCCAATCAAAATCCACCAGTCCCAGTCTGTCTTGCTCTGTCTCATCATTCGTCCCAACTGGGTTACCGGCCTGCGCATTTTCGACGCGTCTAACTGTGCGAAGTAACTATACCCCGAAGTAACTATACCTGTGAGATTATCGTGTATCTCAAGCGTTACTGTTTAAATGTTTTCCAGTTCGTGTTCAATTGGTGGTGAAATATAACTGTGGCTTCAGACCCCGCATAGTGTGGGCGAAATAATCCGAGCTGGCGGGGTTCGGGACATAGACAGTAAAGGCGTGCAACAATCAGACTTCATTGGTGGCTGGGAAAAAACCCCTCCAAAAGTGTACAATGCGATTGACAATGCGATTGACTAGGGTGACAATTGCATTACCGCACGCAAATTTTGTTTTGTCTATGGTAAATCATGGTTATTTCGTCTCTCTTGTTGGCTAGACCGTATGACAATGTCATGCACACATTAACTAAAAATGAATCGAACAAATAGATGAAAAAAGCAACTACAAGCTTAACAGAGCGTCACTGTGCGTCGCCAGAGAAAAAGTTCATTAGAACTCAATGTCTTCCGTTTGAAGGCAGCGATGAAAGTGCGTATGGGATTGGTTGACCCACTGGATGCACTTGGCAATCGTGATACAGTTCATCGCTTGCTCTGTCTCATCATTCGTCCCAACTGGGTCGCTTTCACTATCTCGAAATTTCACTTCCTCGAAAATCTGGCAATGTCTTTCACTATCTCGAAATTTCACAATCCCGAAATTTCACTTCGTAGGGCCTCTGTGACGAAATTGAATGCAGTTTTTCCAAAAAATTTAGCTTATCTTCCACACGCCAAGCAGTTGTCTATGGAATTTAAACTGACAAGAAAGACAGAAAACCAATGGCGAAATTGGACGCAGTTTTTCCAAAAAATTTAGCTTATCTTCCACACGCCAAGCAGTTGTCTATGGAATTTAAACTGACAAGAAAGACAGAAAACCAATGGCGAAATTGGATGCAGTTTTGTTGAAATTGAATATGCGTTTTAAAAATTATCTATGGCTTCTGGCTCGACATCCTTGCCTTACGCAAGTGGGCGAAATTAAAAAGTAAAGAGGTATACTTGTCTCATGTTAACACTATACTACTGTCAGCAGATCACATATTCGCCTATTTAATAAGGCTCACAGCAATAAATGGCTAAAATGTCTGCGGGAGGCTGGTATACTTAAACCACACAGCAACCCGGGTAAATTGAGATGCTCTCTTGGTTGACTTCGTTCACGCTCTTACCAATGAACTTTAGGGTCTAAAAAAACGGACTGTCATACTATCGCATTAGAAAGCGTCTTTTATGTTGAACGAAGCTAAGTTAAACTAAAAATTAATCTATCTTGGTTTTGATTATCCTAAATTAACAATTTAGTAGCCAATGACAATCATTCAGAGTACAAGAAAAAGAAAGGTGCTTGCTAGCAAAAATTTTATAATTTTGCCAACATAATTTTGACTCTAAACGGAGAAGTTTATTTGTAAGGCAATGTATATTGGTTTAACAAAGCTTAGCGGAAATTAGAAAAATGGCTCTGTAGCAAAAAAAAGTTCCTTGGGCACGATAAAATTCTAAGACTACTTTAAGGACATGAAAAAAGCTTTTTAATCACTTTTAAGTGCAAAGTCTATCAATACAGTGAAATTAAAAACGATAAAAAACAATGCTGTCTATTATCTTTACAGCAAATTTCCCTGTGCCAGAGCAAACGTTTGTCTTCCTGAAAAAATATATTCAGAGACTGCTTCCACTTTAGCTTTCATTAAATAACGTGTGTCTCAAGTATTTCAATTACGTGTGTGAATGACATGCCTTCGTCTGGATTTTCTTATTGTTAAACACACTCCGGAGTTTTGTGTAAACAAGTCCTTTCTTACAATACAACCAGTTGTACAAAAACAGTAAAATTCCAGACAGTCAATTATTTGCACAGTGCAAAAAATACTTTTGAGCAAAACACTATCTACGATAGTACTTAAAATAATTCACTTCGAGGCTCGTAGGCAAACATTTTCGCTACAAACTTTGTTAAAAACAACTTCGTCTAAGAGCTGATCAGCTATCGAGCCTTAAATAAATGAATACTCAGTTACTTTTGATCGTTTGTATTAACTTGCTCAACCTCAGCTGGCAGCGAGCTGCATGCCGGAGTGCCTCTCGGAGGCTGCGTAACCCCACGAAGTCCCCACGACCGCCTCAACGCCTCGAGCGCTCGCGCGTGAGCCTTCTTGTGCTCCCAGCTCCGTCCCTGCATCGCCTGAAGCTAGATAAATAAATAGATAGATAGCTAGATAGATAGATAGATAGATAGATAGATAGATAGATAGATAGATAGATAGATAGATAGATAGATAGATAGATAGATAGATAGATAGATAGATAGATAGATAGATAGATAGATAGATAGATAGATAGATAGATAGATACATAGATTGATAGATAGATAGAAGATAGATAGATAGATGTCTTTTTATCTATCTAAACTCTACATGATCTCTTGCTCCAATCATAAAAACGCACGTAAATAAGTCCGAAAGACCCATATAAGACCCAATCAAATGCCACCAAGAAGCCGATGAAATAAATACCATGTGCTGGGGAAAGTGAAGGCTTAATACAAAAACAAGTGCTGCTGCTGTTCTCGCAAGAAAAATTCCCCAGAAAAAGACGCATCTCCGATATGCCGCTTCTACTTTTTAACATTATCTTATTATCAGCTGTAGCTCTAGCTGGCAGCGAGCTGCATGCCGGAGTGTCTCTCGGAGGCTGCGTGACCCCCCGAACTCCCCACCACCGCCTCAACGCCTCGAGCGCTCGCGCGTGCGCCTTCCTGTGCTCCCAGCTCCGTCCCTGCATCGCCTGGAGCTACCGCACCGGCGTCTGCAACGTGTCGAACAGCGCGCACTCTGCAAGCCTCACCAACCACACCGACTGCCAAGTGTGGAGCGGCCTGCGTCAGCTCGGCCTCGTCGCCTTCTGGCCCATGAGCAGCGCCGCTCGGACTCGCAATGCGGTCTCGAACAGCGGCCAGATCGACCTGCAGGAGAACCGGCCGATGCAGTACACGGACAGCGGCGTCAACTTCACAGGCCAGGTCGGTGTGGAGGAGCGGTTTGACATTGACGAGCTGGCCACGGTGTGTCTGAGCAGCTTCACGCTGTCCGTGTGGGTCAGGGTCACCAATGCATCAAGAGGCCCCATGCGGTGCTGGAGAGTTTGACAATATCGAGTGGATTCGCCACCCAGTTTTGGCTTTTTCCCACGAGTTCCGACATTCGTTTTGGAGTATTTTCACCGGATTTTTTTGTTTCCGCTGTGGAAGCCACCGACACAGCCAGCGGTTGGACCCACATCGCTGCAGTGTACGACAGGCAGACACCGGCAGTCAGCATCTACGTGAATGGAACCCAGAAGGCTACCAACGGTGCAGCAGTCGCTGTGACATCCTGCGTTGACTTTGGCAATCAAGTACAGATCGGAGCTACCACCCGTAGCGTTCATCACAACGGCGTGTTTGAGGGCTACATGAAGTGCTTCGGCATCTCAGATAGAGCACTGACTAACGTCGAAGTGAATTACCTGCAGTTACTTTGCTAAAATGGATATTTAACTGTTTGATTCAGACTGGCTTTAGTTGTTGGTGAACATCTTGCAGGATTGTATGTGTCAAATGTACTTTCTAATCTTAACAAGCAGTTCAGATTGTTACCTTGGTTTAGTTATTCGACGAGTTATTTTACATCTACTTCTGCCTCAGACACCTTCTAACTATTACGCTCTGTATAAAATTCTCAAGACTGTTAGCTGCTACATGTAAATTAGTCATTTTTAATGCTTCTTTCTTCACAAAGCTAAGTTAATATTAAAATTTTCGCACAACTTTACTTTTAGTAGAAATATGCGCGTTTTTGTATCTGATTATTCAATTAAGTAGTCATTTGGATACGAAGAATTTGGATAATGCGAAAACGTTCTAGTATTTCAAAGTCACTATAATTTAAATTCAAGCAATAAAAAGGAGAAAGAACTTAAAATTTACAAGGGCGAATGTCGGGCAAAAGCAAAAAAAAGTGGATACGGATTTTTTTATTTACAGCGCGGAATTTTGTCAGTCACATAAAAACCCGGAAATTTTTTGAATACTCAGAAACGGTTTGGACGAAAAGGGTAATGAATAGAAAAAGCTGTCTACTTTTGCATCTGACAGCCTTTTAATTTCTTAAATGTCATCTGCCGTTATTTCTAAAATTTAACTTCCATTTTTACATGAGGTTCAAGACGAAATTCAATGTCAAGGTCATAGTCAAGGTCAATTATTTAAGGTCAGAGACTTTGAGATTACTTTTAAGCTGAAAAAGTTTTTGAATAAATTCGAAGCTTAAGATAATTTTGGGGCAAGGGCAATGCTCAAGGTCAAGTTCAAGGTCAATCTAAATTTTAATTTTTATATTAAATCAAGTTTGAGGACAGGTTCAGGGTCAAATATCGTATTAGATCAAGTTTTAAGATCAAATGCTTAAGCCTAAGGTCAATTTCAAGGTCAATTTCAAGGTCAAGTTCAAGGTCAAGTTCAAGGTCAAGTTCAAGGTCAAGTTCAAGGTCAAGTTCAAGGTCAAGTTCAAGGTCAAGTTCAAGGTCAAGTTCAAGGTCAAGTTCAAGGTCAAAGTTCAAGGTCAAGGAGCCGAAGCCACCGAAAAATAATCAAATTTTCGTATCGAAATGAGCCAGCGAAGCGAGCAGCTCCGGGTGCAGCTCGAAGTAGCTGGTGAAATCGTCGAAGGAAATCACGCCATCGCCGTCCAGATCGATGCGCTCGAATGCGGAGTCAGCGTGCTCCAGAGCGCTCAGATCGTCAACCGGCGGCCGGACCATTCGGCCTAGCAGGTCGTAGATCCCGGTCAGAACTTCGTTCAGCTCGCGTTTGGTCACCTCCCCGTCCTGGTTGATGTCGTACATGTCGAATATCCAGCGCAGCTTCTCAGCTGGACTGCCGCGGCACATGATTGACAGTCCCAGGGCGAAATCGGCGAATGTCAAACAGCCGCAGCGGCCGCGGTCGAAGGCTGAGAACACGAAACGGGCGTAGGCGCTCGGGTCGCCATGGGGAAAATACTGGGCAAACACTGAGCGGAATACGTCCTCGTTCAGCGTGCCTGTTGTAGAGTGGAAGGGAATATTTTGTGTTGTGAAGGCGCT
>CATNEM010000103.1:315000-352500 GCA_950096795.1 Macrostomum cliftonense | reverse complement strand
GCTCGTATACATATATACAGACAGATAGATAAATAGATACATAGATAGATAGATAGATAGATAGATAGATAGATAGATAGATAGATAGATAGATAGATAGATAGATAGATAGATAGATAGATAGATAGATAGATAGATAGATAGATAGATAGATAGATAGATAGATAGATAGATAGATAGATAGATAGATAGATAGATAGATAGATAGATAGATAGATAGATAGATAGATAGATAGATAGATAGATAGATAGATAGATAGATAGATAGATAGATAGATAGATAGATAGATAGATAGATAGATAGATAGATAGATAGATAGATAGATAGATAGATAGATAGATAGATAGATAGATAGATAGATAGATAGATAGATAGATAGATAGATAGATAGATAGATAGATAGATAGATAGATAGATAGATAGATAGATAGATAGATAGATAGATAGATAGATAGATAGATAGATAGATAGATAGATAGATAGATAGATAGATAGATAGATAGATAGATAGATAGATAGATAGATAGATAGATAGATAGATAGATAGATAGATAGATAGATAGATAGATAGATAGATAGATAGATAGATAGATAGATAGATAGATAGATAGATAGATAGATAGATAGATAGATAGATAGATAGATAGATAGATAGATAGATAGATAGATAGATAGATAGATAGATAGATAGATAGATAGATAGATAGATAGATAGATAGATAGATAGATAGATAGATAGATAGATAGATAGATAGATAGATAGATAGATAGATAGATAGATAGATAGATAGATAGATAGATAGATAGATAGATAGATAGATAGATAGATAGATAGATAGATAGATAGATAGATAGATAGATAGATAGATAGATAGATAGATAGATAGATAGATAGATAGATAGATAGATAGATAGATAGATAGATAGATAAATAGATGGATAGACAGACTAAAAGCTCACCGTCAGGACACTCGGCCTTGAACCCGCGGTACAGCGACCTGAGCTCCTTAGCCGAGAAGCGGGTCGCCCTCACGAGCTGCCCGATGTTGACGGGCCTCTGCCGTGTCCCGCCGCGGCACGCCAGCAGCTCCTCAATGTCGGCCATGTTGTGCCGCAGGTGGAACAGTGTCTGAGATTTCTTTCTCAACTCGTCAATCTGGTTGAGAATGCCGCCGGGGGCCAGGGAGACTCGGCGCAGCGCGGACACCAGACGGTTGCCGGTGCTTGGCGGTGCTTCGAACACCGCCTGCGATCGGCCCCGCCTGCCGCCTCCGGCGCCGCCGCCACCGCCAGCGGGACCGACAAATCCGATTCGATTGCCCGCGCCCGACTGCATTGAACCTGCACTACGATTTTTTACGATAAAAAACCCAGTAAGATTGGAGCAGAAGGGGAGCGGTGAGTGGCAGTTCGTTTCAAAGTCACTGGAGTTCGTTTCTTGGCACTCAAATGGTAATTTAGTAAGCTCCTAGCAACCAACATAATAGATATTACGATGAGTAAACAGAGAATGCTAATAGAATTAGTCAATGTGAATTTAGCTGCATAAAATAGCACTTTCGAACTTACCAAAAGACAAACTCTCAGGGAAACGCAAACTCTGAAATGATTAGAGCAATCACTGATTTCTGTAAAACGTTTTTCTCTCTACAGCGGAGGAACGATTCGAATTGCCATCCTCACTTGAGCAAAAAATGATTAGAGACCAGCAGCTGTCTTAAGAGGATGTGCGTTTGGATGGGTCAGATTTCCGCTGATAGCACTCGGATTGACTTGGGGGGGAGGCAGAAGAGCTGGTGGCTTCTCTGATTGGCTGGGGCCGCGCATTTGGCTAACAAATGCAAGAGCGCTCAGAGCAGCAGCTAGTGCGCTTTTTGAGATGTGCACTGCTAATCCTGCGCCGTTTAGGGCTGCCTTCGGGGTCGAGTCTCAAGACAAACATTAATAATTGTATTATATGGCTTGGCCTGGGGTGCGTTGGGTCAGAGATTTTCTCGCCCTGCTGTGCCCCAGTTTCCCTCCAGCAATCTCTACGGCTCCTCTTCACCATTTCCGCATTTAACTTCTCTTATTTCCCTATCTACCTGTCTCTCATTTCCCTATCTACCTGTCTCACAATTCCCTATCTACCTGTCCCACATTTCTCTATCTTTCTGTCTCACAATTCCCTATCTACCTGTCCCACATTTCTCTATCTCTCTGTCTCACAGTTCCCTATCTACCTGTCTCACAATTCCCTATCTACCTGTCTCACATTTCCCAATCTACGTGTCTCACATTTTCCTATCTGTTTTAAGTGTCTCATTTTCCTCTATTTACGTATCTGTCTCCTCCACAGTTCCCTGTCTCCATATCGCACCTTTCCACGTCAATTTCTCCCCCTTTTCCTCCACTTGGCTTCCCTCAAATTATCCGTCAGTTTCCCAATCTCTTTCTTTTTCCGACAAAAACTGCCACAAAACGAGCTGCAACTTACGTAGGCTTGAAGTTATCTTTCAGCCGCATTTGCCAACCAAGCCTAAATACGAGCTTTATGGCTCGACTCAACTCGATATACCGAGCCAGCTATGACTGTGCATTAGGGAAGTGTCTTGTGTACACAGTAGCTATATGAGGATTAGCGAGAGGAGTGCCACTCTATTTGCTCTAGACCAAATCCAATATAGCCAAACTAGTTAGTTGCAGATTTTTATTGCAGCGGCACCGCTCCATGTTGCGCAGGCAACTAATCGCGTAGATTAAGCGCATAGCACACATAAATGCACACAAACATACACACTATTAGCTTAGTTATTCCAAATTCTTTAGATAGGTTTGCCTATAGTTTAAAGTCTCCATCAACGAAACTTTAAGTAGAAGACGTACATAGTTCGATTGAGTAAGAAGGCAGGAATCACATGTCAAACGATGATATTTGCCTCTACTTCGAATCGAGCGCAATCTTTAGTTTGATGTCGAAAAAATGCAATTTCCCATCTCCGTAGTGTAGTTTTTCGCGAAAATTGGACTTAAAAAAGCTTTCCAAGAAACGAAGTGTCCCGCTCTTCTACTTAAGGTGTTTTTGGTCCCCATTCAGCAACTAATACTTTTTGTCTATGGCCGAAACCGAAATCTGTAGTTGTTAGAACCAAAATTACCTACTCAATACTATGCATAAAGCAGACTTGTGTGAGTAGCGTGAAACGAAAATCAACCGCTAAAGTTTGCACAACTGTCAGGCATGTTCCTTATGCTGACATACAAAAAGCTAAAATTACTAGACTTAAACGAGAAAAACAAATAGAAACAATTTTGAAGCAGGCATTTACACGACAAACAATATTGGGGTAGAGAGAGGGCGCAGAGGTCATGCAAACAAGAAGCGCATGCATGAATTAGCAATCGTATTATTCTGACTGGAAGGCAAGTTTTTTTGCTAAATAAATCGACTGAGAAAAAAATATAGTCTGCAAATGTGCTCGTATAGGCAAAGTAACTCATATTTTATAAGCTTATTTTACTTTCTACCATACTGTAAGTAAGACGTGAAGTTAATCACAAGAACCATATTTCGATGCCAAAGTTTGCCAAAATCAGCCCGCACAAGGACATCATTCGCTCCTAAAAGATGTCCTCGTATAGTGGTCCATGGATCTAAAATGTGTCACTCAAATTTTTACGACTTGAGCTTTAACTGAACTCTTATGAGCCGATCTAATTGAGATCCATCGTCCCACAACCAGCGACTGGGCATGACTGTCCATTGCGCTGACTCCTGAAGCGCGTTCAGTCACACAAAATACGGTATGCAGGCATCGACACAAACACAGGCCGGCACCAACTCACTCACTTTTATTGGGTGTACAAGCGTAAATTGCACAACTGGCCCATAGCCCAAGCAATTCGTGCACAAGGCCCCAAATTAATGTGACCCTGCACACGAAACCGCGCTAGGGAAAATAGCCAACCTACAACGCGGAGTCGAACCTGGACCACTGGCACACACGGCAGACGCGCTAGACCGCCGAGCCACTCGCCCCACAAACCTGATGTCGAATTTCATTATGTCTGTTTCTATGAAATCTTGGCGCCATTAAGCTTCTATAATGTTCTTAACGTTTTAAGCTGACGCAAGACTTAAAATGAAACAAAATAATACAAAAGTGTAGCACGAACTTTTTCGAGAAAAACCGAATAAGAATAAATAAAATCTCGAGTATATTTCATTATCAAAACGATGAGGACAAAACAATGGTTCTTATTTGTTTATCTGGTCCGCTTCGTCCATCGCGGCTCGAACAAACACGGCAACGTCCTCCGACGAAGCAACAGACGCGGAGCCAATCTGGATTGTACGCGTTCGAGTCCTGTAGGACAGCTGGCCGATGCGCTGCCTGGCAAAGGCCAACGGTTCGACGGGGATGCCGGCGGTAGCCAGGCTGAGGGTCAACGAGGTCGATCGGCTGCTCGGGCTTTGGCTGCTGAGCCATTTGATTCGACGCTCGGCGTAGCAGGGGAATCGCTCGCGCAGCATCCGGTCGCACACCTGAACGCGTCAATTGGTTTTGGACGGTCTATTTCGAGGCTACATAGGGAATCAAGTAAATCAACGATTTACCATAGCCGAACAAGGCCGCGATCCTTCAATCTCGATTTGAGCAAACCGGGCCCAAGTCCCGGACCAGTTGGTTCGCCGGTTGAGAATCGCTCGCATGAGTCGAATTCGACAGCTGGTCAGGCGGGCAATCTTCCATATGGTTGGCGCGTGATAGGAAAACATGCGAGTTACTTCCGGCGAGGTGAGCACGAGAAACACCTGGTAGGATTTCGGCTCTTTCGGCTCGCTACCGAAATCTGAAGGGAAATAAGAGAAAAAAATCTCTGGTTGGTGAAGGAGCCTTACGGTTTTGGGCTGATACTAGGGGTCTATGTATCATATGGATGGAGGATGACATACTTCAGTAATTGAGCGGTAAAGTATATTTTCCATTGCCTTTACGTTTTTTGGTGTGATACTCGATGCCTGCTCGACGAGTTGAGTGCTCGAGAATTTCACCAGCTAAGTGCAAGATGCGGGATAATACTCGTAAAGAAGGAAAATAAAGGTGACACGTGACTCACTTCTAGAGCGGCGAAGCTTGCGAAGCTGCTGGTACTTAGCCATTCCCATGGCCAAGTAGCGGCTTGTTAGCAGCGAGCTAATTCTACTGCTGCGAGTAGTGCTCTGAGCTCCGTCATCTCCGAGGAATGCGGCGCTATCTGGCGGCTCCCACAGGTCGTTCGGCATAGAGACTCTCTCCGAGTCTGCCGTCGCGTCCTGCGCCGGGATGCCCAAAGCTGCGGCCGCCGCGGCCGCCTCAGCAGTCGCCGCCGCCAGTTCAGGCTGAGCGGCCCAGCGAATCGAATGCTCTTGCCGAATTCTCACCTGCTCGTTTTTGCTGGCGATGCGAACGCGAACTGAAGACTTTTGCGGAGAACTAGAAGCTTTAGCATCACTTGCTGGTCTTGGAAAATTTTCCGCACCATATAGCGGTTTCCTTCGTTCTCCTAACGACTTCTTCGTCCCACCGCTCTTCTGGCCGGTCACTTGGTTGACTCCACTAGTTTTTGATCCGGGTAGCTTCTTTGTGAGTTTAATAGGCCTTTTGGCGAGTGGTGGATTCGGTGAAGCTTTGCTGTCTTTCTTGCTTGAATTTCTGAATTGAAAAACCTCTGATTCGGTTGACTTGGTCCACAGAGTGGTCTGTTTTGTTGTCTTTCGTTCAGCTAGCTTTGTGGAGTCTTTGCGAACAACTGCAGCTTTGTTTGCACAGCCAGAAACGCACATTGCGGTGCCATTTATGCTTTTCTCTGCGCGTCCGCTTTGCGGCAGAACACGCCGCGCAAATCCGTAATCCATCTTCTGATCGGCTTCATCCAATTCAACAGCATGCGGAGCCAAGGGTGAAGCTGCTTCCAGTTTGACTATGCCGTGAATCTGTTTGGAATCGGATTCGGTGGCAAGTGTTGGCGACTTGCTTTTACCAAGCCTTTTATGTTTTGCGGAAGCTGCCAGTGCCGGAGCTTTTAACTCGCCGCTCTTCATAGGTGCTGAAGAATCAGCATCTACCATTTTGTTGTCGTACTTCACGTGTGCTGAAGAATCAGCAGCTACCATCTTGTTGTCGTCCTTCACGAGTGCTGAAGAATCAGCAGCTACCATCTTGTTGTCGTCCTTCACGAGTGCTGAAGAATCAGCAGCTACCATCTTGTTGTCGTCCTTCACGAGTGCTGAAGAATCAGCAGCTACCATCTTGTTGTCGTCCTTCACGAGTGCTGAAGTATCAGCAGCTACCATCTTGTTGTCGTCCTTCACGTGTGCTGAAGTATCAGCAGCTACCATCTTGTTGTCGTCCTTCACGAGTGCTGAAGAATCAGCAGCTACCATCTTGTTGTCGTCCTTCACGAGTGCTGAAGTATCAGCAGCTACCATCTTGTTGTCGTCCTTCACGTGTGCTGAAGTATCAGCAGCTACCATCTTGTTGTCGTCCTTCACGAGTGCTGAAGAATCAGCAGCTACCATCTTGTTGTCGTCCTTCACGAGTGCTGAAGTATCAGCAGCTACCATCTTGTTGTCGTCCTTCACGTGTGCTGAAGTATCAGCAGCTACCATCTTGTTGTCGTCCTTCACGTGTGCTGAAGAATCAGCAGCTACCATCTTGTTGTCGTCCTTCACGTGTGCTGAAGTATCAGCAGCTACCATCTTGTTGTCGTCCTTCACGTGTGCTGAAGTATCAGCAGCTACCATCTTGTTGTCGTCCTTCACGTGTGCTGAAGAATCAGCAGCTACCATCTTGTTGTCGTCCTTCACGAGTGCTGAAGTATCAGCAGCTACCATCTTGTTGTCGTCCTTCACGTGTGCTGAAGTATCAGCAGCTACCATCTTGTTGTCGTCCTTCACGTGTGCTGAAGAATCAGCAGCTACCATCTTGTTGTCGTCCTTCACGAGTGCTGAAGAATCAGCAGCTACCATCTTGTTGTCGTCCTTCACGTGTGCTGAAGTATCAGCAGCTACCATCTTGTTGTCGTCCTTCACGAGTGCTGAAGAATCAGCAGCTACCATCTTGTTGTCGTCCTTCACGAGTGCTGAAGTATCAGCAGCTACCATCTTGTTGTCGTCCTTCACGTGTGCTGAAGTATCAGCAGCTACCATCTTGTTGTCGTCCTTCACGTGTGCTGAAGAATCAGCAGCTACCATCTTGTTGTCGTCCTTCACGTGTGCTGAAGTATCAGCAGCTACCATCTTGTTGTCGTCCTTCACGTGTGCTGAAGAATCAGCAGCTATCATTTTGTTGTCGTCCTTCACGTGTGCTGAAGTATCAGCAGCTACCATCTTGTTGTCGTCCTTCACGTGTGCTGAAGAATCAGCAGCTATCATTTTGTTGTCGTCCTTCAACGGCGCTGCACAGCCAGGCGTCCCACAGTTTATGTCAATCTCCGAGAAACCCTTCGCCAGGTCTTCTACACTTTCACTCGCGCTGCTTGCATTATCCTGCAGCGGCCTGTCACTCCCAATGGTAGCTATTATCTCAGAAGCGCACTGAGTAGCTGATGTCCACGAGTTCGAGTCGCTACCGTTACTACCACCAGATTCGTAGCTTTCGCCTAATTTCTGCGAAATCAAAAAGCTCGAGGCTTCGAACTCGCTTCGAAGAACGCGATCTGATGCTTCGGGTGTGTCCGTTAACAAGCCAGCCGCTGCTGTTGCATTCGAATTCCTCAATTCTGCTGCTTCCGGTTGTTGCTTAGTTTCAGGGGAGCGCCCTCGGCAGGCCAACTGTTGTAATCTCCGGCGCCGCTCCCTCCTTTGTCGAAGGTGGCCGCTGTCGCAGCCGACATTGCCACGTCGGCTCCGAACGCAATTAAGCTTTCTCTTCGGCATAATTTGGCGCGCTTCCTACATTGCTGATTAAATTAGATGATGATTGGATTAGCGATAATAAATTTGCCCGATTTATTTTTTTATATTAGTGAGTGCAAATTAAGATTATAAGCAGCAAGGCTGATTTTTAGCCATAGACAATTTAGGTTTGTGTAAAAATAACGACTGGAATTATTGTTAAATTATCCATTTTTTAAGGATTGCACGGTTTTTTGTCCATGCTTATTGCATACACACACAAGCGCAAAATTATCTCACATTGTTTTTTCTGAGCAGATTTTTGCCGCACAATAGAGAGAGACTGGGCATCCCCGATATTGTACTGCTGCCACTCAGCAATTCACACCGCGCCCGCTTATGCAGTAGCTCTCTTTCCTTCGCTTCAACTCACGCCTACGTTGTCTACTCTTTTGTAGTTGTCATGGCGACCAAAACCTGTCATCCCTAACTCTCGTGTATAGAACTGTACAGTGGGGCAGAAAGCTACCTCGCGTACATTATCGCTAACTTGGTATTTGAAAAGCTATATGGCGCATAGCAAGTACTCTACGTAGAAGACTTATGCGCTCTAAAAGTTGAAATTCGCATTTTTCTCCATAAAAATGCACCGCATCGTCAATATATACGACTGTACCTGCGAATAACGTAATTTTTATTATTATAAAACAGAAGAATGACAGTGGATCGAACAAACAGATTTTTAAGGATCATCTGACCATGACTTCCCAGGGTAAGTACACTAAAACATCACGCTATAAAATTAAGTAGCTTAGTGTAAGCCTGTAAGGTATCAAAATCAATAAAAGTGTGCAGAGCAGTAATAATGTAACTAATTTCTCATAGCTGAGATATGACCCGTCATTAAACTGAGTTGCGTAAATTTTAATTTAGCTCACTTTTTCTTGAAGCTTTCTATAGAGCCAATATGTAAAAAATCAGTAACTGGGTGTTTTAAATCAACTACGAGTAGCATGTTTATTTAGCTGCATAGTGTACAAGCGGCGGTTCCAGGAATGTACTCTCTATGCCTTGGGGGGTTGCCCTCATGGGCGTAAATTGCACAACTGGCCCATAGCCTAACCAATTCGTGCCCCCCTGCACACGAAACCGTGCTAGGGAAAATAGGCAACCTACAACGCGGGGTCGAACCTGGACCACTGGCACACACGGCAGACGCGCTAGACCGCCGAGCCACTCGCCCCCTTAGTTATGTGGTACATTAATGTCTTATTTCGATTTTATAGGCTACATGTATTGAGATATTAGGATAATATCTCAATTTTTCTGTAGCTATGCCACCAAATTATCAAAGTTTCAGGTATTGAAGGTTGTTTAATTCTCATAGAAGCGTGCAAGCAAGTTGTTCCACTGGCCTAAAACTAATGCTAATCACTGATAAGATATATTTTAGTTATTTCTGCAGCAGTTATGGTGCAGTTAGAAAAGAAATACAAGACAGCTTACGAGCTTGCTTTGTATTGCAGCAGTTTCTCTCCTGTTTACAGGGTTAATCAACGCAGTAACCGTGTGATCTTTAACCCCAAGCTATCGTCCAATGAACATTAGTCGAAAACTGCGGCGGCTTAGAAGTTGGTTCTACATAAAGGCGCGCAGAAGCGGAATGGGCAGATTGCAAGTCGCTCTAGTGGTTGCAGCCATGGCTGCTATTCTCTGCCTGTACCTGATCTCCCTGTCTGTCACCAGCATGGTCACCAGTCTGGTTCCGCCGAGTTTATTCGCCACAGCTGCCAGATTCCCTGGCGGCTGCGGCGACGAGTGGCCGCCGCCGAAGCATATCGATCCCGAGGTGTTTCAGAATATTGAAGAGGTGCGTCTTTTAGGGAGTCATGAATTGGTTCCTTATAATCTATCAATATTTTAGTGTAGCTTCTTCCAGTGTGCCTGTGTCTTGATGACAACTTGCCAACTTGCCCGTGTCTGTGACTTGCCCGTGTCTGTGTCTTGATGCAAAACTTGCCCGTGTCTTTGTGTTGATGGACAACTTGCCCGTGTCTGTGCCTTGATGACAACTTGCCCGTGTCTGTGCCTTGATGACAACTTGCCCGTGTCTGTAACTTGCCCGTGTCTGTGTCTTGATGCAAAACTTGCCCGTGTCTTTGTGTTGATGGACAACTTGCCCGTGTCTGTGCCTTGATGACAACTTGCCCGTGTCTGTAACTTGCCCGTGTCTGTGTCTTGATGCAAAACTTGCCCGTGTCTTTGTGTTGATGGACAACTTGCCCGTGTCTGTGCCTTGATGACAACTTGCCCGTGTCTGTGTCTTGATGCAAAACTTGCCCGTGTCTTTGTGTTGATGGACAACTTGCCCGTGTCTGTGCCTTGATGACAACTTGCCCGTGTCTGTAACTTGCCCGTGTCTGTGTCTTGATGCAAAACTTGCCCGTGTCTTTGTGTTGATGGAAAACTTGCCCGTGTCTGTGCCTTGATGACAACTTGCCCGTGTCTGTGACTTGCCCGTGTCTGTGTCTTGATGCAAAACTTGCCCGTGTCTTTGTGTTGATGGACAACTTGCCCGTGTCTGTGCCTTGATGACAACTTGCCCGTGTCTGTGTCTTGATGGACAACTTGCCTGTGTCTGTGCCTTGATGGACAACTTGCCTGTGTCATGTGTCTGCGGAGAAATTGCTAGCTTGTGTGTTGATGAATAGATACTGATGATAATGATGGCGATGAGCTGATTTTGATGCAAATGTGTTGCACTGTACCAATGCAAATACACTAATTAATTTAATTCTGCGCCAAAATTAGGTCATCCGCGACAAAGGCTTCAATGTTCAAAGTTACAATGTGACAACGGCCGACGGTTACATCCTCGGGATGCAGCGAATTCTTCCAGCAATTCAACGACACAAAACGCCGGTCCTGCTGATGCACGGCCTGCTAGATAGCGCATTCACATGGGTGTCTAACCTGGCTAATCAGTCGCTGGCCTACCGGCTTAGCCAAGCTGGCTACGACGTCTGGCTAGGAAACGTTCGCGGCAACACCTACAGCAAGGCTCACGTGCGTCTCGATCCGCGCCATTTAGAATTCTGGAAATTCTCCTGGGATCAGATGGCCGAGTACGATCTGCCGGCAATGATTGACGCTGTGCTGAGCCATACTGGAGCGAAGCAGGTCTACTATGTGGGCCACTCGCAAGGGACAGAAATTGCCATGGCAGGTGAGACAAAGAGTTTTGAAGACCCAGTCAAGCAGCCTCAAACAACCAATTGAAAACCACCCCACACAGGGGTGGTCTGTCTGTCTGTGTGTCTGTTTATCTGTCGGTCTGTCTGTCCGCCTGTTTATAAATCTCCTCTGCCTGTGTCTGTTTGACTCTCAGTCTGTCAGTCTGTGTGCCTGTCTGTCTGTCTGTCTGTCTGTCTGTGTGTCTGTTTATCTGTCGGTCTGTCTGTCCGCCTGTTTGTAAATCTCCTCTGCCTGTGTCTGTTTGACTCTCAGTCTGTCAGTCTGTGTGCCTGTCTGTCTGTCTGTGTCTGTCAGTCTATCTGTCCCTGTCTGGCTGTCTGTCTGTCTGTGTGCCTGTCAGTCTGTGTGCCTGTCTGTCTGTCTGTCTGTCTGTCTGTGTGTCTGTTTATCTGTCGGTCTGTCTGTCCGCCTGTTTATAAATCTCCTCTGCCTGTGTCTGTTTGACTCTCAGTCTGTCAGTCTGTGTGCCTGTCTGTCTGTCTGTGTCTGTCAGTCTATCTGTCCCTGTCTGGCTGTCTGTCTGTCTGTGTGCCTGTCTGTGTGTCTGTCTGTCTGTGTCTGTCTGTCTGTCTGTCTGTCTGTCTGTCTGTGTGTCTGTCTGTTTGTCTATCTGTCTGTTTATCTGTCGGTCTGTCTGTCCGCCTGTTTAATAATCTCCTCTGCCTGTGTCTGTTTGACTCTCAGTCTGTCTGTCTGTCTGTGTCTGTCACTCTATCTGTCCCTGTCTGGCTGTCTGTGTCTGTCTGTCTGTCTGTCTGACTGTCTGACTGTCTGTCTGTCTGTCTGCCTGTCTGTCTGTCTGACTGTCTGTCTGTCTGTCTGTTCGTCTTCGTCTGTCTGTCTGTCTGTCTGACTGTCTGTCTGTGTCTGTCTGTCTGTCGGACAGAAATTGCCATGGCAGGTGAGACAAAGAGTTTTTGAAGACCCAGTCAAGCGACCTTAAACAATCAATTGAAAACCACCCCACGCAGGCTGGAGCCAGAACCGCACACTCAACACGCTGGTGAAGGCGGCAGCCCTGCTGGCACCCGTGGCCACTGTAGGCTACATCGAGAGTCCAATCCGTCTGATCGCGCCATTGGCTACCAGCCTAGCCGATGCCATAGACTTCTTCGGCCACGGCGAGTTTCTGCCGACAACCAGACTGTTGAAATTCCTATCGCTGGCTGTCTGCGGAGACGCGCTGTCGCCACTGTGCAGCAATGTTATCTTCCTGTTCTGCGGATTCGACTGTCGCTACACGAACATGACCCGCCTACCGGTATACATCAGCCACACCCCGGCGGGCACCTCGGCGATGAATTTGGTTCATTACGCCCAGGCTGTGCAGCACAAACAATTTCAAAAGTTTGATTACGGAAAAGCGGAGAACCTTCGTCGGTATGGTCAAGCCACACCGCCGCTGTACAATCTGTACAACATCCGGGTTCCGCTGGCTGTGTACCACGGCGAGAAGGACTGGCTGGCCGATCCAACTGACTTCAGTCTGTTGCTGCCTCAGATTAAGCACACCCTGATGCGGAATGTCAACGTATCCGACTATAATCATCTGGACTTTGTGTGGGGTTACAACGCTGTGGACAGGTTGTACAATGATGTCGTTGATTATTTTGACAAGTTCTCGGCTAGAGATGGCTCTTGAACTGCACAGTCAGATCCAATGGAATCTATTAAGCAGTGCTCAATCATCAGCATAACAATGCGACACTGTTACTCATAATGTCAATATGAATAATAGGCGAATGCGAATAATTAAAGTGCATTAAGGCTAGTCAATAAATACGACAAAAGCCTATTCTAATTAATTGATAAAATTATCGATTTTTAACATGCTAAAATCTTTTCTTTTCGTTTAACTTTTGGTAATAAAATCATCTTCAAAATTTACGAACTAAGTGTGCCTTGTATAGTCTTGGATGGTTAAGAATTATTATGGGTTTTAGGGACAATCTGGAATAGATGCAGAGCGGGACCAAACGAATTTAATGCAATAAACAGAAAAAACAATTACAGCGTTAGTGGCATTACATATTACTTAACTACGCGTAGTAGTGAACTCGTGTCTTTTGCAATAAAATAGATGAAAAATCTAGAATCAGCGAAAATATTTGGCGCTATGCTGAATTTCACAAGACAACTTTGAGCCATAGAATCGACACCAGCTAGCTCTCAGAATGGTTTGCTTTTTGTACTTGATGTAGTAGAACGGGCTAGCATGCGTGCATAAGCAATCTAGCTGTAGCCTCTGCACCTTGAAATCAACAAAATGGCAGAAAAGAAGCTGCCAAATAAGCACAAGTTGGTCGACGAAGACGAAGAATCGCCGATGCCGCCAAGGGTTCAACATCTGATTGAAAAGTACAATAGATTAGGTCTGATCACGCAGCAGCAGCAGCAGCAACAGCAGCAGCAACGCAAGCATCAGTCGCCATCAATGAGCAATCTGAACAACCATCAGCGCGGACCCGTGGAGGCTCCTCGAAGGTTTGGATCGGCGATGGCAATCGGTGCAGCCGGCAGCGGTGAGTCGACCCAAACCAACCAGCGGTCAGCGGCCTCCGCTAAGCCAACCAAAGGAGCCGCTTGCAACGTGAAGCGCCGATCGAGCTTCACGGATGGACTTTTAAAGCTTGGAAGGCGAATCAGCACGGCCCTCCGGCCTGGAGAGTCTACTAACAACAGCCACGCAGAGCCGACCAGTCCTGCGATGAGCGCCTCCGCCAAATCAAGCAGCGGTCGGAATAAAACATTGAAGCCGACAGGCAAAGAGCCAATCAAAGCTAATCACAACATCTTCAACACCGCTGACTGTGACAGGTGAGCGCAATACCAAATGCCAACCATAATAAAACCCACTCATGGTCATCGTTCATCGACAAATTCTATCAAATAATGTATTCCAGAAACCAGACAGCGCGCCAGGCGAGCGTCAGTCGTTTGCCAACAGTTTCAACGCCTCAGACCCGAGGCCCGATGCCGTCTAGTGCTGCTGATGCGGCTCTATCGCAGACAACAACGACCAAAAGTACAAGGCGACGCACTGTGGTCTGAACTGATTATATCTCTCGATCGGGGAGGGGTTTAGCCAATTTTGATACTGGGAAAGCAGAAGTAACTAGCCGTGATTTGTTTTGATTGGTCGTACAAAAGCATTTGAATAATTTTCAAACGATTTTTTCACGCTGTCTAGCTAGCTACTTATTGTAGTAGCATCACTCCCGATTGGCTTCGATATAACAAATAAACAAAGTCTGAACAAAATCAAATTACAAAAGCTTGACTATATTTACATGCAAATTTTTGACACTAGCTAGTTTGTGTTCAAAAGTATAATTAAGAATGAAATTACATACTAAATATCTCGAGAAATAGAAAATAAAAACTTCAATAAAAACATACACAAGCTTGACTAATCTGATCTAGTGTTTTTTCCAAACTCCGCCAATGTCAACCAAATTTTTCATCAGACAAAACAGTACAAAATTCAAACTGATCATTAACCCTAATTCCCTAGCTGAGCAAGTGAATGAATGTTAATTATATTCGATAGAACAATTTCGCGATTTACGCTTGACGGTTAAATATCAAACAAAAATCTTTAATAAAAGTACATTATAAATGTACTAATAAATGTACTTTAATAAACAGTTAAAAAATACATGATAATAAAATAAATACGATGAGACTCACTTCAAAAGCGCCGACAGCTGAAATAGAAACAATAAAATAAAAGCAGGAAAATGTTGCAACGTTAGACGTTAGTTGAAATTTTGTTACATACAAGCTAGCAAGCTTTAAGCGTAATCTGTTTGAGATTATTCGACAACAGATAATCTAAATTCCAAGTTGAGCAGCTAAGTCGTGCAGCGCATGATAAATCATGCAAATGTGTACAATGCGAGCTCAATTGTATGTATGGTATTGCGGGAGTCCCAAGAGCGATCATCTATGATTGTCTATTATTCGAATTCATTATTTTTATTGCCATATATCGATTATTTCGATTTCGGTTTAAATTTGAACCGAAAAAAACGGCGTTGCGTGGGTGGTGGCGGAGGCGGCGGCGGAGGCAGGGGAGGAACTTCTCGCTGTTTGATGCGAGGCGGCGGCGGCGGCGGCGGCGGCGGCGGCGGAGGCGCGGGAGCAGCGGACGTCGAGGGTGGAGAAAAATAGTTTTGGCGCAATTCGTCCAGCGCGTCGTGCGCCGCCACTCGCTGCCGTCGTTCCTCTTCAAAGTTGGCGCGCGACGCGGCCGCCTCGGCCAGGAGGCGCGCACGCTGGCGCTCAAGCTCGACGCGCTCGTTTCGCGCTAAAGCCAAACTGTTCGATAGGCGATCGATTTCTTGGCGAAGAGATTCGATTGATTTTTTAGAAGATTCGTCTAAGATTGAATTAGCACTGTCGGCTTCTATATTACTTCTGCTTTTAATGGTACTTCCGCCTTTAGGTTCACTTCCGGTTTCAATGTTACTTCCGGTTTTGATATTACTTCCGATTTCAGCGCTACTTCTCGTTTCAGTATTACTTCCGGTTATAATATTACTTCCAGTTCCGATATTACTTCCGGTTTCAGTGTTACTTCTGGGTCTATTGGCGTCGTTATCAACGCCGACCAGAAAACCGGTTTCATTAATTTGAAATAAACGGCCACTCTGGTCTGTTTCTCCGAATTTTAATTCTGCAATGAGGCGAATCAATTCGGCTTTCTCAGCCTCGAATTCTTCCGATTCGCTGTGCCAATCGTTGCGCTGACGCTGCCAAAACTCCAGCCACTGCTGGTTGGCCCGGCACAGCTAGAGAAGAATGAAATTAATTTGGTAGCTATTCGTTGAAATTGATTGCTAAGTCTATAAATAGCAAAAAATAATGATTACCTCTGCATTATCCCTGGCAAGTTGCTCCAATTGGTCAGCTTCTCCCGGCTCAGGTTTGGGATTTCCCTAAAAAAAACAAATTTAGGCAAAAAAATTTGAGCATTTTCAATACCAAATTCAAGTTTTGTTTGTTACGAAAATATTTTACTTACCTCCAAGTCACCACCGACGCAAGAAGCCTCAGAGGCTATCAGTACGTCAACCAGCTGCATGAGGCAATTGGCAGTAGTCTGAGAGCGAAACAAATCGTTTAATTGAGCCTGTAAATTGAAACGCGCTTTGGCACTGCTGCGAAGCTCTTGGTCAGAGCTTGTTGCAGAACGTTCGCTACTCAATGGCACGATGGAAGACATGGCTGAAAGCAGGCAAAACCAAAAATCGATTGAATAATTGATTGATTGGCAGCTTTATAAACCTTCAGATCAGATACAACACACACGAGAATCTCACCCCGAAAACTTGAGACTCGGAAATCTCACTGAGATAAATCGAAATTGGGAATCTAACCCCCGAAAATGGGAGCCTCGGAAATCCCACTATGAGATAAATCAAACTTGGGAATCTCACCCCGAAAATTTAAGACTCGGAAATCTCACTATGCGATAAATCAAACTTGGGAATCTCACCCCGAAAATGGGAGGCTCGGAAATCTCACTATGAGATAAATCAAACTTGGGAATATTACCCAGAAATAAGTCGACTGGGAAATCCCTCTATCAGAGAAGTCACATCCGTGAAACTCTTCAGTAATTCACAGGATTTTAAATGATTCCTGAAGAACCAATAACTAAGAAGCTTTACAAAGCATAATATAAAACAATCAGTAAGTAAAACTAATCCTCAAAAGTTCTGTCAAAGGTAAAAAAGTTTATTGAAATGATCATTTTTTAAAATGGAAGCACGTCTAAACTTAACAAAAAAGTAATACGCTCGTAAAAAGTTCTTTATTATGCTTTTCGATAATGAAATCTATTAGAGTTCTTCAGTTAGATTGACTTAGTTAGCACAGCCGAAGGCAGAACTTTGTACGGATTGAGAATCCCAGCGGGGTCCAGCAACTTCTTCAGGCCTGACATCGTGGCCACGGCCAGAGGACTCTTGCAGTGGCCTAAAATTTAATAAATAAATAAATACGAGTATTCATATTGCCTGCTTTAGATGTACTTACGAGGGCGAAGTTTTTCGGGGAATAAAAACATCTAAACGATAGATTTAGCACGATCTCTGAGCATAAACGTTTTGAGATTGTCTGAATGTGTTTGTCTATGACTTTCTGTCCGTCTGTCTGTCTGTCTGTCTGTCTGTCTGTCTGTCTGTTTATCTATCTGTTTATCTGTCTGTATTCTGTCTGTCGGTGTGTCTGTCTCTCTGTGTGTGTGTGTGTGTGTGTGTGTGTGTGTGTGTCTGTCTGTCTGTCTTCTGTCTGCCTGTGTGTCTGCGTGTCTGTGTGTGTGTGTGTGTGTCTGTCTGTCTGTCTGTCTGTCTGCCTGCCTGTCCGTCTGCCTGCCTGTCTGTCTGTCTGTCTGTCCGCCTGTTTATTAATCTCCTCTGCCTGTGTCTGTTTGACTCTCAGTCTGTCTGCTTATACATTATTCTGCCCTCCTGTCTGTCCATGTATGTGGGTGTGTGGGCATGTATTAATCAATCAGTCTGGCAGCCTGCCAAGCCCCAAAAAAGCTCCGGTCTCACCCAGGTAGGCGCTCCGCTTCCAGCCCAGGCCGTGCTCAGCGCTGATGGAGCCGCGCCGCTCAGCCAGCCAGTTGTACACGAACGCCTCCAGCCGCGGCCACAGGCGGCATTCGGCGGCCGCATGGGGATCAGCCGTCACCACCAAGTGCAGGTTGCCGTCGCCCAGATGGCCGAAGCCGGCGATGCGAATGACGCAATCAAGCCGATGAAACTCGGCCCTAGCGGCCTCCACCAGGCGGTGCATGTCTCGCCTGTCGGACACTGACGCGTCGAACTGCATGTAGCCGCCGGCGGGACCGGCGTCGGCTACCAGCGCTTCGAAGGCGCGCTCTCTTAGCGCCCAGATGGCGCCGAATTGACGAGAATCGTTGGCGATTGCAGCGTCTATGGGCTCCGAGGCGTCTTTGGGGGGTTTTGAAGTGAATCGGTGAATTGGTTGTCACTCTAACCTTTAGCTGTTGTTAACTGTCACTCTCAAATAATGAGGCACTCCGAATCTGTCACTAAAATCATGAGGCACTCCGAATTTGTCACTCTCAAATCATAAGGCACTCCAAATCTGTCACTCTCTAGTCATCAGGCACTCCGAATCTGTCACTCTCTAATAATCAGGCACTCCGATTCTGTCACTCTCAAATCATCAGGCACTCCGAATCTGTCACTCTCAAATCATAAGGCACTCCAAATCTGTCACTCTCTAGTCATCAGGCACTCCGATTCTGTCACTCTCAAATCATCAGGCACTCCGATTCTGTCACTCTCTAATAATCAGGCACTCCGATTCTGTCACTCTCAAATCATCAGGCACTCCGAATCTGTCACTCTCTAATCATCAGGAATTCAGAATCTGTCACTCTCTGATCATACTGAATCTGTCACTCTCTAATAATCAGGCAGTACGAATCTGTCACTCTCTAATCAGCAGGCACTCCGAATCTGTCACTCTCTAATAATCAGGCACTCCGAATCTGTCACTCTCTAATCATCAGGCACTCCGAATCTGTCACTCTCTAATCATCAGGAATTCAGAATCTGTCACTCTCTAATAATCAGGCAGTACTAATCTGTCACTCTCTAATCAGCAGGCACTCCGAATCTGTCACTCTCTAATCAACAGGCAGTTCGAATCTGCCACTCTTTAATAATCAGGCAATTCGAATCTGCCACTCTCTAATAATCAGGCACTCCAATTCTGTCACTCTCTAATTATCAGGCACTCCGAATCTGTCACTCAAATAATTAGAAACTACGAACCTGCCACTCTCAAAACACTCAAGTCTGTCTATACTTTGCTTATTATTTGTTTCCTGTTATTACCGTGGCCAATAGCTGTCAGGCGCTGCAAAAACTGGTCCAATTTATCAGCATCGTGGCATCCCACAGCATCGCTCGACGAAGTCTCAACTAGGGCGTAGAAATTCTTGTCGCCTATCCCGAGAGCACAGCGCAGGCCGAGATTATCGGACACTGCGGACATAGTTGCCGAGTCCATGAACTCAAATGCCGACAGAGTCTCCGACAGCGTGTCGCGTGCGGCGGCGAAAATGTCCAAAACAGACTGCAAGAGTTGCAAAATGTTGAGAATTTTTTTAAAATCCTCACTGGTGTCTGTTATAGAAGTGTCTGTAATAAAGGTATCTTGAGGTCATCGTGTCTGTCACAGGGGTATCCTGAGGTCATCGTGTCTGTCATAGGGGTGTCTTGAGGTCATCGTGTCTGTCACAGGGGTGTCTTGAGGTCATCGTGTCTGTCACAGGGGTGTCTTGAGGTCATCGTGTCTGTCATAGGGGTATCTTGAGGTCATCGTGTCTGTCATAGGGGTGTCTTGAGGTCATCGTGTCTGTCACAGGGGTGTCTTGAGGTCATCGTGTCTGTCATATGGGGTGTCTTGAGGTCATCGTGTCTGTCATAGGGGTGTCTTGGGGTGTCTTGAGGTCATCGTGTCTGATATAGGGGTGTCTTGGGGTCATCGTGTCTGTTATAGGGGTGTCTTGAGGTCATCGTGTCTGTTATAGGGGTGTCTTGAGTTCATCGTGTCTGTTATAGGGGTGTCTTGAGGTCATCGTGTCTGTCACAGGGGTGTCTTGAGGTCATCGTGTCTGTCACAGGGGTGTCTTGAGGTCATCGTGTCTGTCATAGGGGTATCTTGAGGTCATCGTGTCTGTCATAGGGGTGTCTTGAGGTCATCGTGTCTGATATAGGGGTGTCTTGGGGTCATCGTGTCTGTTATAGGGGTGTCTTGAGGTCATCGTGTCTGTCATATGGGGTGTCTTGAGGTCATCGTGTCCGTCATAGGGGTGTCTTGAGGTCATCGTGTCATAGGGGTGTCTTGAGGTCATCGTGTCTATTATAGGGTGTCTTGAGTTCATCGTGTCTGTCATATGGGGTGTCTTGAGGTCATCGTGTCCGTTATAGGGGTGTCTTGAGGTCATTGTGTCTGTCATATAGGTGTCTTGAAGTCATCGTGTCTGTCACAGGGGTATCTTGAGGTCATCGTGTCTGTCATAGGGGTGTCTTGAGGTCATCGTGTCTGTCATATAGGTGTCTTGAGGTCATCGTGTCTGTCACATGGGTGTCTTAAGGTCATCGTTTCTTGATGGTCTTAGGATCATCATGGCTGTATAAGTTCACTGTAGACATGTGTCTAAAATTGATGACTTCATGCGGTCCACGTGCCTGTTTAAAAAAAAGCAAAAAAACACATCGCAGTTCACCTGAAAGCTTCCGCAGCTGACCAAGGCCAGCCGCACACTGGCCGGCTTGGTGGGACAAGCCAGCGCCACTTTGGTCAGCACCCCGAGCGTGCCCTCGCTGCCAATCAACAGTTGGACTAGCCTGTCTTCGTTGCTGCCGCGTCGCCAAGGAGCCAGACAGTCGAGCACCTCGCCGGAGGCCAGCACAGCTTGGAGGCCGCGCACGCAGCCGCGCAGAGTGCCGTAGCGGAGAACCCGAATGCCGCCGGCGTTGGTGGACAGATTGCCTCCAATCTGGCAGCTGCCTTTGGCGCCGAGATCCAGCGGGACGGTGAGGCCGTGCTCGGACAGCTGCGAGTCCAGCTGGGCTAGAATGCAGCCGGCTTCGGCTACCACTGTGCCTGAGACTGGGTCCGCCTGTGCGTCAGGGAATGGGGGCCGGGGAATTGGGGAGGATATGAGACTGCGGCTCTGCGATGGTACGTGGATCGAAATGTACAAGACTGAGTAATTGGTATTTGCAGATGTACCGGTGGATAGAGAGGTAGATAGATAGATAGGTAGGTAGATAGATAGATAGATAGAAAGATAGATAGATAGATAGATAGATAGATAGACAGATAGATAGATAGATAGATAGATAGATAGATAGATAGATAGATAGATAGATAGATAGATAGACAGATAGATAGATAGACAGATAGATAGATAGATAGATAGATAGATACATACATACAAGCAAACAAATAGACAGCCAACAAGTAAGCGAGGCGACACAAACCCAGCCAATTAAAAAGCCAAGATCAATTATAGCAAGCCAGCGCCAAGCACCTTTAACAGCCGGTTCATCCTACTCAGAGACAGCATCAGTTCGTCAAAAACCGGCACGCTGGCCCCGGCCAGGCTGGTGTTGCCACCCTGCGGTACAACGGCCAGTCGCCGCTTCTGACAGTGCCGCAGCACGGCGGAAACCTCTTCAACAGTGCCGGGCCTCAGCAGGGGACCGCCCTGACCGCGGCAATCCCGCGGCCAATCCGTGTTAGCGGCCAGCACCTCAGCCGGATCCGTGATCACATTCCCCCGGCCAACAATATCGGCAAAAATGCGCAAATCTTCAGCATCGATTTGATTGTAGGCGCCGCGGCGCCAGCCACATTGGCTACTAATTAGTGAGGACGCCAATGGCGCCGATTGATGAGGCTGACCCGCCGATGATGATGAAGCTGCGCGTTTTAGGGCGGCTGCGCTACCACCAACGCTGCAGCGGCTAATTAAGATGGGGCGCAGAGGCTGCAGCTGCAGATTTGAAGTGAAAAAATCTATGGTTACTTTCACTTTTTAGCTTTGTACCGGTATATCTTGTAAGTAGATAGATAGGACAAAGATAAGATATAGGTAATGAAAAATAGATGATATATAAATAGCTATAGATGCATATATATTTACACTGTTCGATGCAATAAGTAGAGGAGTTGTAGCCTAGTGGCTACGGCGTCTGCCTTATGACCGGAAGGTCTTGGGTTCGAGTCCCGGCCCTAGGAGACAATTTGTGCCCTTGAGCAAGGCACTTAATCCCGCATTGCTCCAGTCCACCCAGCTGTAATTGGGTACCAGCTTGAGCTGGGTAAATTTAGAGAGTGGGTGTCGCGGCCCCTCCAGCCTGTCAGGCTGAAAGCTGTACACAGCACTCGGATGCGCCGCGCAACTAGATGCAGCTATTTGGGTGTCTAAATTTATTTATTATTTATTTTCGATGTAAGATCAATAAAAAATAATCTTTAATATTGCTATCCCAGCCTATTTTTTTCAATGTATCAACTATCACGCAATCATTTGTTAGAGTTGTAGGCCTAGTGGCTAGGGCATCTGCATTATGACCAGAGGGTTGTGGGTTCGAGCCCCAGCTCTCCCAGAAGAGAATTTGTCTCGCCGAGAAATTTACCTAATCTCGCATTGTTGCACTCTAACCAGCTCAAATCGGGTACCAGTTTGAGCTGAGAAAATTTAGGGTTGGGGTTTTGCGGGATTAAGGCCCCATCCAGCCCGTCAGGACTTAAGCACAGCTGTACACGGCCCTCTGATGCGCCACTTACCGTATTATGACTAGAACGCACGATAAATTAGACAACTCATTTCTTTGCTTAAAGAATAGCGATGCGCTTAAAATTCTGGCACCGATCCATGTTAGAAAAAATTCATTATTATAAATCATCCTGCAATTGTCTGATTAGATTTAAACTAAATGATTTTGTAGCAGCGCAGATGCAACTTGGAGCGATTATAAGAGACTTATTGAATTAGAAGCTATCATTGTTCAACCCTTAAATAAAATTCCTCTACTCTTAGAATGATAAATAATTATCATAATAAATTAATAAAAACTGACACAAAACACGAAATTAAAATTTTTGTTATAGGCAAACCAACAAATAAACTGGTGAGCAATATATTCACCCCAAGCTTCCTTTTAACCTACTATATTTCTTCAGCGTATGTACTTTTAGTTAGCACGTGTATTTATTCTTTTAATTAATTATAGTTACGAATTAATTAACAATAGTACAAAAACAACTAGCTTCATAACCGGGCATAGAGAGAAATTCTGTAGGCTTTTAACAGGTAATTCCTGGATAATGTTTACTACAGTAGCCCTGTTATACGAATCGTGCATACAAGCTTGTAAATAAAGACCTTTTAGACGTAAATTGCGAAGTTTAAATTGAAACCCTAAAATTTCATTCAATTTTTTAAAACAAATATTAGACTTGGCTGTTAAAAAAACATAATTCAGGCCTTCTTCTCGGCTTCCTTCTTGGCCAGCTCAGCCTCCTCCAGATCCTTGATTAGCCGTTCAACTCGCGACTGGGGCAGCAGGCTCAAATAGGTGTGATTATCACGCCTAGTGAATACGGCAACTTCCACTTTGTCGGCGGACAATTTGCTCATTGTCATGGACTTATTCAATACCTTGATAGTGAGACTGAGCGCCTCATCGATGCTCATATTCTCCGAGTACTCCTGATCTAGCATGCTATTGGCTGCAGCAGCGTTACTGCCAATACAGGTGGCCTTCCAGCCGCTGAAATTGCCGCTGGGATCGCTCTGATAGAGCTGGAAACCGTAGTTCAGATCCCAGCCGGAGTACAGCATGCTAACACCGAACGGGCGCCTACCGCCAAACATAGTGTAAGCGTGTTTAATATCGCAGATAGAGGAAACTAGCTGCTCAACAGGCATGGGCTCCTGGTATTGCAGCAGATAGCGTTGAGCACTTAGTCGCATCTCGTCAATTAGTACATTGGCATCCGCTGTGATGCCGCCAACAGCCACGCACAGGTCGTCATTAATAGTGTAGATCTTCTCGGAGAATGCCGGCTCGTCTAATAATTTGTTAATATTGCGCCGTTCAGCGGCTAGAACAATACCGTCCTTAGCTAGGATGCCCATGCAGGTTCCAGCGTGACCCACCGCTTCCATAGCGTATTCCACCTGGTAGAGACGGCCCTCTGGCGAGAATGTTGTAGTGCGAGTGTCGTACCTGCGAGCCATGCCTCTTTTTTTTAGTGCAATTAGAAGAAGATTAAAGCAAGCTGAAATGTTTATTTTCGTGTCATTAAACCAAAGACAAAATCATTTACTTTTCTCCTAATAACCTAAAACCTAGCGAATTTGAACTATAATTCCCTAGCTATATCCCTAAGGCGGATGATTCATGTGCCCAAAATGAGGCACATAGTTGCTTCTATTTAAAGTTGTTCTATCCTTGATTCGATTGACTTAAATCTTGAGTTCCGAGCTCCATTGATCTGAAAGTAAAAAATGAGAAGATATAATATTATAACCTGTCTTTCTTCATACGATATTTCTGCACAAATCAATTCAGTAAAAATGAAATCAGCAACGGAATAAATATCACTAAAAATGGCCATTGATTTCTACTGATTGGCCAAATCAATTGGGGAAAGAAAATTTATCATCATAAACAGATAAGTTAAGAATTAGAAATTTTATTTTACTTTTATCATTAAAAAGTTTTAAGAACGTACCAATGCTTTGTGTTCCACAGAATTATTCCGGATGCCTTATTTGGGTGAAAGTGAAACTTTTTTTAGTTTTAGATAAAAAATAAAGCTTTTACAATGCAAGAAATCAACTAGAAAAAATTTTCAGCAACGGAATAAATATCACAGACAAATGGCCACCATTTATCAATGACCAACTCAATTGGGGAAAGAAATTTATCATCATAAAAACTGTAAATTTATTAATTAATTACACAGAAAACTTTCTTCGCTTCAACTTATCCGTTTAGTAAATTTTCAATACATTCTCAGGTCTAGTCAAATTGTGATTACATCAGTTGAAATTCTGAAATACGTGAATTAAAATAGTAAAAAACCGAATACTATTAACTGTTGAAATAAAATTAATGCAAATTTTATAATAACGTATCAGCAACGGAAGAAATATCACACAGAATGGTCATGCATTAACAGTGACCAACTCAATTGGGGAAAGAAAATTTGTCATCACAATAAAGCATCACATTCTTGAACAAAAAAGGTAATTTAATTTTTCGGTTTTTTCAACTTACAGCTCATATAGTTTCTGACAGTTCAGTAGAAAAATCTAGAATTAATAATTCAGGTTATTTATGTTATTATGTAGCTCATGTAGTTCATAATTATTTTACTATTTAAGCAGCTTAGCAATTTAGCAACGGAATAAAAATATCATAAAGTGAAAATGACCATCTCTACTAACTGAGGCCATATATCAATTGGGGAAAGAAAGCTGTCATCATAATGATTGATAGTTGTGAAATGCAATTGAATAAAACTGCCAAAAAAAGTCTTAACTTACCATATTTAAAGCTGTTAGAAGGCATTTTATATCAATTGATTCAACTAAATCTTGCAGTTCAGAACTGAGCGCCTGAAATGAATTAACAAAAAATGCAGTATAGTGCTACTGCGAGTAGATGTCAAGTAAAAGTGAAATAGGAAACTAAATTTTTAGTAAATTCAGCAACGGAATAAATATCATAAAGTGAAAATGACCATCTCTACTAATTGAGGCCATATATCAATTGGGGAAAGAAAGTTGTCATCACAAGAAAGCATCACATTTTCAACAAAAAATGCAATTTAATAATTCTGTTTTTCAACTTACAGATCATATAGTTGCTGACAGTTCAGTAGAAAAATCTAAAAGTTAATAATTTAGGTTATTTTTTATGTAGCTCATGTGGTTCATAATCATTTTACTATTTAAGCAGCTTAGGAAGTCAGCAACGGAATAAATATCATTAAGTGAAAATGACCATCTCTACTAACTGAGGCCATATCAATTGGGGAAAGAAAGTTGTCATCACAAGTTTTTATAGCAATAATTAAAAATAATAGATTAATAAAAAAACGTTTTACTTACTCTTATACTTAATATTGATCAGTAAAATATTTTTACTACCGAAACAATCCGTGGAATTTTCAAATTATTGAACCGTATCTGAAATGGAAAATTATGATTTTCACAGCACAAAAGTACAATATAATATTACTATTTATAGTGTATCGCAGTATTGTTATAATACTAATAGTCAGCAACGGAATAAATATCACGGTTCAGTGAGTTAGGGTCATCAACAATGACCGCGCATCAATTGGGGAAAGAATTTGTCATCATTTGAAATTTTCAATTCAAGATAAGAAGTATAGAAATAAATTTACAATAATAACATACCGAATAATAAAGTTCCAAAGGACTTACCTGGTTAAAATAACTCAATGTAGAAGAAAACAAGCGAAAGTTCTGAAACAAAAAGTGTACTATTCATGCAATTTTAAAATACGATTTTCCTTCGATTAAAAAGTATATTGAAAGGAACTTACCTAAGTTGCAGTTTTGATGGATGTAAAATAATATCCTAATGAATGGTAAATATCCCAACACTTATCCTTATACACTTGACAAACTAACAAACTAAAAAAATAAAATAAATAAGCATAAAAAACCACAGTGTTTCATCCAAGCGCAAAATCAGTTTTGCGAAAACCAATTTATGAGCACAATTTTATTATCATTTGGTTTCTAGTCAACCAGTTTGAATCGGAACCTATGCCAGAAGCCAAACAACAACAACAGTTTGTTTTAATCAAGCCAGCCAAAAATTAAGAATTGGCGTTGGGTCCGCGCCGGCGACCGCCGGGCAGGTTGACGGTGGCCACGAATCGTTTGTTATACTGAATGCGTCGTTTAGCCCGGCCAGTTTTGTTCTTGCGCTTCTCCTGTTTGGCCACTTTAGGCGTCTGGCCGCGCACTTTGCCGGCGCGGGCTAGCGAGCCGTGCACTTTACCGCCGGGCAGAAGCGGCAGCACCTGAAGAGATACAGGGTATGAAAAAAGGTAAACATGAGAGAGTAACTATGACTGGAGTTTAAGTAGGTAAAAAACTCGTCATCTAATTAGTGAGCATTTGAACAAAACACACCTGCAGCGAGGCGCAGTCAAGATTCCCCAAGACGTCGCTGTCATCAAGCGCCACACCTGAGGCGGCAAAGACGCCCAGCTGCAGCGGAGACAGGCCGCACTGGCCAGCCGCCAAAACTTTCAGTTCGGCAATGGAATTGGCCTGGCCAGCAATGTGGGAGTTGCTGCTGCCGTCTGGCAGGGTAACAATTAGTGGAGCCATGATTGATAGATAGGGCTTGGGTTAGCTTTTAGTTAAACAATAGAACTTTGTGATGCAAGATTTGTTGCTGCTGGCGGCTTGCTGGGGCTGCTGTAAGCAATAGTTAGGATTAACTTTAATTAGGCACTTGTTTTGAAAACATCAAATAAAAAAATAATGCATTACTAGTTGGTAAAATCTAACAACATAATGTGACAATCAGAGCTCTTGTAAACATTTATAAGACCCTTGACTATTTTCGTAAGTCGAACTTATCTTAATTTTTTTGTAGCTACTAATTTTCAGCATAAAATAGAGTTCCAGAGTTAAATAAGTAAGTTTTAAAAAAGAAACAGAATTTGGCAAATAATTTACTAGTTAGATGCATAAAAATGTAGCTAAAAATTATAGTAAAAATTGGACAATAAATATAAGCATAGCAACTTTGTGTTATTTATTAAGGAGAGATAAAAATCATTAGGGCAAGTGACCCTACTACCGACCCACCCTATCCACCAAAACCCATCTTACCACTTGAATTGAAGTTTGAAACTTGAGACAGGGCAAGAGGGTATCTGCTTTTTAGTGCTAAGTGTAGATAATATTTTACAAAAAATAGATTTTTGCACTTATATGTGCACAACAGTCGGCCAAGTCAGCCAATCCAGCTGACTGATTTGGTGGCTGACCAAGGTAAGTTGCAAAATAGCGGATGCAAGTCACAATATCATTGATAAAAGTTTCAATTGGTGATGTAAGTTGCAAAATTGGTGAAAAATGAGGAGGTAAGTTGAAAAAACGAGGGGGTAAGTCACAAAAATGAGGGGGCAAATCGGAAAAATGAAGCCACAAAATGGAGAAGAATTGGGAAGATTCAGGCAAAAAAAGGTTTGCGGGACCTTTTTTCGGTCCTTCAAACTTTTAGCCCAACTAAGTTGCAATTTTTTTTTCAACTAAGTTGCACCAGCCGACAGAAATTTTTGAGTTGTGCACGTATGTTTGCGCTTAATACTAATTTAAATTCAATTCTAGATATTGATACTGCAAATAATTGTTGCCTAATATATGCAATGATTTTTGCATGCATTAAAAGTTTATATTAAGTAAAAAACATATACAATTTTTTTATGCAGATTTCTTTAAAATGAGTAATGAGTCACTTTGTAGTTTTTAAGTGATTAGGTAATTTAAGTAATTAAAATAAGTATTTTGCTGAAATAATATTTATAGATAAGAAACCAAACTTCTAATTCAATAGAGATATAGATGATCTATTGGAGGTTAAAGCACTATAATCCTTTTTAGCAAAATATTACAATGGGCTCTAGGTGAATAGGGATTTTAGAATAGAGGGAGGTCCATTATGTCTCAAATATTTTTAAGAGACCTAATCTTTGGAAAAAACTTAATTGGGGAAAGAAGATTTAGGAAAAGCTTGGTGCCACATGAACTCCTGCAGGTATATGGTAAACAAACTGTCACTGGTCCTGTGCATAGATCATAATTTGGCTTTGCAATGGGCCCATAGCTAATAGTATTCACTAGGTTTATTTTTTGTGCTATAGGGATGCTATAGCATCTTGATTTTGAGAATTTCATCCTGAAATATGATTTAGGATGCAATTTTGTAAGACTTAAAAATTGCATCCCAAACCCTATAATCACATCCTAAAATTAAGAACATAATGCAACTTTGCATCCTATGCCTAGCAAAAAATAAACCCAGAGTATTCATGTCAGCCACAGGGTTGTTAGGGTCCCTGAAGTTCATATGGTGCCAAGCTATTCTCAAATAGCAATTTGGCAATATCCTCCACACTAGATAATGCACTGCTACCCAGTGTAGTCCAAACTTTAACTACTTTTGTACTTTTTAACCTCTATAACTTATTTTCATTGCCTTGGGAGTCTAAAAAGTTCAAATATAGAATAGGATTAAAATAATTGAGTTAGAATCTAAAGGACTACCAACATGGCCACTGTGTCTGTAATATTGGAGCTTATAGACATGTCCTAAAAATAGAAAGCCCCCACACTGTAGACATGGCAGCTATGACAATGGAAGTCTATATGGCAGCCATGTCTTCATACATGTGCAATACACAGCTGACCCAGCCAGGTGACAGGACTGCCAAGCAAGGGACATTGCAAAATTGCCAATGTAAGTCGCAAAATTGCCAATGTAAGTTACAAAATGGAGGGGTATATTACAAAATAGAGAAGCATTGGGAAGCTTTAGGCAAAATTGGTTTGTGGGACCTTTTTTGGTCCTTTGAACTTGACCGGAAGTAAGTCGCAAATTTTCTTTCAACTAAGTTGTACCAGCTAACTGAATTTTTCAAGTCGCACACATATGCAAGCAATGTTGCACTTAGACTGAACAATGTCACACTTTGTGCCAGAAACAATGTTGCACTGGCTAGGTAAGATGGGTGCCAGTCATTTCATCTGCTGCCAAGTTGTTTGCTTAGTAGACAAAGTGGTTTTTTTTAATTTTTAAGACTTTGTCTACTGACCTTAACCAATAGGAGCAAGCCAAATATATGAGCTAATTTTTTAAGCTCATCTATTCTATTCTAAAATATATTCTATATATTTCATTATTTAAAAGGCATGGGATTCTAAATATCAATCTTTAGAAATTATAAAATGCAACAATAATGGTGTAATGATGGCATGAAGTCCAGACCAGGCCAGGCGCACCAGTGCACCTGTCATCTGTCAAAATCCACAATATATGCAAATTTCACTTATAGAGCCTAACAGTCATTATTTAATAGATAAAAATCCATGCTTTTGTCAGACTAAAAACAATCCCTTTTCAACCCTTTTCATTCTAGTTCAGTTCACTCCTATTTGCTGCATGGCAGACTAAATGGTTTGCAACTTTGTCTGCCTAGCAGACAAAAAGGTAGCGGACAAAATAGCTAGAAACAGGTAAGATTCAGGAGGTTGTGCATATATACTTGTCTATAAGTAGGCCTATTCCAAAAAATTAGATACTATATATTTGCAGGTCTATGTAAGTTTAGTCTTTGTCTTGGACTTAAAATTTTTAATTGTAGGATACCAACAAAGTAGTAGGTATAGGTTGATTAAAATAGGAAACATATAGACCTATGTAACAATTGGCCAAACTAGCTAATTGATTTAGTGGCTGACCAAGGTAAGTTACAAAATTGCCGATGTAAGTTGCAAAATTGGCAATGTAAGATGCAAAATTGGTAAAAATTGAGGAGGTAGGCCTAGGGTAAGTTATAAAATGGAAGGGATAAATTGCAACATGGAAGGGGTAAGTCACAAATTGGAGAGGGTAAGTTATAAGATGGTCAGTATAAATATAAAATTTGGAAAAAAATGTTTAAAAATGTAGCAAGTAGGCAAAATATAATATAGGAAAGAAGTGGTTTGCAGGACCTTTGTTGATCCTCTGAACTTTTGGCCCAAGTAAGTCACAATTTTTTCAACTAAGTTGCATTGACCATTTCTCAAATTGCGCAAGTATGATAGGAAATAGAAAAAATTTGTAGCCTAAGCCTAAACTAAAAAGAAGTCCTAAAAGTGTGATGCATTTGCTTAGAAAAAGGCCAAATTTGATGGCTGTATGAATGAGACTAAAATTTTTCCTACATGCAAATATTTACATGACATGTAGGCCTCTAGCTATCATAAAGGCCCACATTACAATTTGCCAAATTTGCGAGCCTAAACTAAATATTTGCAATAGACATTATCTTTGAAATTTTTTAAGGGAGGCTGACTGGAAGGGATACAGGTGCAGTGCAGGTGCAGGTGTCCCAAGACTTCTTGCGATTGCAAAGCAAAAATGTGTAACCACTTACTTAGGCTATAGGCAAGCTGAGTTTTTTTGGTTCATAAAAACTAATACATTAGACATTCCATGACATGATGGAATTGAAAATTGCATATTGATTTTGAGGTCATTTTGTGATTGATGAAAAAACCAGCTTGAAGGCGAGAAAACGGTAGAAAACAATATTGGCATATATATAATACTATACAGGGCCTAATGCTTTACACTTGATGAATCAATGAACTCTACAGTTTTGAAAGTAAAATGCTTAAACTTGTTATGTTCCTCAATTTACTTTCAATTTCACTACTTCAAGAAAAATTAAACAACGTATTATTCTCTTATTAATATTAGTAATTAAAAGCAGCGGCGCGACGACGGTCTCGACGGCAATTACAAGCCACAATTCGAATTGAGAAAAAGTCCAAGCACAAATCATACATACTTTGTTATAAAAAATTTTTAATTTTTAAAAAGAATTAAAAAGATTTTTGTAAGCTGTTTTTTCTACTTTTTACTTAAAAACAAATAAAACCTTTATTATACAGTGTAGTTTACGCATGCGTTCCGGAATAAGCAGGCTTTAGAAAAAAATTCGATTAACTTTAGAAAATACCTTTTTAACCAATAATTTAATCCCGAAGCTAATGAGCCGGTAAGTTTATTAGGGTATTTCGGAGTCTAAATTTCTTGGTAATGCATGTATTGTAAATTAAGAGTGCTAGTTTGCGGGCAGGGTACATCTTTTTTTCAAGGGCAAAATAAAGTCTACAATTCATTATATTTTTGCTCCAAAAATTAGGCAATGAATGACGGAACAGAAAATTTTATTTCCACAGAATTTTTCGCTCAGGAAAAATCTTTAGCACTGAAAAATATGCTATATTGACGACGTTCTATATTATCAATTCTTTATCATTCAACGATCTAGTCAATATATATGTACAATTTGCACAATTTTTGGTGCACCTCTCACCCAAGGACCACTGTATAACTGTTGTACAGTGGTCCTTGCATGTAACTCATTTCCTTAAATATTGTGTATGGTGTCACTCGATTTCATCTCCTCGATCATACTTATTATTTTCCTTCCTTGAAATTTCTTTGCGATCCCTAACTAAATGTAGGTTAAAATTTTATGAAAAAGCTACAGTGTTTCTTTTACTTTTTTTTCTCGAGAGTTTAAGTCACAGAATGAAACCTAGCAGATGCGGGACGATAATTTACACATACGAGCTAAAAAAGACGGATGATGATCGGGACGCACTTTGTTGCTCGCCTAACAGATCTTTCCAAGGCAGACCCTTTTCCTCTATTTATCAGGAGTAGTACGATGCTGCCCTAGGGATTTTTTCATTTTCGCTTATTAGAAGTGAGGTTCTAATAGTTCGTTGAGTACGCGCGTACTTAGGTGCTTTAGAGTCATAAGTAATTCTCCCCAGACGCTCTGACCTCTTTGTCGACAGGTTTATAGCGCCAGATGGCGCCGAGAAAGCACGTGACTGTGCTATTTTAGATCCTTATCTTCGATAATTTGATGATTTATTGCTCCATTTCTATTGCTCCCTTTTGCTCTTTGCTTGCCATTTTTGACAGCTGAGATGCTCCCCTCTCTTCCTCTCCTCCTTCTTCCTAGCTATTCTCCCCCTGTTAAATATGTAAATTTTCACTACTGCTGCTGGGGCGTTCCGTAGCGAAAAGCTACGAAGTATAAATCATTTTGCTTGTAAACCCCTGTTGGCGATGATTTATGACCGCCACCTGTCATCTTTTTGAGATCCCAAATCACTGATAAGATCTCCCCAGAACTGATAGGATCTCCCGGTGGGGTGGGGTCACGTGATCAGCTTGCCAGCCAATCAGATTATTGCACGACCGTTATAACAAACGCGTCCAGACCAATCAGAAAACTCGACGCGCATTCTAACAAATCGGCGCCTTCCGCGCCTATTTAAAGCTGCTGTCGATAGCGCTCCAAGATCAGAACGCTCTGACATCCCGAGGTGATAGTGAAATCACGCTCCGTTCAGACGGCCCCTAGTCCTACAAGTGTAATCCCCCTTAGCTTGCAAGAATCTCCCCATAAGTATTGGCGATCAGCGATCATCATCAGCTAGAGTTAGCCAAAGCAACTGTTCAGCAGAGACCCTTTGCCTGCGAGACCGACACGTACTAACGGTCGAGATCGAGATCTACTTCGGCCACTGTGGAGTTTAAGAGCATCGGTAGTGTATAGATCTGATTGGATTTGGTGAGAGATCTCTCGCCTTTGCCTTTTCGGGTGCATTCTTGTCAGTCCCCTCTCTTAGTGATTTATTAGGGATTTGCGCTATTGCTCTTTGCTCATTTTGTGCTGATAAAGATGCATTAGGAGTTAATAATATTATAATTGCATTAGTAGCCTAAGTGCTCCGATATTCATAGGCAGTGTGTAACTAAGTAAGTAAAACCATTCAGTTTATAACTTTTTGATCACTGTGCTATTTACTCACTATGTCGGCTCACATAAGAAGCTAAATTAGTTGGCTTCGGTCATGGTGGACCAAGGGCGGACCAGTCATGCAGTCAGTCAGTCAGTAATTCATGCGATCAGAGTCCAGATTGAGGACTCAGCTTCGGCTGTACTTTAGTGCAGTTCGGGGCGGCGCGGCAGCCAAATTACCTCGTATTAAAGTAACTTAATGTAATCTTTAGAGTAGTTAGGGCACGCTTTCGGAAGAGTCTAACTAGGTCATTTCAGCGCTTTGCGGCAGTTTGTTGAAGCATCAAGGCTAGAAGCTGGGATATTCCCTTAGTACTATAAAAGTGCATTTCCGAGTCCACATAATCGGATCCATGCAAGAACTCCCATGCAAAAGTCCTCTCTGAGCCGCCTTGGTCATGCGATCTAGTCCGTGCAGTGTCCCTTTGTCGGCTATGACTTCAAAATTGGCAGCTAAAAGACACTAGTTGTAGGTGGAAATCAGGCCTCAATTAGTCAGGAACTTGGTTTCGATAGGGCTGTTCGGTGATGCAGTCCACACAAGTTGGTGGCTGCGGGGCTGTCAGCTTTCCTCTGGGGTTGGCGGATCTCTACCTTTCTTTATCTCCGTGACTGTCTCTCGCTGTCGTCCTAACCGCATGATAGTCCTACTGATAGGACCTAACCTGCGGATGCTCATCATCTATCCTGCTACCTCTGGGGCTGAGCTCGAGATCGGAAATGGAGGCCAGAGTCGTCGATATAGGCAATAAGATCGGCGCTCTGAGGCCGCGTCGGTAAAACGACAAATCAGAAACCCAACACAGAAATGTATTGTTTCATTTATGCATGTACGCTCGTTCTGCGCAAATTGCAGATGTGCATCAAAGTCGCACAGCCCGTATGTGTCGAATTATTCTCCGCGATTCTCTCGTAAAATTCTGTGAATTAGTACATATCTATTAAAATATGGGCAAAAAAATTTGCCGACGAGAGAACCTTTCACTCCCACTCCAGTAATTATTTGGCTTTGTTAATTAATATACACAGACTGTATTAAAGAACACTACAGTTTGTTGCAACTACGTTACTACGTCAATTAGACATGATTAGTTTGACTAATTTTGCTTTCCTTATTATGCAACGGGGTCGCGTGTAGTTCCCCAAATAGCTGAATTTTGCCACAGAAGTGCATCGAAAAGCTTGTCAGTTTTGTGGGACGCCATAAAGTTTGAGCATTCATCTCGCCTACTTTATTTGATGAGGGGGGATTACGCAAATCGAATCACACTGGTGGAAGCAAAAGCCATTTCCAGAAATTCTAGAACGGATAAAAAATTTATTTGTTCCGACAAAATGGTCTCATGACTCCCAGCAAACTTTTTTTTCTGCTTCGATTAACAGCAGCTGCGATGTTAATTTTTATTTAAATGCTTTTACTGTAAGCATCTTTTTTCTTTGATGTATGCACCAGAAACACACAGAAATTCAATGGTGGGGTCCTCTGAATGCCTATTTAAAAAGCCCTAGATTTCAAGTTCTGGATAGTCAGAGCACCAGCATTTCAAATTCCTTCATTGTGTAGCCGGCTCCAAAAGGGTACTTCCACACGATTCCATTGTGAGCAGCCGTGTCAAGCGCCTCAGGAAGGCTGTAGTACACGCCGTTTGGGATGCACATGTAGCAGTTTGAGAACCACCAGCCTGCTTTGTAGTACTTGCTGCAGTGAGCTGAGCTTCCATCATTGTCTGCATCAAAGGCACTGAACATGGATCCATTGTGGTAGGCTAGGCTGTCATACAGGATGGAGTGGCTTCCACTGAATCCGGAGATGCTCAGTCGGAACTTGTCGGTCTCACCGGCCACAGAGAAGCTCGAGTAGTCGGCCCAGTACTCCGTGTCGTTCCACAGCCTCATTCGAATGCGAAGCGCTCGACCAGCTGGCCACGTCAGAGAGTGCACCGCTCGTAGACCTGAGTGCGGTTAAAAAACACGCTCAAATTGAGCTGGTTGAAAAGCTGCGCCACTACAGCATCAGGCAGAGCAGCAACGCTCACTCACCGAGCCAGTGGTTTGTGTGGGGTCCCTCTCCGAAGCCGGCTGCGTACTCGGTCCAGTTGCGGTAGAAGTCCGTGGAGCTGTCCACCCGACGCTGGATGCTGATCCAGCAGTGTGTGAGAGACCTCACAAACACCTGCAGTGAGGCAGTGAAGGAGCAGTCAGAAATGCAGCTCACTCGGCAAGGCAGAATACACGGTTGATACTGTGCTGAGCAATAACTTGCTGGCTACTCACCCTGATGCAGCACGGAGACTGAGGATAGCGAGGCGTCAGTTTTCGACACGGAGCCCCATCTCGATTTGCTGAAACGAGAATCACGTGATCAGCTAATCTCTCTGATTTCAAAGATACCTTGACTTCAACAAAGTGACGGTATCTAAAATTCAACAAGTGCAGTACGATCCCAGACACCTATGATGCACTGCGGCTGCCGTGTCCCGTCTCGCGGGATGAAGACCAGCAGCTGATCAGCGAGCAGGTGCTTGGCAGCCAGCGCAGCGCACTGCAGCGCATCGCCGACTTGATCGATGGAGGAGAGAGCGAAGTGGCGGACTCGGCCGCCCGACCAGCTGCTGCTGTGCACCTCGTGCAGGTGTGTACCTGACGCAGAAATAAGACATGATAATGCTGCGATTATAATGATTAGAATGCTAAAAAATTGCATTGCAGTTTATTTTGTCGGCTTCTTCTCTAACACCGTGATTACGTCCTGAATAAAAGATTGATTTTTCATTTATCAAAGAAAATCGTAGCGCAAGGAAAGGCGGTATTGGCTATTTGATGGATTGATTGTATGCGAACCAATCAGTGCCTCGAAGATCAGCCGTCAATAGAAGACAAGCAGCTCTTCTTCATATTGCTCTGGCTTCATAATGAGTTTTTACCTCTAAAAATTAACACAGAAATAGAACAGAGAAGATAAGGAACAGAACACACAAGATGAAACTAATAAATAAATAACAAAAGTTAAACACCGTAAAGATTATAGACAAAGGGTCGATAGCTACATACAGAGGCGATTCTTATTGTACTACTTAATTTAACGAATTAGTAGTGAAGGAGAAAAAATTGCTTAAAATAACTTAAATAGCTTAAAATAAAAACACTTTCTTTAAAAAGTATTTCTACGGCCGATCAAGATGCTTTCTTTAGTAATTAACCTTCTTACTCTTTCTCAAGCAAGTCAATATGATACGAGTTATTTTGTATAGGAGCATAGATGTATGTTTGCAAAAGTTGCATCTAATTTCCTAATTATAACTGTTGGAAAAAACATTTTGCTAATGCTGAAGCAAGCGTATCCTTAAATTAAAAAAACGGCCATTGTTTTGAATTGTCAGTTGCAGTTGAATTACGTATGAAAGTACATGCAATATTTAAAACATGCCGTCCATAATTGTCTTTATTTCTTACAGAAATAGCAGTATTTTGAGTCGCAAAATTTATACAGAGCAAAGAGCTAGTCTTTGAATAGGACATTCGGGGCTTCCAGGCACTACCTACTCTGCCCAGTGTCAGAGCTATTTTTAATCGCTGAACCGAAAAAAACGGTCGGTAGACTTTGCGCATTAAGGCACTAAAAATAGTGTACTTAACAAGTGTACGTTGAGTGTACACTGCAACTAAATCTGTCTGTCCGCAAGTGGGGGTGGACAATAGACCGTGAGTGAGTATAAAACCGCGCCGCGAAATTCCTTGAATTTATACGTTCGTTCGTAATGATTTTTGCGTGGCCAACTAAAAAATGAATTAAGAATCAAATAATGGGACATTTTTTGAAAACTTTTTAAATCCCGATAATGTGCTACAAACTAAAATCATAAACACAGATATCTACACGAATATTCAACATCATTTATCATATGTATTTTGTTGCCATATTTATTAAGCAGAATAGCGGAATTAATCATAAAGGTTCAAAAATACAAATCAAAAGATAAGCGATAATAGAAATTTGGACTTTTTGGCCCAAAAATATTAGCTGTGACATGACAAATTTTTTGTCCGAAATTGAGACGCGATTGTTGTACGAGTACTAAGTAAGCGTTCGGACAAAACGCGTATAACTATAAGCAGCGGTCTCTCTTTATTGTTAGACATGGCGTGTTCTAGTGCGTTGTCGGCA
>CATNEM010000103.1:222500-310000 GCA_950096795.1 Macrostomum cliftonense | reverse complement strand
GAAGTTCTGCTAGGGATAAAACTCAACTTAAAAAATTGTATTTACAACTGCGTTACTAAGACAATTCGATACAGATTCACCAATTAGGATGTCTTCCACCATCCAACCAACTACAGCCGAGGATTTCAATTTGGACTACGTAATTAAAAATTATTTTCAACCGCCGAAAATTGAATTAAAACCCAAGGAGTGGATGGACTGGTTGTTTCCAGTTGGCAGTGTGGCCCTGTCTGTCATAGTTGGTATCTGGACTGTCATTGAGTTTAAATGGCGATTAAATCGGCAACGGCAATTGGCTGCTAAGGAGACGAAAGATTCGCGTTATTTGGATCCGATTCCCCAGTTGGCGACTCGCTCCAAGGCTCGCAAGCAAGATTTGTCATAGGGATGGAATGATTCGAGTTAAGTAAATAATAAATATGACTCGTTTATTTATTAACATTTGCATCTACATTGTTTGTCTATTGATTGTGGGACTAAAATATAAACTGATTTATCCCAATGAATGACAAATAAATCTATCAAACACCTTTTATCGTTTCATCTGTTGCTTTTAAGATGATTTTTCTAATACTCGTTTTAAAGCACGTGTAACAGTTTATTCAATAAATTATTTTACTTTTTCTCTTATTTGGTCGATCAACTATCGAGCAATTCTATTGGTATAAATTAAGTATAACTCTTATTCTGAGCACTTCTACTACACTTCTATTACTCCGTATTTCTAGGATACGGTTACCTTTACTTATCCAAAATTGAAAAGATTAGAAATCCGATGTACAGAAGAACTCTGGCATCATTTAGATTGGGAAATCTCAAACTTGCCTGTGAAACGCTGCAAATAGCTAGGCCGAAAATTTTTAGGAAAACAGATTGTGCCCTAAGTGTGAAACAGAAGTGGAAAATGAAATCCACTTTCTGTTCAAATGTCCATGGGTTCAGTATCGTGTAGCCCGTGAAGATTTTGTCCGAATTGTGTCAAGTAAAGTAACAAATTTTCAGTTTTTAACAGATGAAGACAACTCATTTTATTTAATGACACAGGAAGACATCGCCGCAACAGAACTGCTCACTCAGTACATCATAAGAATGAGCGCAATTAGAAAGCAGCTGCTCTGATGCCCCGAAAATAGGTTAATTTGGATTTTTATGAAAACTTGTACGCTCATATTAATTTTATTTATTTTCGCTATTTCTAACCACGAAAAGAAGATTTTGTGTTTGCTGAGTTACTTTAATATTTTATTACCATGCCTACTACGTTACATCTTGTAGTATAAAAATACAAATTTGATTTTCAACATGACTGTGAATCATTCATGCTGACCGCACCCTTGCGAACCTACTACGTACTAAAGCGTTTATAAAGACTCCTTAGTTGCTTGCGATTCTATTCCGTTACACACGTAAGAAAAAAATGAGCAGAGTAAGGCTTCAATTACATAAAAAAATCCATAAAAATCTAGACATTTTTCTCGTAAATTAAAAAAATTGTTTTAGTAATTTGATTTAAGTGTTTGTGCGATTCTTGAAACTGTCTATAAAAGCAGAATTTTAACGTACAGTATTTAAAAAAATGTATTTTCAATCGATTTGCAGAGTAATTTTCATAATCGTTATTTGACGGTCACGTGACTACTGTACGGCGATTCTCCTCTCTCCTTCGATGGCCTATTCGCTGCCGTCGCACTCGCCGGTTATGCAGCAGCAAATCAGTCTGCAATGGAATGTGGAACAGATGGGAGTCAATATGTAAATTAGTTGAGGTTGTATAGTTTGACACGATTAACCTAATTATCATACATTTAGGTGCCCTCTCGAATTCATTTCTGTACCTACGATTCACTCCGAAATACGAGAAATACGAGACAACAGGCTAGCTTTACATAAGCAGAAACTTTTTGTTTGTTAAATAAAAATAATTTAACTTACTCCAAACAGTGAAAAAACACTTCGATTTCTTCATGTTTACGTTGCAGTTCTGGTTGGTTGGCTACGATTGATTGCTTTGATTTTCTCACGAGTAGATCTCGTTATTATTAATTTCATAAAGCTGGAATGATGCGACCTGTCTGAGTACCCTCCGTTTTAATAGTTTTTTTCTTAAGGATACTGAAAAAATAATTTTTTTATATCCAGGAAATAGTAGAAAAAAATAAAATAAGAAAAAGCAGACATCAGAATAGAAGACAATGCCAACTGGTTGGAACTGGTATTAAATAGCTGGAAGTCCGAGCTAAGAGCCAATAGTCCGTTAAAGCCTCCTCGAAGAGAAACTAAAAAGGCCCTTTTAGAGCCACTATTACAATTACTTGAACGGGCCTCGCAGACAATTGAAAGTATGAGAACGGGCTAAAATGTATAGTTAACCCGTCGGTTTCAATTATATTAGGGTCCTATTGTATTTTTTGCAATATTGCTCGTAAGCTACAGAGCAACTTTAAATAATTTTTAGTTTTACATGATGTTTACCCGTTTACTTGACTTTTCCCAGGCGAGAAAACGTGACAGCTGTACCTTAAGGGAAGCAACAGATCTTTTTGGCAAATGGAATCAATAATTAAAATGAGTCTAGACTTGTCCAACCTGCTTCAAATCTGCCTAGTTGATTGGTCTTGGGGTTATAGCATGAGCCCAAAAAACTATTACCACTCTGTATGCATCAGGATGCATACTGGGGTTTTAAGCATGCAGGAAAGGCAGTGGTACCCGGCCGAGTTTAAGGGCTTTTATCCCCATCGCCGGTAATAGACTAAAGGAATGTTCAGCAAAGACATCTTTGGAGATGGTACGGAGAGAAAGAGACCTCGGGAACAGATTGCTATGAGTAGTTATGGTTAGGACTTGGGCTAAGATAGATTTGAACACTTCAGTGCGTGCAAGGCGGTCTGATTAACCAGGAATAGCTATCTCTAAACACAGTGGCGTCTACATGACCACAACGCCCCTTACATGCAAAATGCACACCGGTGCGCCGCTGGAGTCGGCGAACCAGTCACGAGAGCGCAGTTGCTAGATTTTCCAAACGTACCGATGCCTCACAACCGTACTTGAGAGATCCTTGGATGAAAGAATAAGCTAAGCCATTGGTCGCTCAGCAAAAGGATTTAAAATCAGTTTTAATTAATGTCGATGGCGATGAAAATGAACGATGGAGTGATCTACGCACTTGTATTTTATTAGATTCATTCTTAATCTACAGTGCTCTATGCTAATTAATCAATGGGCCATAGGTGAAGCACAACAAATTAATGCAGAACTTATATGCTACTCTAAACGAACGACTTTTATCAAAAAATCTTAAGTAGTAAAAAAATGAGATAGTGGTCCTTGCTTTATCTGTCTAGAAAATTTATTACTGACTGTTTGAAGAAATGCGTCCTTAAAATGCCAAGCGAATCACTTCTCAAACTAAATCAAAGTTGCGAACAATGAATTCTAAAAAACTTTGAATGATGTGAATAAGTGATGTGGCCCCAGGTAGACAGGGGGTTAAGGCAGAATTAGAATTTTACCCAGCTTCTCTTGAAACATTCGAAATGAGAAACGATACATACAATCGGGAATTTCCCTATTTTTACTGTCAAATACGACAGATCGAATCGGCACTGGGCCGAATTCGTCGATTTCAAAGATTCATTTAAACTGCCGCGCACTTAAATACCGTGATACAATAACAAAGTCAGAGAAGTTTAAAAAATTAATTTTTTGAGTCAAAAAAAATTTTGCGAAAAATTAAGTCCATAATAAGAAATTTTATAACGATGTAAACATTTTAAATTAAACACTGGAGTTTAACAGAAATCGTCTAAAAATAGCTATGTACAATTATGGACGAAAGCCATGAGCTAAGTGAGTGAGTTCAGCACTGGAATCTTCGGTCTTACCTGCTTATTTTTTTACTATGTGCGTTTCTACTCCTTTTTGTTGCGTACTCTCACAATTGTTTTTTTTTAATTTCCCTCTTCTTTTGATTCATACTTAAGTCATAAATCAACATTTTGGCTTTAGCTTTTTGCAATTTACATGTACTTGGAACTTAAATTGGCCTAGCTAGCCGCCTAAATCAGATCAAAAAGTTTTTGTGTAGGCCCTAGCTATTTCTTTAGCTAAAAATTTGCTTTTTAATTTAATTAATATTCACGTATTTGTTGTCCTGCTTGTCTATCTTATTATCCATGAGCCTATAATATAGACCACAGTATAAATCTAGCTGAGATTTACGAAATAGGTCTAGTCTTGTCTTAGGCCTACTAATTTGAATGGGTATGGTAGGGTTGATTTTGGTTAATTTTTGGACTAAAAATTTGCTAAAAAGTGACATTGGTCTATATTTAAAATAAAAGTAAAATTATTTTGCAAAAAAACTGCAACATTGCTTATTATGAATATTTTGTTCAATTTTATATTACTATTATTATTATTCTTTTTTTTAATTTTGGAAATTTTCCTAAATTGCATCCAATTTTTCCATCCAAGGCCTTAAGTTAAAATTCATATCCCAAAATTAGATGTAGACTCTGGGTAACTATACTTTTGCATTCTATTTCTGGCAAAGATCTCAGCTGCTATTTTTTTATCATTAGAAAATAATATAGAAATTTTAAAGTAATCCCAATAAAGCCTATTAAACTGTAAAATAATTTAACAAGCAAAATTATAGTTATGACATGTCCTATTTATAAATATAATTTTATCTTTTAGATAGAATTCAAAGAATTGCTTGCTTGATAACAATTACTAGAATTAGCTAAGTAGTGAGTGCTCATAATTAAAATTTAAGTTAAATTGTCTTAAAGGTATACCAATTCATTTTAACTGCAATTGGTCATTATTAGGTCAGACATATCAAATAAATCACATATAACCATATTAATAAGTTTCTCTAAAAAAGCTTTTTGGTCAGAATCATATTTTAGAAAAAAGATCATAATCCCATAATCATTGAAAGTCATAGTCCCATGATTTTTTTCTTATTTGGGCCTCTGCTCTATGAAGTTGGGAAAGAAAGTAGAAAAAATATCTAGAAGTCACATTTATTCCCAGCTCCAGGTTTTTTTCCATATGGAAAAGATTTCTTGGTTTGTCTATAGGTTGAAGTCTTGTGTTCCTAGACTTACTTGTAGGTTTTATATAAAAATTTTATTGTTCTCTGGATCAGAACATCTTCTACATAGGTAAAACTAAGCAATACTTGTACACAATAATATGTAGGTTGAGTATCAAATTAGAAATTCTGCCATCAATGAGTGCCTTCTCATGTGCCATTCCTGCTACAATGAGGACTATTTTGATATATTTAAAGTGATTGTCCCAAGAAAACAGATTGAATATTCTAGAAGCTATATATATTAGGGCTCAGAAACACTTATTAAATAGCATGTTTATTAGCAATCAAGTCAAATTAAGACAAAAAGCTTATTTAAACTTCAAAAATTTGAAATTCAAAGTACATTGCATTCATTTGATTAAATCTGGAGGCTTTAAATCTTTGCATTTAAATTTTCATTCCTTATCTGGGTTTACTTATTTGCTGGGCACAGGATGGAAAATTGCATCATGTTCTTAATTTTAGGATGTGATTTCAGAGTTTGGGATGCAATTTTATTAAAGACTTACTAAAGAGGTCTTTTATTGTGAAGAATTAAAAAAAATCAAGATGTGAAATTGCATCCTATATCAAATTTCAGGATGCAATTCTCAAAATCAAGATGCTATAGCATCCCTATAGCAAAAAATAAACCCAGTTCGTTATTTAATTTTAGTCAAATTTAGGCTTATGGAAATATGTTTCTTATAAATATATACAAGTTTCAATTAACTTTAAAGATAAGATTATTATGAGAAACATTTTATAGTCCTTCATTACTATGATTAAATCGCTATTAATAAACTACTTTGCTAAACTTATTTGTTATATTGTTCCTTGTATATAGATTTGTCATCCCCCATCAGTGGCATTGGTGCTAACCCTTTCTAGTAGCTTTGCTAACCACTCTTCCATTGCTTTGGTGTCTTCTAGTCAGTAGCTTTGTGCCCCTTCTGTGGCTTTTGTACCACTGTGCTAGTATCTTTAACTCCCCTCTCTTCAATCACTTCAGTGCATCCCTAGACTAGGCCCTCTTCTGTAGCTTTCACATCCCCTTACCAGTAGCTTTGGTTCCTACCTAGTTGGCAACTTTGCACCCCTATCTAAGCCACAAGTCTTTTTGTCCCCGAAGATATGCATCCTGATCCTAATAAAAAATTATGACTATGGCGCATGTAAATATGATGCATACAAGATAGGTGGTACACTCGTAGTACTATCATGTAGATAGAAATATGGTGGCACGAATAAACCCTTTCATTTCATTATTAAGAATGGCTTTTTTATTCCCAAAATTTCACAATCTATAGACCTAGAGATGACCCGATAGTTTTCTGTCTACTTTGCAGCTATAATTTTCTAACTATTGTTATTGCCAACCAAGTTTTCATTTACAATGGACGCGCCATCATCAAGCTGGGTCATCGTCATGACACCCATTCGCCGCGGCCCCATGACTACGCTAGAGTGCGTGCGCACTGTTGAAGAGCATGTTGACCAGAAAAAGGTGGCACACGTGGCCACAGGAGCTAATCAGGGCATTGTGATCAACAAGGCCATTATTGATGATAGTGAGTTTTTTTTCTCAATATTTGTCCTTGAGCTACCAGAGTTTAGCGTTGCATGTATTGCACTTTTCCGTTTCTATCTGTCACCTTGAATATAATTGATTGTATTACCTAGACAGCATTAGAACACGATATATAAGTATTGGCGCCCGTCTGTCTAACTGACCGTGTCTTACCCCGGCAAGCACAATCCTTGTTTTATTATTCAGTTCTTTACCCTATTGTTTTCTTCCTAGTTACTTTGAGCAATCTAATACTAACTGAGCGCTAAAATTAGACCTTTAGTTAGATTCAACGAGGCGATAAGAAACAGGCTCGCAGTTTTATTGTATTGTCCACACACGCACACCAATATGCATGTTTTACTGCCATGAAATATAGAGCTCGTGTGTGTCCGCTAGCTTGCTGTAGCGTCTTCATGCTTCAAACATCAAAGTCTCGTACTTTAGATGGGAAAATAAACTCATGGAATAGCTAGGCGAAGCAAAGCATTTATTTCTACTTAAAAAAGCAAATTATTAATCTGAAGAAATAGATCTCTTTTCGATTTACGCTGTCATATGGTGTATCTTGATATTAAGATGCCATGAATCACACAGTTTTGAAAATGAAAGCATGACTCATAAGTAGCTAGTTGCTAGTATATTGCTTGTCCTTAATTTGGATTCTCCTAAATTTAGGCTATCTCTGGGTGGAAAGAGTGTCCATGCATAGCAGAAATAGTGACTTGATGAATTGGCAAAAATAAATTAGCTATTAAATATTTCGTGTGAATGTTTCTAGAATTTGTAGCCAAAGTTGCTTGCTAACGTTTCTAAACGAATATTATGGGGTCTAATTCATATTGGATGAACAGATTTGGCGCAGTTGGAGTTAATTTATTCACCCATCGCTTGTCTATGTTATATGTCTATGATTTGTATCTTGCTGAATTGCCTGCCCTTGGGCTTTGCTTCTAGAAGGCAACAATCTTAGCTATAATTAATTAGTATATTCACCATCTTATTCATTTTGTTTTGTGCCAGTTTTGTTTACTCCTTAACTATTATACTAAAAATATACATTGTAGACGGCTCCTACGATCATTTGGCCGATTCAGAATCCGAAATCACATACAAATGCTTCGTGGTTAATCAGGATTCCAGAGATACGCGAGCGGTGAGTCGAGCAAAGAAAATAACCGATAGTTTTATACGGTTACGTAACATGTTTAATTGTTACGTAATACTACTAATCCTTCTTGCAACTGTAACTACATTCAACTTGAACAGGAAACGCGCAAGCTGAAGTTTTGGTTTGTTTCTAATTCAAGCGCGCAAAAGAAGAACACCAGCTTCCTAGTTCAGACCTCGTTTATGTTCTTCAACGATTTGATCACGCCTGGCCAAGTGCCGAAAGACTACGCTAGTTTTATTAAACGCGTCATGCGTCTAATGCTGCTGGATAAGTATCAGAATATTTCTAGGATACATCTGGACGTTGTGCCGCTAGACATCAAGGATGCGGGAATCCAAGGTCTGGATGGTGAGTAATAGTTTAGCAACATTTTATGCGGGTATGAATTTATCAATAGGATGAATAAAGAAAATATTTTTATTCAATGCGCAATTAACCTACTTATAGTAGAAAGTAAAAACTTTTAGAGCATCTTTCCCAAAAAAAACAATATTAATATAAAAATTATATTTCAGACATAAATGGCGAAGGAGGTAAAAACGCAAAACTGTTTTGATAAAATGGCGAGGTTATTTCGAATCGTTTTCTTAACTGTTTGTTGCTTCGCAACGTTTTCTTCTCAAACTAAGAGATAAAAAGCGTTTACGGACCACTTTGTTTATTTCTAGACCATTTAACTGTTGTTTGTTAAATTACTTTTTATTCGTTAAATTTTGTTAGTTTTTTGTTTGTGATTTATTATTAATTATATGCCCCTATGCCTATATATTTTCAGTATGTTATGTCTTAATGTAAAAAGCTGTCGTTAAAAAGTTTGTGGTAAAAAAATCTATTTTTTCTGTCCAGACCGCGACGATCGACCCGTGGAAGTTCGAGTTCAAGAGCAGGTGATGCGAACTATTGAAGAGGCCTACCCGAATGTGCTCACCACTGAGGAGTTGTCTAAGTGAGTTATTTTTTTTAATCTGTTTCCAAGAAGTTATATTCATCAATTAGTTTAGTATGAAAAACTGTGATTATTAGTCGGTTATTTCTTGTGGATTCTTTAATCCTCAATTGGTTGCTAGGGGATTTTATAATTCTTAGTTATTTGGTTGCTAGGGGATTTTATTATCTTCCACAGGTTGCTAGGGAATTTTATAGTCTTCAATTGGCTCCTTGGGGATTTTAAAGCTTTCAATTGGCTCCTTGGGGATTTTAAAGCTTTCAATAGGTTGCTAGGGGATTTTATAGTCCTTAATTGGTTGCTAGGGAATTTTATTATCTTCCACAGGTTGCTAGGGAATTTTATAGTCTTCAATTGGCTCCTTGGGGATTTTAAAGCTTTCAATAGGATGCTAGGGGATTTTATAGTCCTTAATTGGTTGCTAGGGAATTTTATTATCTTCCACAGGTTGCTAGGGAATTTTATAGTCTTCAATTGGTTCCTTTGGGATTTTAAAGCTTTCAATAGGTTGCTAGGGTATTTTATTATCTTCCACAGGTTGCTAGGGGATTTTATAGTCTTCAATTGGCTCCTTGGGGATTTTAAAGTTTTCAATAGGTTGCTAGGGGATTTTATAGTCCTTAATTAGTTGCTAGGGGATTTTATAGTCTTCAATTGGTTGCTAGGGGATTTTATAGTCCTTAATTGGTTGCTAGGGAATTTTATTATCTTCCACAGGTTGCTAGGGAATTTTATAGTCTTCAGTTGGTTCCTTGGGGATTTTAAAGCTTTCAATAGGTTGCTAGGGGATTTTATAGTCTTCAGTTGGTTGCTAGGGTTTTATAGTCTTTAACTGGTTGCTAGGGGTTTTATAATCCTTAATCGGTTGCTAGGGTATTTTTTATGCTAAATTAGTTGCTAGAGGATTCCTGAATAGGTTGCTTCGGGATTTTATAATCGCAATTTTTTTATATTCTATAATTCATAATTTGTTGCTGTGTCTTAAGGTAGATTCTATAACCTTAATCTGTTTGCTACAGGATTTTATATTCCTTATTAATCGGTTGCTAGGAGGATTTTATAATCCAACACTCTCAATATTAGTATCTAAGACTAGCTCTTCGGTGCCCCCCCCCCCCCCCCCCCCAGGGGGGCGCAGACAGGCATTTTAAATCACTCATTTACTCAACGGAAATCTCCCTAAGCTGCTAGAAAATCTCTGCAGCAAAATTAAAGTCTCCCTAGAAGCATAATATCCTTCCGTGCATTCAGAAAATCTACTGAAAGTCTCCCCGAGCAATTAGGCAATTGCCCTGAGCACTTAAAAAATCTCCCAAACAGCTAGATAATCTTTCCGAGCAGCTGGAAAATTTTTGGAGAGCAGTCAAAAAATCTTCCCCCAGCAGTAAAGTAAAGCCCCGCCAGAAGTCAGAAAATCCCCCAATCAAATAGAAACTTTCCCCGGGCAGTTAAAAATCCCCTAAGCAGACCGAAAAGCCCCCACAGTAGAAAAATCTTCGGGTAAAAAATACCCCCACAGACAGAGAATTCCCCAACCAGACAAAGAATCCCAGGAAGAAAAAAGTCTCATGATCAGTTGGAAATTCTACCCAAGGCAGTTGAAAAATCTTCCGGAGCATTTAGGAAATCCCCTTTAAGCAGTTGGAAAATCTACCTGAGGCAGTTGGAAAAACTTATCATGCAGTTAAAAAACTCATGGAGCATTTAGAAAACCCCCCTCGAGCAGTCCGAAATCACCAAAGCAGTTAGAAATCCCCCGATAAGATAGAAAATTTGTCCTAACAGTAAGAAATCCCCTAAGCAGACAGAAAATTTCCATGAGCAGTTAGAATATCCCCATCCAGCAGTTAGAAAATCTATCCGAGGCAGTTAGAAAAACTCCTCATGCAGTTAAAAATCTCCCCGACCATTTAGAAAATCCCCCTCCAGCAGTCCGAAAACACCCAAGCAGTTAGAAATTCCCTAATCAGACAGAAAAGTTCCTCGAGCAGTTAGAAAATCCCCAAGCAGACTAAAAATCTCCCTGAGCAGTTAGAAAATCTCCTTCAAGCAGTGCAAAATCACCCAAGCAGCTAAAAATTTTTTCGAGCAGCTAGAAAATTTTTTGAGAGCAGCCGAAAAATCTTCCTCCAGGATAAGGTAGAAAACCCACGAGCAGAAAAAATCCCACAAGCAGTTAGAAAATCCCTTTTGAGAAGTCGGAAATTCCAATCAAATAGAAACTTTCTTCGAGCAGTCAGAAATCCCCTAAACATAGAAAAAAGTTTTGCGAGCAGTCGGAAAATCTTTCCCCAGCAGTCAGGTAGAAAGCCCCTCAAGCAGACGGAAACCCCCCCGCAGTTAGAAAATCCACTTCTAGGAGTCAGAAATCCCCCAAGTAAACAAAAAATTCCCAAAGCAGACTACTCGAACATTTATAAAATCCCCCAAGTAAACAGAAAATTCCCCAAGCAGACTACTCGAACATTTATAAAATCCCCTTTCAGCACTTAGAAGAAATCCCCCAAGCAGACAGAAAACCTCCCTAAGCAATTAGAAAATCTTCCCGAACAGACAAAAAATACCGTTCGAGCAGTCAGACACTACCCAAGTAGTTAAAAAGTCCTCTTCGAGCAGTTAGAAAATCTTCCAGGAGCATTTACAAAGACCCTTCGAGCAGTCAAAAATCCCCTAAGAAGTAGAAAAGTCCAGTTCGGGCAGTCAGAAATCCCCCAAGAAAACAGAAAATTCCTCAAGCAGACTACCCGAACATTTATGAAATCCCCTTTGAGCAGTAAGAAGATATCCTCGAAGCAGACAGAAAACCTCCCTTAGCATTAGATTTGATATTAGATTAGATTAGAAAACCTTCCCAAGCAGATAAAAAATACCCTTCGAGCAGTCAGACATCGCCTAAGTAGTTAAAAAGTCCTCTTCGAGCTGTTAGAAAATCTTCCCAAGCAAGCAGAAAATCTTGCCGAGCATTTAGAAAGACCCTTCGAGCAGTCGAAAATCCCCCAAGAAGTAAAAAAGTCCAGTTCAGGCAGTCTGAAATCCCCAAATCAGGTAGAAAATATTCCGGAGCTGTTAGAAATCCCCCAAGCAGACAAAAAAGTTCCCGGGCAGTAAAAAATCTGCCAGAGCAGTTAGAAAAAATTCCCAAGCAGTTAAGAAATCCCCCTGCAGCATTAAAAAATCCCCAAGTCAACCAAAAAATTCCCGAGCAGAAAAAATTCGCCCAAACAGTTAGGAAATTCCCCTGCAGCGTTCTCAGAAATCCACCAATCCGATAGAAAATCACACCGAGCAATTATAAAATCTCCTTGAGCAGACAGAAAATCCCCCAAGCAGACAGAAAATCTCACTGAGCAATTAGAGAACCTTCCCAAAAAGTTTGACAATACCTTTAAAGCAGTCAGGAATCTCCTAAGCAGTTAGAAAGTCCCTTTCGAACTGTTAGAAATCCCCCACCCTCATAGAAAATTTCCCCGAGCAGTAAGAAATCGAAGAGGTAGAAAATCTCCCAGGCAGAAGGAAAATGTCCGCCCCGAGCATTTAGAAAATTTTCTTCGAGCAGTCAGAAATTCCCAAGTAGACAGAAAAGTTCCCTAGCAGTTAGAAAATCTCCCAAGCAGTTAGAAAGTGCCGTTCGAGCTGTTAAAAATCCCCAGTCACAAAGATAATTTCCCAAAACAGCAAGAAATCCCTAAGCAAACAGAAAAATCTCAATAGGAGGTACAAAATCTCCCAAGCCGAAAAATCTCCCCCGAGTAAGGTCGAAAATCCACTAAGCTGACAGAAAAAACTCCACGAGCATTTAGAAAATCCTCTTTGATCAGTCAGAAATTCTCCAAGCTTTTCCCTTCGAGCAGCTCGAAGTCCCCGTCGAGCAGTCCCTATAAGATTTAAAAATTTCTCAGAGCAGTTAGAAATCTCCCCGAGCAGTAAGAATATCTCCTTAAACAGTTGGAAAACTTCCGAACAGTAAGAAAATAGCTTCGAGCAGTTAGAAATCCCCTGATTAGATAGAAAATTACCCCAAGCAGTTACAAATCCACAAAGCTAACAGAAAAGTTCCCCAAGCAGTTACAAATCCACAAAGCTAACAGAAAAGTTCCCCAAGCAGTTAAAAAATTTTCGAGCAGTGAGAAAATCTCCCCCAACGGTTGGAAACCTAGCAGTCAGAAATCCCCGCAATCTCCCTATCCCGATCGATAGAAATCTCCCTAAACAGATAAAAAATCATCAAAGCAGACAGAAAATCCCCCGGGCCATTTAGAAAATCCCCCTCGAGCAGTCCGAAAACAACCAAGCAGTTAGAAATCCCCTAATCAGATAGAAAAGTTCATCGAGCAGTTAGAAAGTCTCCCTGAGCAGTTAGAAAATCTCCATCAAGCAGTTGGAAAACCTCCCAGCAGTCGAAAATCCCCGGAATCAGATAAAAATCTCCCTAAACAGATAAAAATCCTCAAAACAGACAGAAAATCTCCAGGGCATTTTGAAACTCTTTTCGGGCAGTTAAAAATCCCTAATCAAATAGAAACTTCCCCAAGCAGTCTGAAATCCGCCAAAAAGTTAGAAAATCCCTTTTGGGAAGTCGGAACTTCCCCAATCAAATAGAAACTTCCCCCGATCAGTCTGAAATCCTTCGAGTAGTTTAGAAAATCTCCCCGAGCATTTAAAAAGTCCCCCTCGGGCAGTTAGAAATCTCCCAAGCATACAGCAAATTTCCCCGAGCAGTCTGAAACCCCCAAGCAGACAAAAAATCTCTTTCGAGCAGTTAGAAATCCCCCCAGCAGTTGGAAATTCCCCTTCGGGCCATCAGAAATCCACAATCAGATAGAAAATGTCCCAAAACAGTTATAAATCTCCCAAGCAGACAGAAAAGCTCCCCGAGCATATAGAAAATCCCCAGAAGAAGGCAGAAAATACCAATCGTGCAGTCAAGAAATCCCCTAGCACTTAAAAAAGTTCCCTTGGAAGCACTTACGAGTAGACATCCCCTAATCAGTTAGAAAATTTCGCCGAGAAGCTTGAAATCCCCCAATCAGACAAAAAATCTCCCAGAAAATCCCCTTCTAGCGGTTGGAAAACTTCCCGATGCAGTAAGAAAACCTCCTTGAGCAGTAAAAAAGTCTCCCAGAACATTTAGAAAATCCCATTGGAGCAGTCAGAAATCCACAAGCAGTTAGAAAGTCTCCCAGCACCCTAACAGTCAGAAAATTTATAAGAGTCGTTAAAAAATCTCCCAAGCAGTTTGCAAATCCCCCTGAGCATCTAGGAAAACCCTAAAAGTGTAGAAAATTGTTCCCGAGCTTCTAGGAAAATCACTACAGCAGATAAAAAATCCTGCGAGCAGGTAGGAAGTCGCTATTATAACGCCTTATCAAAGACACATGCGCTTTATGAAAATTAAGCTAATCACAATTTAAGATTTGGCAGGCTATCAGAGTTACCGATCAGTATCGTGCTCGACGAAGACCTCTTAAACTGCTTTTGCTTCTTTGAAAAGTTTTCTCAATCTAACAGGGCTACAAAAACTAACATTCTTTACTTACTGACTGGAGACATGATTGGCAAATTCACTGCAGAACGACCCACGAAATAAAAATATTTCGCTCAAGCATCCACACTTTCAAGCCAATTTATTCAATGTTGGCTCTCCAGCTGGGCGAGAAATAATCAATCGCAAATAAAATGTACACAGATCGCTTGAGCAGTTTTTCTATTGCCCTTGTGCAAAACCATTAAGCTAGGGCTGGGGCAGTGTACTCTAGCTAGGTGAGAAAATTTATATTCTCTTCTTACCGGCGCGATAATTTAGGTAAACTTGGAGCAGTGTACTCTAGCTTTATGACGCAACCTTTTAAAATAAAAAATTTGACAGTGCAGAGTTTGAGAATTTTTGGCCCGCGAATTTTAACTGAGCACAAAACTTTATGACGCAATCTAAAATAAAATCATCATTCTGACAGTGCCGACTTTGACCTTTGTTGGCCTCGCATTGAAAGCATAGGAAAAACTCGTTTTTCGAATATTTAATCCCTTTCCACTTGAAGCAGAGCTTGCAAACTTTCACGGTCTCATCTTCGAAGAATTTGCAACCTTTTGGCGAAAATTTGATCAAAATCGGTTGAGCCGTTCGAGCTCTACATCGTTCCACACAGACAGACACACAGACATTAGACATTTAGTATAGTAGATATTTTTAGAACCATCAATAGATTTCCCCTCGCCTGGCAACCCGCCGCAGAGTGGTTCAACAAGACGAGAAGCTGGTGCTGCGCATACTCGACCAGCTGCTCAACGAAGGCCGCCTGCATCGCGTGGCCATGGAGGGCCGAAATCGCGGCAAGTTCGCCTACGTGCTGCAGGTGCAAACCGACCAGGACGACACCAATGCCGAGCTGGGCATGGGCAAAGTCGAAGAGATTAACGAAGGCAACATGGACGTCATCACTAAGATGAAGGAGAAGCCCACAGTGGCCATCATCACCAATCTGATGTGCGAGAAGCGCGCGGTTGACGCTGTGATGCAGGACAAGACCACCTACGTGCGCTACGAGACTAAGGGCGGCGATTCCCACGTCTACACTATTGGCTACATTGGGGCGCACAAGTGCGTCAGCACCAAACTGCCCGCTGTTGGACGGGATAGGCGGGCCAAGATTGCCAGCGGCAACACCACCACCAGGCTGCTGGGCACTTTTCAGGTGCGGTCTGCTTATCTATCTATCTATCTATCTATCTATCTATCTATCTATCTATCTATCTATCTATGTGTCTATCAATCTGTCTATCTATCTATCTATCTATCTATCTATCTATCTATCTATCTATCTATCTATCTATCTATCTATGTGTCTATCAATCTGTCTATCTATCTATCTGTCTATCTATCTATCTATCTATCTATCTATCTATCTATCTATCTATCTATCTATCTATCTATCTATGTGTCTATCAATCTGTTTATCTATCTATCTATCTATCTATCTATCTATGTGTCTATCAATCTGTCTATCTATCTATCTATCTATCTATCTATCTATCTGTCTATCTATCTATGTATCTATCTATCTATCTATCTATCTATCTATCTATGTATCTATGTACCTATCAATCTATCAATCTATCTATCTATCTATCTACCTATCAATCTGTCTATCTATCTATCTATCTATCTATCTATCTATCTGTCTATCTATCTATCTATCTATCTATCTATCTATCTATCTATCTATCTATGTATCTATGTACCTATCAATCTATCAATCTATCTATCTATCTATCTACTTATCAATCTGTCTATCTATCTATCTATCTATCTATCTATCTATCTATCTATGTGTTTATCAATCTGCCTATCTATCTATCTATCTATCTATCTATCTATCTATCTATATATATCTATCCATCTATCTATCTATCTATCTATATATCTATCTATCTATCTATCTATCTATTTATCTATTTATCTATTCATCTATCTATCTGTCTATCTATCTATCTATCTATCTATCTATCTATCTATCTATCTATATATCTATCTATCTATCTATCTATATATCTATCTATCTATCTATCTATCTATCTATTCATCTATCTATCTGTCTATCTATATGCATTGAACGTCTGTCTTTTTTTAGTTCTATCTAAATATCTATTAATAGTTTTTATATTTCTTTATGTGTTTATCTATGTATGATACCTACTAAACTTCCCATTTACTATATTCAATTTTTCTGTATTGGATGCTCCTACTTACGATGCACGCACTTATCAAACGTTTGATACGCCTCGCTATCGCCCTCGCCCAAACCAGGACATCGAGCACGTTCTCCTAGTCGGCGTCTGCGGCTCCGTGTGCAACCTCAGCGACCTGGCGCAGAGCAGCCGCTTAGGCGACATCATTGTAGCCTCGCCCAGTGCCAAGCAGTACAACGCATACGTCTACTGCGACAGCATTGACGAGGACGAGTCTGGCCAGCTGAAGTTCAGTCTGAAGCAGTGGATCGTGCCCGATGACACCCTGCCCCAGCTGGCCGCAAGGCTGGTGGACGCTTATGGGCCCAGTTTTGAACAGGTGAGGGGAACCTTGTCGGGGTAAACGGCGGGAGTAACTATGCTCTTTTTATTGTGGATAAATGCCTCGTCATCTTATTAGTACATTTGGTTTGCCTATAGCAACCACCTCCCCCCCCCGCTGCTCGAAGGCTCCCTGGACCCAACTTAGCGCCGAAGTGGCCAGTCAGCTGGCAGACTTTGCCCGGCCGGAGGGCGTGGAAGACAAGGTGCAAATGCAGCTGGGAGACGGCCAGGTGATTGAAATGGCGCCTCCAACCTTGGATAGAAGCGGTAATTCCCCAGTTGTGCGCATGGGCCCGCTTGGCAGCGGGAAGCCCGTATTGTCCGACGCCTGTCTGAGGTCGGAGTTTGCGGCTGAGCGCGGTTTGCTGGGCTATGATACCGAGTTTGATCAGGTGAGTGCGGCGGCTGTAGTTTACTTGGTGCTTGTGCATTGACGCGTGTTAAAAGCCTATTAACTCTGGGACTGGGAGATTTCGCATTCCTAATAATCCCAAAAATTTTACGATCTTACAATCTTCTGTTTCATGTTCCAAAAATCTCAAATTATCCCAAATTTTTGTTCCTAAAGTTTCATTCATTCTAAAATGTTGTATTTCTAAAATTCAATTTTCCTTAATTTTTTTTTATTTATCAAATTTTCATTTTCCCAAAAGTTAATTTTTTCTAAATTTCATTTTTTATAGGTCTCATTTTACTAAATATTGTTTCAAAAAATCAATTCTTTTAAAGTTGCATATTAGAAAAATTGTATGTCAAAAAATCATTTTCTTACATCTCATTTTCTCTAAAATTTCTCTAAATTTTCACTTTATTCTAAGAAAATTCACATATTCTTAACCTTATATTCTCTAAAATGCAGTATTTCCCAAATTTTATACTACTCTTTTATTTTAGGATCCAAATTTTTTTAAATCCCAGTTTCACACAACTCTAAATTTTCAATTCCATGACTTTCACTTCTGGAAAATTATTTGAAAGCAAGCAATTTTGTAGCATCTTTCTATATTTAGCAAATTTCATATATGTACATGTATATTATAACACGCGTTTAAAGTTCATCCTTCGCGAAAATTCCAGATTCGTCCTTTCCATAAATAGTTATTATTTAGTCATAAGTAAAATAGTTCTTTCCACACTTTTCTTCATTTTTCTTAAGCAAAATATTTCTATATAATTAGCATGCATTTTAATAGTCGAATTACTAGTTCTATTTATATTCGTTCCACGCGCCTATATCTTATACAGTACGTCAACCAATATATTATATTTGTTATAATCATAGAAATGCGCGGAAAAATCTGGAAAGATCGTAAACAAGTATATAAATATACGCAAGGCGCTCCGCCTAAAAGCAAGCCCTTTTTCAATACTCTTCCGGACAATAAAAAATCCAAATTCCTTCACGAAGAACCACCGCCTAGTTCTTACGCCTCATTTATTCTGCATTATCGCCCTACAATTTCACTAAAATGTTATTGAAATGTAAATTTAGATAATTTAAGCGAAAAATATATAGAAGATAGGAAGAAAATTTTTGTAAGTGTAAAAACCGGAACTAACCCGCCCAGGTGCTGGAGAGCATCCTTGGCAACCGGTGCAACTCATTCCTAGTGGTTCGCGCCTGCTCCGACTATCACGACGGTCAGAAGGGCACCGTGTGGCAGCCCTTTGCCAGCCTGCAAGCTGCCGCCTTTGCTAAAAGTGTCCTGCAAGAACTGGATTGAAATAACAATAATTAATAGTAGCGATTTAGAAAAACCCGAAAATCCTCAACTCGGTTCTGCTTACAATGAAAACTGGCTAAAAGCTTTGTATTATATTGTTTATTATTTGTTAAAATACATTGCTAAATAGAATTATGCTATAATATCCATCTCGACCTTGATATATTAAATAACTTACGTACTTTTTAGGGTAAACGGCCAGAGTAACTATGACCTTAACTCCATAATCAAGTACCTCGTCATCTAATTAGTCCTACATAAACATATGACAAGTCCTTAAGTACGGGCTGGAGGGGCCGCAACACCCACTCTAAATTTACCCAGCTCAAACTGGTACCCGATGTCAGCTGGGTGGACTGAAACAATACGGGATTAAATTCCTTGCTGAAGGGCACAAATTGTCTCCTAGGGCCGGGGCTCGAACCCACGACCTTCCAGTCGTCAGGCAGGCGCCCTAGCCACGAGGCTACAACCCTTCCTTCATTAAATTAAAATCAAAATATCTACTAATAGTACTAAGGCACCCGTCTGAGCCCGTTCATATACCACTCACTTATAACTAGAGTAAAAAAATTGGGGTCTTACATTGCAATATTCAATGCTTAGTTTTCTATGTTGTTCACGTATTATTACGTTATTCGAGATCGGACAATTAAGCAATATTGTTTTTTCAGCCTACTTGCTTTTAACCTGTTCATTTAAATTCATTTACTTGTAGCAGTTAACCATTAGGCTTTAATTTTTTTATCAAAAAACAGTTGATTTTGCAGCAGTTTGTTAAGAAATGATAATTTTTTTCTACCTAATTTTACTGCCTGTTTCCTTGTGTTTTTCTGTCATTAAATTAACGGCTTTGTACTCTGCTGCAATTTCGGTTTTTATTTTCAATTTAATTGTAAGCTTTTTGTGCTTAGATTTTTTTCATAACTGCCTGATTAAATAAACTTTTTTTTAGTAACATGCTTGTTACTCTAGTTTCTTAAGCAGGCTTTTTGCTGCTTTTTTTCAAGTCACAAAATGCCTGAATAATCAAACCAGATTTTTTGCTTTAGATTAAAAAAAAATTAATTGGACAAATACGAGTAGAATAGTTTTACTGTTACAACTTTCCACCCTCATTGAAATTGTCCCAATATTTCAAAATGGAAAGGTTTAGAGCTAAAAAAGCTAAATCTGCAGGGGGCTGCAGGCACTTTGACGCTTAAAGCAACATCGTCCCACAACCAGCGACTGGGCATGACTGTCCATTGCGCTGACTCCTGAAGCGCGTTCAGTCCCATTAAATACGGTATGCAGGCACCAACTCACGCACTCACATAGGGTGTAGAAGCGGCGGTTCCAGGAATGTACACATCTATGCCTTGGGGGGTTGCCCTAATGGGCGTAAATTGCACAACTGGCCCATAGCCCAACCAATTCGTGCACAAGGCCCCAAATTAATATGACCCTGCACACGAAACCGCGCTAGGGAAAATAGGCAACCTACAACGCGGGGTCGAACCTGGACCAGTGGCACACAAGGCAGACGCGCTAGACCGCCGAGCCACTCGCCCCCCGAAGGTTTAGGGCTGTGGCACCATTGTTACAAAATCAATAAAAATCCAATGTTGGAAATTTGGACTCAGTTAAGTTTAGTTTAAGATTTCTAGTATTAAATTTTTTATTACAAAAATAAATGAACTAAATAAACTAAAAAGGACTTGGTATCTATGCTTTCCTTCTAATTTATTGCTAAAGTCGGCTCAAAGTCCACATTAATCCCAAATAATCACGTGTGAAGCCAAACAAAACTATCCCCAAACCGAAATAATCGCCTTCGAACTAAATTGCAATTGCAATCAAAATTGGAGAAAATAATTTTTTCCCTACCAAACCCTAACAGTTAAAGTGAAAATTTCTCTGAATAGTCAAGATCGGTATTTTTTTAATCGCTGTGAAAGTCTTACCATAAAGCCTTCTCGATTCAGGATGATTTCACCTTCTTGTGTACCATGGCTTGATGAAAAATGAGTTGTGTAATCGGTTTGTATGGAAAAGTGAATGCTCTTGTCAGGGACAAACATCATTCTTCATGTAGAATTCGATACACAAAGCTGCCTACAAGACAGACCCTGTATTAATGAAACTGAAGCCAGAGTGAAATCAAGCCATCAGCATGTTGAAGTTGGTCTGCTTTCAAGAACTAGCTGTCCTTGTTTGGGTGTAAAAGGAGATGCTTCACGAGGAAGAAACACTTACAAGTCTTGAAAAAGAAGCCCGGTTAACAAGCCAACTTTTCTGCCTGAATCGGGTATAAAGCAAAATTATGTCTTTGTCTCATCGCTCTCCACTGAGCAGAGACAAGAAAGATGATAAAAAGACGATAAAATTCTCGACTTCTTTCGACGAACTGGTCCCGTGTTTTTCTTAGTTTCGTCGGCCGAACTTTAAGTCTACAGGTCATTCCTATGAACTCGGAAGATATTTTTCGAATCTTATTGACAGTCTTGCTGTCTTTGGCCATACTGTTTAATTTTCTGTTCTTTTTGTGCAGCTTTCGGTGCAAAATTGGTACGAGATTGTGTACTCTGTTGCTGCGCAGCCAGACAGTCATCGACTGTCTCCTGATGATTTCCAACCTTCTGATAGTCCAGTACATTCAGCTGTTTCCTAAACTGTCTCAAGAGCTGCCTGACGAACTTTGGTTCGCCTACTGCAAATTGGTGGAATCCCAGATCATTCACTGGTCCCTGGTGAGCATGAGCGTCTACAACCTCGTGTGCATCGCCATCGAGCGGTGCTGCTGCCTGTGCGCTCCGTTCTGGTACCGGCGCCGCAAGACTCGCCTCATGTGGGCCTTCGTCCTGCTGGTAGCTGCATCTCCTTTTGTTGTCGAGTTTCCCTACTGCTGGTTGATCGCCTCGTTAGTGAAGCTGCCCGTTCAGAATGGAACTGCAATCGAAAAAGCTTGCCAAGTGAAGTTCAGTGCTGTGGATCCAGCGGCTTTCGGCATCTCCTTCGTGGTCCTGTTCTGGGTCCTGCCGTCCGTGCTATCGGTGGCTCTCTACGTGCTTATCATGCGCGTCATACGGCAGTCGTCGACAACGATGGCCTCGTCAGTTGGCGGCACTGGCGCCAAGCAGGTGAGCGATCGGGCTAGGAGACTCACGCTGATGACCGGGGTCACTAGCGCCGCCTTCGTGCTGCTGTTCGCAATGGACTCGGTGAACCTCTTCCTGCGCTGCATCAACGTTGAAGCATTCGAAATAGGCTTCATTGGCAACCAGCTCGACTCGTTCCTACTGAATCTGAACGGCGCCATCAATCCTCTGGTGTACCTGATCCTTCTGCCCGAGTTTCGCAGCTTCGTCATCAAAGCTGGCACCTGCTGGTTGTACCAACCTCCTGCTGTACTGACTGAGGATGAAGCTAAAAAGTCAGCTGGTCAGAGTGGTAGTTCAGCTGCTCGGAATTAGCTTGCCTTGCTCCTGTGTTGCTGTGCAGGTCGAAATCTTGAAGAAAATGAAAATTGGCGTGGCTGACGGCAATAATACTGATGCGAGCGAGAATTAGAAAAAGAACAACATAACTAAAAATATGATCGTGTTGTTTTTAGTGTCGTTTCATTCGCAGAAAAATTAGTTAATCACAATATGCTATCACTCGTATAATAGGACGTAGTAACTTCGAAGAAAAGCACAAATATTTTGTCAAGGCACATTTTCTTTAAGGCACAAGGCACAAGGCACAATAAAAAAACTATGGTAGGGTCAGCCTAAATGCACCAACCCACTTCCATTTTAGATTTTCCTGATTATTCACCTGGATACTAAACGTTAATTCGTTTTATTGATAATTTTATCAAATTATAACACAAGCACTAAGATAATAAATATATTTTGTTGCTCGCAATCGAAATTTTCTTGGACTTGAGGTTTTTCTTTTACACCAAGAATGATTTTTAATCGATGATTTAAGGAAAAGTACTCCAGTACAATGCCGCAAAGTAGGAGATTAAAAGTTTAATGGTTTCTCCGCCTTAGAACTGGCTGTCTTTTTCAGTCCCTGAAGTTTAAGCCCTGGGATCTTATCCTCTGGGTCTTACATGAGATTTTTAAGAAATTTCGGGACATTAAGCAATTAGCATGCTTAGTTATCCCTATAGTCCAGTCAGTTATTTGCAATAATTGGATGTTGAAAATATGTACTGGCATCCCACTCCCAAGGAAGTTAAATTATTAAGATTCTTACTCACAAAACGCAAGACTTTTTACAAGGATTTGCGCCTAAAACGCGAACATATCATTTTCTTAGAAATAAAAGATGATTAAGACACACTCCTAAAGGAAACGCTGAACCCCAAAAAGTTAACTATCTGATTGATTTATTATTTGCTTTGCTCCTGTCAAGATGAAAGCAAAAATAGACGAATATACTAGCCTCAAAAATGTCTGTGGCCAAGATTCCCCATAATTTCCAAATAGGAACTCCTTTCTTAGGCCGACTACGAGCTAGAAGAAGATCCAAATTCAAAATCTGAATAAATCCCTTTCGCAATTTAATAGCTAATAAAAATGAAACTGAGGATACATGCTACACTTATTGGAGTCATAATTCTAATTGAAACAGCAAAGCTCTGCAGCGCACTAAAACTGGACAGCAATTTCTACGATCTGTTCAGTCTGTCGAGCATCTACGAGAAGGTGAAGTTCGGCGAGACGGCACACCTGCGCGAGGCCTACCTTTACCACCACATCAATGAGAACACAGCCCGCTTGCTGTTCGCCCTAGCCAGGGCATTCGTTGGGACGAATATTCAGAGCCAAGCTGACTACAAATCGAAGCCCTACCTGACGTCGGTCTTGACGCCGAGCGTGTGCGGCGATGCCACTCGGTACCAGAAGCACCAGCAGATTGATGTGCCCTGTCATTTTCGAGCTTTTGTGGTGAGTTTCTACTCCGTCATCTGCGACTATATCTTTCTATAGCATCGCTCTGAGTGCTCTAATACCGAGAAATGTCATTTATTTGGATGGCTTAATGATAATAAGGATAATCTCCAGGAGGGATGTAAGGGTATCCTAAATTGTCCCACAGACTGTGACTGAGCAAAGTGCGTAAATTTACACTATAAATACTACGCAGGCTTAGACACACACAGCGGTGCACGAGTTTCCATAATAGCACCCAATTACGCCACCACAGGCTGTACCAGCGGTTTTCGAAGCATGAACATGTACATCTCTATTCCGTGGGGAGGGGGTTGCCCTCATGGGGTAAATCCCGCGACTAAGCCTAGTGAAGCCGACCTGATTAGGTGCACATAGCCCCAAATTAATGCGACCCGGCACACGAAACCGAAAGTGCTAGAGAAAATAGGCAAATACCACAACACGGGGTCGAACCTGGACCTATCGCACTCAAGACGGACATGCTTAACCGCAAAGCCACTCGGCCCAATTCCTTGTACGACCATACATATCTATGAACGCATTTAATGACAAGTTTTGAGTTCGAGTCTTGCATATTACAAAAAATGTAACGCTAACCGGCAACTTTTAATGCCCAGACCTGTGTTGAAGGCGTACTACAAAGACCAGACGCCTGTTTGATGGAGAAGGAATCTGATCGAGCCGACTGCCCCCAGGCCAAGCTGTGCAACGCCGCTTACAATAGGATTAGCATTGGCGAAGAATCTCGAGCTTGGCTGCAGCTATGGGCCGAGGAGACCATGCGGGACCTTTCCAGCTATAGGAATAGCACGCCGGCTGAGATTGCAGCTCTGCCACTGAAAAGTAGCCTGCACGACTCGCAATTTTTGTCTGTGGTGTACAACTTGGCACTGTGCTCGGAGATTTCTCGACAAGCTTCGCTAAGCAATCCCAGAATTGTGCATCCGCTGGCGGAGCTCTATTGCCCAGAGCCCTGTTTGAGAAGGCCCTGCAATACCAAGTCGCTGCGTCATCAGCTAATCAACACAGAGTGCTCGTCTAGCAGCATCAGATGGGAGAGTCGGCACTCCATAGCTCACCAGTGGGACGATTTGCAGCTTCAGCAACAGCACAATGTCAAACCTCAGTACACGTGAGTAAAACTCGTCGCAAAAATGCGCCTGAGTAAAAATACATTACAAATGTTCTTTCCTCTTGAGATTTCTGTTAGTAAAAATTACTGTAGAAGAATTGATTCAGACCTCTGTACGAGGTTTCGTATATGTTACTTACTCGATCGTTTTCTACACCGCCCCCAAAAAATCGAAATAACCCGACTTTTCGACTAGATTTGCAGCTATAATGGCACAGATGCCTCTAGCTTCGTGGAGGTCTGTGTAAAGCTGTAATGCTTGCTGTGCTCAGTCCCGACAGGCTGGAGGAGCTGCACCACCTGCCCTAAAATTTCCCTGCTCAAAGTGGCACCCGATCTCAGCTGGGTGGACTGCGGAAACTCGGAATCAAGTGCCTCAAGAATCAAGAGCTGGGATTCGAACTCACACGAACCTTCGGGCATAAGCTTGATGCCTTAGCCACTTAGGATGTGCCAAGCTTATGAGCCACATAATGCACGCTCCGTGATATGTACACCTTGCAGATGCGCATGTCGCTACGGCCGCTGGTCAGCAACCAAGCAGTCGTGCGAGCGACTCAGCGGCGGCGACTATCGCACCTGCTCGCCAACCCTGGCTAATCGGCATTTTCCATGCGACGCCGAGGGAACAGCCAGCTGCTACGATAGCAACGAATCGGAGGAAGTTCCTTTTATGTGCCGCTGCAAAGAAGGCTTTGTCGGCGTATTTTGTCAAGAGAAAATTAACACCTGTCTGAACTCCGTCATAGAAATCAGCTTGAACGGTGAGTCAAATTGAAAGTTTTTTATAATTTCAGCAGGAGGGAAGCTTTATTTACGCTTTGCTTTTAACAGTAGTATTTTGTTTCCCTTAACTAATAGGAAAAAATAAAATTAATTTGGTGAATATGGAACGACGCTATGGCTAAAGCTAAAAAGCTAAACCTGCAGGAGGGCTGTGAGCACTTTCCAGCTTAAAGAGACATCGTCCCACAACTAGCGGCGGGGCATGACTGTCCATTTCGCTGACTCCTGAAGCGCTTTCAGTCTCACTTAATATCGTACCCATGCATAGACGCACACACACAACGGTCCATAGCGGACGTCAAAAGTACGAGTAAAACCCAGTCACGCCCGCACAAGCAGTAGTTCCAGGAATGCACACTCTCTATGCCTTGGGCCTGGGGGGTCGCCCTCATGGGCATAAATTGCACAACTGGCACACAGCCCAACCAATTTGTGCAAAAGGCCTCAAATTGATGTGACCCTGCACACGAAAATGGCGCTAGGGAAATAAACAACCTTCAACGCAGGGTCGAACCTAAACCAATGCCACACAAGACAGACGCCCGCTGGACCGCCGAGCCACTCGCCCAACGACGCTATGAGAGAATTAGTGAATATTTGTCGATTTGGTTTGTCGTTTTGGGCGGCCATAGTTAACCAAATTTTGTAGTGCAGACATACAAATACATACAATTTTCTGTTTTATAGGTATGAATTCCAAGATAACAGTCTGCTATTAAGTCATCAGATTTTCTTTGCTATTTGTCACAGGAATAGTATAATTAATCATGTTTTGTCTTACTGTTCTTCTAATCGTTTCACTACTGTACGAGGGACTTAGCCTCATAATTATCGAATCAAATAATTTGCAGGCGCCAACCGTCGCATGACTGGCAACCGGATGTGCAACGTCAACCACGGCGGCGAGCCAATTTCCAGTCCCAGAGCGTCAATGAATCGTTGCCGGCCGGATCCGGAGTCCCGCGGCGGCTACAACTGCACCTGCGTGGCGCCATTTTACCGCCTCATACCGCTTGAAGCGGACAATTGTCTTGGCGTTCGGCGCGCCTGTGACTCTGAGCTCTGCATCAACGGTGACTGCGTCTCCACGCCAGATCTGATGACCGCCAGCTCGTGTCGCTGCCACGTCGGCTGGGCTGGGGCGCTGTGCGACATTCAATTGGAGGACTGGAGCGTCTGGACCGGCTGCAGGCCGGTGTGCGGCGTCAATCGGACACGACAACGAGAGCGCCGCGGTGACCGGCGAAGTTCCAGCCGATTGTACGTCGAGACGGAAGTTTGCCCTAGCAGGTTAGTGCGAAAATTTTTTTTGGGGGGGGGGAACTGGCGCTAACCTTAATTGCTAACGAAGTATTCATTTTTGTCAAATAAATGTTTACAAAATCAGCTTACCAGAACAACTTGAAACTTTTTTTCCTCTTCGAAATAAAAACCTCTACCCAAATGTACACACGTTCCCCCAGAACAAAACATCTACCCAAGTGTACACTTTCGCCCCAGAAAAATCTCTACCCAAATGTACACTTTCCTCCCGAAAATCTCTACCCAAATGTACACTTTCCTCCCGAAAATCTCTACCCAAATGTACACTTTCTCCAGAAAAACCTCGACTCAAATTTACAATTTTTTCAGAGAAAACCTACCAAAATTAAAGCATAGTAGACTGTCTTTGAGGTAAACGTGGGTAAGGGGCTCAGTGCCTAGGCACTCTACTACAGGTCAGACACTGTTCCAGCACGTACGGTGATGTTAGCCTGTGTACAAGGCAGAGCAAAGGCGCTCTCACAGACTGAGCCAAAACAAACACCGTACAGCTGCAGGTAGGCCATTCAGACGGGTGCTAAAGAGACCGTCTTTACGGCTAGTCTTGAAAGCAGAAACTTATAAGGAAACTTAATCAATGAAGAATAATTCTGGACATTGGAAGTAAATTTACAAGGAATCCCATCTCATACGAAATAAAAACTTAACATTCGAACTCATACAGGAACTGCAACGCCGACACAGACGAAATGGAGTACTCAGCTTTTCAAACGTTGACGCACGCAACCAGTGCAGACGCAGCGGCCCTGACTGGTTGCGCACTGATGGCTCTGCTAAGCTTTGTCGGATTGCGATTCTGGCGGCCTAGGTTTGCCGCTGTAGAAGTTCAGCCGGCTAGTTAAAAGTACAAAAACTGCAGAGGTGCACGTTGGCTCAATTGTAAACAAAATTCATTGTCACAGACACAGAATTTTGCTGAATAACTCAGGCTGTTTGCAAAAAGTATACGCATACGAAGCAACCTTTAAGCTTCAATGCTACAAGTTAACTGTGTACTTTTTTAAGAGTTCTCATACTTATTAAAAATGTTCAGTCTTGTTAAAAAATATTTTTAATGTGGTTTTATTTCTGTTTTGCCTTGATAAATTATTGGACAGGACAACAATCAAAGAGTAGTTTGATGCAGTTTATTTCAGTACGTACGAATCAATGTACTTAATTTTTATTCATGCTCTGATCCTATGTACTACTATGTACTTGAAGTCCACAAGTCAATTATTTCCGGGTTACAGGAAATGACTAACTATTTGTCGCGGCACTCGCTATACGAGTACTATGCTGATGTGCTCCAGAAAAATTTTGGTGAAAAATGAGGGGCCTGGTGTTGAGAGTGAGGTGGTTATTAATTGGGCAGAGAGATGGTTGGTGTAAATTGTGCCCAGAGTAAGGTGGTTATAAATCGGACAGGGAGAGATTTGGTGTAAATTGTGCAGAGAGTGAGGTGGTTATTAATTTGGCAGAGAGAGGGTTGGTGTAAATTGTGCAACGAGTGAGGTGGTTATAAATTGGACAGGGAGAGGGTTAGTGTGAATTTTGCACAGAGTGAGGTGGTTATTAATTGGGCAGAGTGAGGTGGTTATAAATTGGACAGAGAGAGGGTTGGTGTGAATTTTGCACAGAGTGAGGTGGTTATTAATTGGGCAGAGTGAGGTGGTTATAAATTGGACAGAGAGAGGGTTGGTGTGAATTTTGCACAGAGTGAGGTGGTTATTAATTGGGCAGAGAGAGGGTTGGTGTAAATTGTGCCCAGAGTAAGGTGGTTATAATTTATAAATCGAACAGGGCGGGTTGGTGTAAATTGTGCCCAGAGTGAGGTGGTTATAAATTGGACAGGGAGAGATTTGGTGTGAATTTTGCACAGAGTGAGGTGGTTATAAATTGGACAGAGAGAGGGTTGGTGTAAATTGTGCAGAGAGTGAGGTGGTTATTACCTAATCGGGCCGGGAACGTAATTATTAAGTCTTAAATGTACAGTATTGCAGCCTTAAAATAAAGTGAATTTCCAGCATAAAGATAGGTTTATATATTTGAGTGTCAGATTACTTTCAGAACAAATTGTGGCTTTGATATTAAATAACAATCGTAATAATTTGCGGATTGAAGATTGCAAAAAACTTATGCTCGTTTTACTTCTACGAGTTATTTTGGGGTACAATTAGTAGATAGGGGTGAAATAGGAGCTAATGGCTTCTTTGACAGTAGCAATTCATGTTCGCGGTCGTTTAATCTAAGTAATTATAGTAGATGCGGCGTAAAAAGAAAAAAGTTCGATTTGTTTGTAATATTTTTGGTAATAACAATTATATAGTCAGAGAAACTTCAGCAGAAATAGAAGCATTGCCAGCACAGCAGTTTTGCCTTGGCAATCTAGACGGTTGCTACGCTTTTCAATATCCGTATCAAGATTAATTCCTAATTTTTTCAGTTCGGCTGGCGATGGGGTAACTGTTGGGTGATCAATAGAGACTGTAGCAACATTGATTCCTACGGTTTTCAGTTCGGCTGGCGATGGGGTAACTGTTGGGTGATCAATAGAGACCGTATCAACATTGATTCCTACGGTTTTCAGTTCGGTTGGCGATGGGGTAACTGTTGGGTGATCAATAGAGACCGTATCAACATTGATTCCTACGGTTTTCAGTTCGGTTGGCGATGGGGTAACTGTTGGTTTATCAATAGAGACTGTAGCAATATTGATTCCTAAGTTTACTAGTTCGGCCGGCGGCGGTGTAGCTGTTGGGTCGTCAATAGCGACTATGTTGGATACAGCGGCGGTGACATTCGCTGCGGAAATCGCTGCCACAGCTAAAAAAGTTTCACTGAGACCACGAGACGCAACTTTATCAAAAACATTGACAGATGTTTTAGATGTAGCGACCAGTTCCTGGGCTGTTATAAAGTTGTTTAATAGCTCTTCAGGCGATGCAGCAAAGCGAATCGTGTAAGCTGGAACAGTTCCTGAAATGTGTAATGCTTGTTTTGGCTTAAGTGTCTTAATTATTATGTAGAAAGAAAACTTATGAAACTGATACTACCATCGACGGATTGTCCTGATGGATCCTCAACCGCCGTCCATGACAGCACTGCACTCCGTTTGGCAATGCTAAGGCTCAGTCTAAGATCTGTGATTCGAATCGGCGGAGTTTTACGCCTATCAAAACTCGGATTTTCCGCCACAACCGTCAGCTTTCCAGCCGATGCAGTCCGATTAACGGGAGCGGTGCTGATTAAGGAAATTGAATAGTCACGAGGTCTCCTCACCGAGGCGGCGGGTATGTAGCCCGAATAGGTTCCGTCGTCTGCTTTTAAATCGGCGCCTGGGTAGACATTTATTACAGTTAATTTAGTACGATTGCACTTTTTAAGTGCAAATTCTTAACTCCATTTGAAGGAGGGGCGAGTGGCTCGGCGATCTAGCGCGTCTGCCTTGTGGGCCACTGGTCCCGGTTCGACCCCGCGTTGTAGGTTGCCTATTTTCCCTAGCGCGGTTTCGTGTGCAGGGTCATATTAATTTGGGGCCTTGTGCACGAATTGGTTGAGCTATGGGCCAGTTGTGCAATTTACGCCCATGAGGGCAACCCCCCAAGGCATAGAGAGTGTACATTCCTGGAACCGCCGGTTGTACACCCTATGTGAGTGCGTGACTGGGTGCCGGCCTGTGTGTGTGTGTGTGTGTGTGCCTGTATACCGTATTTAGTGTGACTGAACGCGCTCCATGAGTCAGCGCGATGGACAGTCATGCCTAGTCGCTGGTTGTGGGACGATCTCGCTTTAAGCGTCAAGTTGTCTACAGCCCTCCTGCAGATTTTGCTTTTTAAGTCTATTTGAAGATCTCGCACTTACCCGCTCCATTGTCACTCAGGTTGAATCGAGCAACAGGACCTTCGTTCGTTCGGACAACGGCGAACAGGCGAGCATTTTTGACAGGCGCGGAACCACGTAGTAGGCGCGCGTAGACACCGATCCGCGTCTCCTCCGTGACCTGCTGGATCCTGGTGGGGAACACGTTTCCGCTCAGCGCGGCTGAAAACTCGGTTGAAGCTGATCCCGGTCGCCCAGAAATAGTTGCTAGGCCATTACCCATGCCTCCAGCCAATTGTCGTTTCCATCGTTTGGGAATCTGCCGTACCACCCGAGATCTGGCGGCTAGATTTTCTAGCGTCACTGGGAGTGACTTTGCCCAGTCTTCTTCCAAAAATAACAGCAGGTTGTTATAGCGACCGTCAACGAGTTGAAGCTTAGTCGATCCAGCAACGAATCTATGCTGTATGATGATGAAAATAACAACAGCGCAAGCTGTTGCTAAAGCTGAGCTTCTAATCCACATTTCTTAGTCAAATTGATTTCGAGTTTTTACTCCGCCAAAAAATTTCGAATGAAAACAGTGTATAGTGCTATGCGCGCTTCAAAATTGTTCTGGTCAGCATCTACCACAGAGTATTGAGCCTTGAGAAGGCTTAATACTCTCTGGCATCAGCTATTTGTACCCAAGGGGTCAATAATATTCGGCAAAATTTATCATCCTTTTTCAATACATACTACTAACACTAGCAGTGCTACAATCTGGTTGTTATACCCGGATAATTCTAGAAAATTTTATAGCTTTAGAAAGAATGTATTGTTTTGAATCTCTGGTGCACGTATACAGCATGGAGGCTTTGATTTACTGATTTAATATTTTGACAAAAGTAGAGTCGCATTTAAAAATAAATGTCTAAAATTTATTTCGAGCATTTACTCCGTCAAAAAATTTCGAATCAGCACATTTTTTTACAGCGCATTTTCTCTTCGGGTTTCCTGCCCTAGAAGAGTCGGCTACCCGTAACACCTGTCTGGTTTCCCTTTGCTTTAACCAGCCATCGCAACACAAATAATTATATTTGATTTTTATTTTTAAGCCTGCTGCTTTTTTGCGTCTAAAAGCAGCAAAATACGCTGTTCGCTTCAGTTTAACGACTGAAAACAAACGAAAGGCTGCTTGCGAAGGGTATTATTTAGTACTTTCAAACGAAACAGCATGTTTTTGGCAGTGCGAAGAGCGCCGTTCGTGATTGTGTCCAGCTCAAATTTATTATTCGTAATGGCTTTCAAGTCAGCCAGCTACATGATCACAATCATGGCCCTGATTTACTGTGAATTCAACAGAAAGTATTTATGGTAATTTATCAATAAATCCAAAGTCCAATGTTACTTATTGTACTTTTACTACTAGGTAACCTACCATGAAACTTTAATCATGTAATAGTCGTATATAAGCCTGCAATCAGCCTAAACTTTTAATCTACATTGTTTTCCTCCGTCAGTAAGATCATTTTTTCAAGAAAACATAGTTTCACAAAATCTGTCAATGCTACCGATGGATTTTTATTTAGCCGCAAGTGAGAGACTTTAGGATAATAGGCCGACCATAGATCTATGGGGCCGACTCACAAGTGCGCTCACTAGTTGCGACTAAATGTATTGTCGCTAGGGAAGATGGTCCATAGACAAACATTATCCAGAAGTTAAAAAAAGCATAAACAAGCTTGCACTTTAGTCACTCATTCTCGCTTGTTTAATCAGAAAATACTCGAGAACCTGATCCAGTCTGCAACACAGGTGAAATAACAGTGAGTGGAGTGCAGCAAATTGTCTTTAAGGACACCTTAAATAGAAGGACGAGACATTTCGTTTCATGGAAAGTTTTTTGAGTCTAATCTTTGCGAAAAAATACACTACGGAAATAGGAAATTAGCAGTTTTTCGACAAAATCCCCGATTGCGCTCGATTGGAAGCAGATGCAAATCTCATCCTTTGATGCGCTCGTATATGTGGTTCCTGCCTTCTGACTCTATCGATCTACGTACGTCGTAATACGTACGCTTTGCGTCGTCGTACGTCAACTCACTTTCTGTTTTTTTCTGACGAAACTAATTTTTCTTTTTCTTTAGCAAGGCGAGGACAAGCGCGAACTCGGCGTTTCGTCGATTGCCTGCTGGCTGACGCCGGCGCCCCCGATTCTGCCGGCGGCGCGGCCTTTGTTCGCGCCCAGGCCCTGAGGTGTGCCCTGTGACGCTGCTTTTCACCATCTTGACAGCGTATTTTGTTGTTGTTGTTGTTTTTAGCAATCTGTAGCCGCTACTGTCAGTAGGAGCCGATGCAAGCAAACAACTGCGGACATCTTGAAGAATAGGTCGGTAAAATACTTCCCGATTTCCTATATCAATTAAAATGTACAAAATTCTTCTTTAGTACATTGTGGTACCAACAGGTGTGTGTGCTTTTTTAGTGCTTTTTTATTACAAAAAGTCAAAAAGTTTTCTAAGAAAAACTTCAATTTTAATCGTGTTGAAAGTACCAATATATTTTGTATTGATTTATTATTCAAATTCTTTGTAATTTTGTTATCCGTTAATTTATGTGAAATATTTTATAATTTTAATAGCAGAATACTATTTTTTCTGTTAGCCAATAAGTAAAATTTGGTTAAATGCACTCTTTTTAGTTAGATTTTTGAAATTTTTTAAGCACGTCAGCAATTTTTTTGGCACATTTTTAAAGTGAATTATTTATCATTATTTTGACGTTGTGCGAGTTCGAGTTCTCTTCTCTCCCTAAATTTCGTCTGCTTATCTATTGAATTATGGTTTAAAACTTTTTGAAAATCTCTTTGACTGTTAAAATGCAATAATTTGTAAGTTTATCTACTACTTTTTTTCAACAAAGTTAAGCATCTAAGCGCAGCTATTATTTTTTGTCAGGAAGGAAATAATTTACAGACCTAATCTTCAAAAGATCCCCATGCCTCTATTGAAGATTAGGCCTGTAAATTATTTAAGCTATAGGCCACCCTACCCTACAACCCCCCTTCCCTCAGACCCCAGGTGTGGATTACCAAAAAGGGAAAAAATATACAGACCCAATCTTCAATAGATCCCCATGCCTCTATTGAAGATTAGGTCTGTAAATTATGCGAGCTACAGGTCTTCCCAGACCCTGGATGTGGGTTAAGCTACCAAAAAAGTAAAGAGAATATACAGACCCAATCTTCAATAGATCCCTATGCCTCTATTGAAGATTAGGTCTGTAAATTATTTTAGCTACAGGCTTTCCCCACCCAAAAACCCCCCATTCCCCCAGACCCCGGGTGTGGGTTTAAGCTACATGAAAAAGGAGTAAAAAATTGAAATCAGCATACCAAAAAACCCCTATAGACACAAAATTATGATCCTATCAAAACTGGAAGTATTTTACCAACCTATTCTTCAAGAAGTCCACAACTGCTTGTTTTTTAACAGCTTCCATTCATTTCCGTCTCTTCAACTCGTTGCTGGTCCATCTCAGCTCTGCGACACTGCTGAGTGACATGCTCAGTCTGGTGAGTGAGTGACATGCTCAGTCTGGTGAGTGATATGCTCAGTCTGGTGAGTGATATGCTCAGTCTGGTGAGTGATATGCTCAGTCTGGTAAGTGATATGCTCAGTCTGGTGAGTGATATGCTCAGTCTGGTGAGTGATATGCTCAGTCTGGTAAGTGATATGCTCAGTCTGGTGAGTGATATGCTCAGTCTGGTGAGTGATATGCTCAGTCTGGTGAGTGATATGCTCAGTCTGGTAAGTGATATGCTCAGTCTGGTGAGTGATATGCTCAGTCTGGTGAGTGATATGCTCAGTCTGGTGAGTGATATGCTCAGTCTGGTGAGTGACATGCTCAGTCTGGTGAGTGACATGCTCAGTCTGGTGAGTGATATGCTCAGTCTGGTGATGATGGGAGAGTCGGCACTCCATAGCTCACCAGTGGGACGATTTGCAGCTTCAGCAACAGCACAATGTCAAACCTCAGTACACGTGAGTAAAACTCGTCGCAAAAATGCGCCTGAGTAAAAATACACTACAAATGTTCTTTCCTCTTGAGATTTCTGTTAGTAAAAATTACTGTAGAAGAATTGATTCAGACCTCTGTACGAGGTTTCGTATATGTTACTTACTCGATCGTTTTCTACACCGCCCCCAAAAAATCGAAATAACCCGACTTTTCGACTAGATTTGCAGCTATAATGGCACAGATGCCTCTAGCTTCGTGGAGGTCTGTGTAAAGCTGTAATGCTTGCTGTGCTCAGTCCCGACAGGCTGGAGGAGCTGCACCACCTGCCCTAAAATTTCCCTGCTCAAAGTGGCACCCGATCTCAGCTGGGTGGACTGCGGAAACTCGGAATCAAGTGCCTCAAGAATCAAGAGCTGGGATTCGAACTCACACGAACCTTCGGGCATAAGCTTGATGCCTTAGCCACTTAGGATGTGCCAAGCTTATGAGCCACATAATGCACGCTCCGTGATATGTACACCTTGCAGATGCGCATGTCGCTACGGCCGCTGGTCAGCAACCAAGCAGTCGTGCGAGCGACTCAGCGGCGGCGACTATCGCACCTGCTCGCCAACCCTGGCTAATCGGCATTTTCCATGCGACGCCGAGGGAACAGCCAGCTGCTACGATAGCAACGAATCGGAGGAAGTTCCTTTTATGTGCCGCTGCAAAGAAGGCTTTGTCGGCGTATTTTGTCAAGAGAAAATTAACACCTGTCTGAACTCCGTCATAGAAATCAGCTTGAACGGTGAGTCAAATTGAAATTTTTTTATAATTTCAGCAGGAGGGAAGCTTTATTTACGCTTTGCTTTTAACAGTAGTATTTTGTTTCCCTTAACTAATAGGAAAAAATAAAATTAATTTGGTGAATATGGAACGACGCTATGGCTAAAGCTAAAAAGCTAAACCTGCAGGAGGGCTGTGAGCACTTTCCAGCTTAAAGAGACATCGTCCCACAACTAGCGGCGGGGCATGACTGTCCATTTCGCTGACTCCTGAAGCGCTTTCAGTCTCACTTAATATCGTACCCATGCATAGACGCACACACACAACGGTCCATAGCGGACGTCAAAAGTACGAGTAAAACCCAGTCACGCCCGCACAAGCAGTAGTTCCAGGAATGCACACTCTCTATGCCTTGGGCCGGGGGGTCGCCCTCATGGGCATAAATTGCACAACTGGCACACAGCCCAACCAATTTGTGCAAAAGGCCTCAAATTGATGTGACCCTGCACACGAAAATGGCGCTAGGGAAATAAACAACCTTCAACGCAGGGTCGAACCTAAACCAATGCCACACAAGACAGACGCCCGCTGGACCGCCGAGCCACTCGCCCAACGACGCTATGAGAGAATTAGTGAATATTTGTCGATTTGGTTTGTCGTTTTGGGCGGCCATAGTTAACCAAATTTTGTAGTGCAGACATACAAATACATACAATTTTCTGTTTTATAGGTATGAATTCCAAGATAACAGTCTGCTATTAAGTCATCAGATTTTCTTTGCTATTTGTCACAGGAATAGTATAATTAATCATGTTTTGTCTTACTGTTCTTCTAATCGTTTCACTACTGTACGAGGGACTTAGCCTCATAATTATCGAATCAAATAATTTGCAGGCGCCAACCGTCGCATGACTGGCAACCGGATGTGCAACGTCAACCACGGCGGCGAGCCAATTTCCAGTCCCAGAGCGTCAATGAATCGTTGCCGGCCGGATCCGGAGTCCCGCGGCGGCTACAACTGCACCTGCGTGGCGCCATTTTACCGCCTCATACCGCTTGAAGCGGACAATTGTCTTGGCGTTCGGCGCGCCTGTGACTCTGAGCTCTGCATCAACGGTGACTGCGTCTCCACGCCAGATCTGATGACCGCCAGCTCGTGTCGCTGCCACGTCGGCTGGGCTGGGGCGCTGTGCGACATTCAATTGGAGGACTGGAGCGTCTGGACCGGCTGCAGGCCGGTGTGCGGCGTCAATCGGACACGACAACGAGAGCGCCGCGGTGACCGGCGAAGTTCCAGCCGATTGTACGTCGAGACGGAAGTTTGCCCTAGCAGGTTAGTGCGAAAATTTTTTTGGGGGGGGGGGAACTGGCGCTAACCTTAATTGCTAACGAAGTATTCATTTTTGTCAAATAAATGTTTACAAAATCAGCTTACCAGAACAACTTGAAACTTTTTTTCCTCTTCGAAATAAAAAACCTCTACCCAAATGTACACACGTTCCCCCAGAACAAAACATCTACCCAAGTGTACACTTTCGCCCCAGAAAAATCTCTACCCAAATGTACACTTTCCTCCCGAAAATCTCTACCCAAATGTACACTTTCTCCAGAAAAACCTCGACTCAAATTTACAATTTTTTCAGAGAAAACCTACCAAAATTAAAGCATAGTAGACTGTCTTTGAGGTAAACGTGGGTAAGGGGCTCAGTGCCTAGGCACTCTACTACAGGTCAGACACTGTTCCAGCACGTACGGTGATGTTAGCCTGTGTACAAGGCAGAGCAAAGGCGCTCTCACAGACTGAGCCAAAACAAACACCGTACAGCTGCAGGTAGGCCATTCAGACGGGTGCTAAAGAGACCGTCTTTACGGCTAGTCTTGAAAGCAGAAACTTATAAGGAAACTTAATCAATGAAGAATAATTCTGGACATTGGAAGTAAATTTACAAGGAATCCCATCTCATACGAAATAAAAACTTAACATTCGAACTCATACAGGAACTGCAACGCCGACACAGACGAAATGGAGTACTCAGCTTTTCAAACGTTGACGCACGCAACCAGTGCAGACGCAGCGGCCCTGACTGGTTGCGCACTGATGGCTCTGCTAAGCTTTGTCGGATTGCGATTCTGGCGGCCTAGGTTTGCCGCTGTAGAAGTTCAGCCGGCTAGTTAAAAGTACAAAAACTGCAGAGGTGCACGTTGGCTCAATTGTAAACAAAATTCATTGTCACAGACACAGAATTTTGCTGAATAACTCAGGCTGTTTGCAAAAAGTATACGCATACGAAGCAACCTTTAAGCTTCAATGCTACAAGTTAACTGTGTACTTTTTTAAGAGTTCTCATACTTATTAAAAATGTTCAGTCTTGTTAAAAAATATTTTTAATGTGGTTTTATTTCTGTTTTGCCTTGATAAATTATTGGACAGGACAACAATCAAAGAGTAGTTTGATGCAGTTTATTTCAGTACGTACGAATCAATGTACTTAATTTTTATTCATGCTCTGATCCTATGTACTACTATGTACTTGAAGTCCACAAGTCAATTATTTCCGGGTTACAGGAAATGACTAACTATTTGTCGCGGCACTCGCTATACGAGTACTATGCTGATGTGCTCCAGAAAAATTTTGGTGAAAAATGAGGGGCCTGGTGTTGAGAGTGAGGTGGTTATTAATTGGGCAGAGAGATGGTTGGTGTAAATTGTGCCCAGAGTAAGGTGGTTATAAATCGGACAGGGAGAGATTTGGTGTAAATTGTGCAGAGAGTGAGGTGGTTATTAATTTGGCAGAGAGAGGGTTGGTGTAAATTGTGCAACGAGTGAGGTGGTTATAAATTGGACAGGGAGAGGGTTAGTGTGAATTTTGCACAGAGTGAGGTGGTTATTAATTGGGCAGAGTGAGGTGGTTATAAATTGGACAGAGAGAGGGTTGGTGTGAATTTTGCACAGAGTGAGGTGGTTATTAATTGGGCAGAGTGAGGTGGTTATAAATTGGACAGAGAGAGGGTTGGTGTGAATTTTGCACAGAGTGAGGTGGTTATTAATTGGGCAGAGAGAGGGTTGGTGTAAATTGTGCCCAGAGTAAGGTGGTTATAATTTATAAATCGAACAGGGCGGGTTGGTGTAAATTGTGCCCAGAGTGAGGTGGTTATAAATTGGACAGGGAGAGATTTGGTGTGAATTTTGCACAGAGTGAGGTGGTTATAAATTGGACAGAGAGAGGGTTGGTGTAAATTGTGCAGAGAGTGAGGTGGTTATTACCTAATCGGGCCGGGAACGTAATTATTAAGTCTTAAATGTACAGTATTGCAGCCTTAAAATAAAGTGAATTTCCAGCATAAAGATAGGTTTATATATTTGAGTGTCAGATTACTTTCAGAACAAATTGTGGCTTTGATATTAAATAACAATCGTAATAATTTGCGGATTGAAGATTGCAAAAAACTTATGCTCGTTTTACTTCTACGAGTTATTTTGGGGTACAATTAGTAGATAGGGGTGAAATAGGAGCTAATGGCTTCTTTGACAGTAGCAATTCATGTTCGCGGTCGTTTAATCTAAGTAATTATAGTAGATGCGGCGTAAAAAGAAAAAAGTTCGATTTGTTTGTAATATTTTTGGTAATAACAATTATATAGTCAGAGAAACTTCAGCAGAAATAGAAGCATTGCCAGCACAGCAGTTTTGCCTTGGCAATCTAGACGGTTGCTACGCTTTTCAATATCCGTATCAAGATTAATTCCTAATTTTTTCAGTTCGGCTGGCGATGGGGTAACTGTTGGGTGATCAATAGAGACTGTAGCAACATTGATTCCTACGGTTTTCAGTTCGGCTGGCGATGGGGTAACTGTTGGGTGATCAATAGAGACCGTATCAACATTGATTCCTACGGTTTTCAGTTCGGTTGGCGATGGGGTAACTGTTGGGTGATCAATAGAGACCGTATCAACATTGATTCCTACGGTTTTCAGTTCGGTTGGCGATGGGGTAACTGTTGGTTTATCAATAGAGACTGTAGCAATATTGATTCCTAAGTTTACTAGTTCGGCCGGCGGCGGTGTAGCTGTTGGGTCGTCAATAGCGACTATGTTGGATACAGCGGCGGTGACATTCGCTGCGGAAATCGCTGCCACAGCTAAAAAAGTTTCACTGAGACCACGAGACGCAACTTTATCAAAAACATTGACAGATGTTTTAGATGTAGCGACCAGTTCCTGGGCTGTTATAAAGTTGTTTAATAGCTCTTCAGGCGATGCAGCAAAGCGAATCGTGTAAGCTGGAACAGTTCCTGAAATGTGTAATGCTTGTTTTGGCTTAAGTGTCTTAATTATTATGTAGAAAGAAAACTTATGAAACTGATACTACCATCGACGGATTGTCCTGATGGATCCTCAACCGCCGTCCATGACAGCACTGCACTCCGTTTGGCAATGCTAAGGCTCAGTCTAAGATCTGTGATTCGAATCGGCGGAGTTTTACGCCTATCAAAACTCGGATTTTCCGCCACAACCGTCAGCTTTCCAGCCGATGCAGTCCGATTAACGGGAGCGGTGCTGATTAAGGAAATTGAATAGTCACGAGGTCTCCTCACCGAGGCGGCGGGTATGTAGCCCGAATAGGTTCCGTCGTCTGCTTTTAAATCGGCGCCTGGGTAGACATTTATTACAGTTAATTTAGTACGATTGCACTTTTTAAGTGCAAATTCTTAACTCCATTTGAAGGAGGGGCGAGTGGCTCGGCGATCTAGCGCGTCTGCCTTGTGGGCCACTGGTCCCGGTTCGACCCCGCGTTGTAGGTTGCCTATTTTCCCTAGCGCGGTTTCGTGTGCAGGGTCATATTAATTTGGGGCCTTGTGCACGAATTGGTTGAGCTATGGGCCAGTTGTGCAATTTACGCCCATGAGGGCAACCCCCCAAGGCATAGAGAGTGTACATTCCTGGAACCGCCGGTTGTACACCCTATGTGAGTGCGTGACTGGGTGCCGGCCTGTGTGTGTGTGTGTGTGTGTGCCTGTATACCGTATTTAGTGTGACTGAACGCGCTCCATGAGTCAGCGCGATGGACAGTCATGCCTAGTCGCTGGTTGTGGGACGATCTCGCTTTAAGCGTCAAGTTGTCTACAGCCCTCCTGCAGATTTTGCTTTTTAAGTCTATTTGAAGATCTCGCACTTACCCGCTCCATTGTCACTCAGGTTGAATCGAGCAACAGGACCTTCGTTCGTTCGGACAACGGCGAACAGGCGAGCATTTTTGACAGGCGCGGAACCACGTAGTAGGCGCGCGTAGACACCGATCCGCGTCTCCTCCGTGACCTGCTGGATCCTGGTGGGGAACACGTTTCCGCTCAGCGCGGCTGAAAACTCGGTTGAAGCTGATCCCGGTCGCCCAGAAATAGTTGCTAGGCCATTACCCATGCCTCCAGCCAATTGTCGTTTCCATCGTTTGGGAATCTGCCGTACCACCCGAGATCTGGCGGCTAGATTTTCTAGCGTCACTGGGAGTGACTTTGCCCAGTCTTCTTCCAAAAATAACAGCAGGTTGTTATAGCGACCGTCAACGAGTTGAAGCTTAGTCGATCCAGCAACGAATCTATGCTGTATGATGATGAAAATAACAACAGCGCAAGCTGTTGCTAAAGCTGAGCTTCTAATCCACATTTCTTAGTCAAATTGATTTCGAGTTTTTACTCCGCCAAAAAATTTCGAATGAAAACAGTGTATAGTGCTATGCGCGCTTCAAAATTGTTCTGGTCAGCATCTACCACAGAGTATTGAGCCTTGAGAAGGCTTAATACTCTCTGGCATCAGCTATTTGTACCCAAGGGGTCAATAATATTCGGCAAAATTTATCATCCTTTTTCAATACATACTACTAACACTAGCAGTGCTACAATCTGGTTGTTATACCCGGATAATTCTAGAAAATTTTATAGCTTTAGAAAGAATGTATTGTTTTGAATCTCTGGTGCACGTATACAGCATGGAGGCTTTGATTTACTGATTTAATATTTTGACAAAAGTAGAGTCGCATTTAAAAATAAATGTCTAAAATTTATTTCGAGCATTTACTCCGTCAAAAAATTTCGAATCAGCACATTTTTTTACAGCGCATTTTCTCTTCGGGTTTCCTGCCCTAGAAGAGTCGGCTACCCGTAACACCTGTCTGGTTTCCCTTTGCTTTAACCAGCCATCGCAACACAAATAATTATATTTGATTTTTATTTTTAAGCCTGCTGCTTTTTTGCGTCTAAAAGCAGCAAAATACGCTGTTCGCTTCAGTTTAACGACTGAAAACAAACGAAAGGCTGCTTGCGAAGGGTATTATTTAGTACTTTCAAACGAAACAGCATGTTTTTGGCAGTGCGAAGAGCGCCGTTCGTGATTGTGTCCAGCTCAAATTTATTATTCGTAATGGCTTTCAAGTCAGCCAGCTACATGATCACAATCATGGCCCTGATTTACTGTGAATTCAACAGAAAGTATTTATGGTAATTTATCAATAAATCCAAAGTCCAATGTTACTTATTGTACTTTTACTACTAGGTAACCTACCATGAAACTTTAATCATGTAATAGTCGTATATAAGCCTGCAATCAGCCTAAACTTTTAATCTACATTGTTTTCCTCCGTCAGTAAGATCATTTTTTCAAGAAAACATAGTTTCACAAAATCTGTCAATGCTACCGATGGATTTTTATTTAGCCGCAAGTGAGAGACTTTAGGATAATAGGCCGACCATAGATCTATGGGGCCGACTCACAAGTGCGCTCACTAGTTGCGACTAAATGTATTGTCGCTAGGGAAGATGGTCCATAGACAAACATTATCCAGAAGTTAAAAAAAGCATAAACAAGCTTGCACTTTAGTCACTCATTCTCGCTTGTTTAATCAGAAAATACTCGAGAACCTGATCCAGTCTGCAACACAGGTGAAATAACAGTGAGTGGAGTGCAGCAAATTGTCTTTAAGGACACCTTAAATAGAAGGACGAGACATTTCGTTTCATGGAAAGTTTTTTGAGTCTAATCTTTGCGAAAAAATACACTACGGAAATAGGAAATTAGCAGTTTTTCGACATAAAATCCCCGATTGCGCTCGATTGGAAGCAGATGCAAATCTCATCCTTTGATGCGCTCGTATATGTGGTTCCTGCCTTCTGACTCTATCGATCTACGTACGTCGTAATACGTACGCTTTGCGTCGTCGTACGTCAACTCACTTTCTGTTTTTTTCTGACGAAACTAATTTTTCTTTTTCTTTAGCAAGGCGAGGACAAGCGCGAACTCGGCGTTTCGTCGATTGCCTGCTGGCTGACGCCGGCGCCCCCGATTCTGCCGGCGGCGCGGCCTTTGTTCGCGCCCAGGCCCTGAGGTGTGCCCTGTGACGCTGCTTTTCACCATCTTGACAGCGTATTTTGTTGTTGTTGTTGTTTTTAGCAATCTGTAGCCGCTACTGTCAGTAGGAGCCGATGCAAGCAAACAACTGCGGACATCTTGAAGAATAGGTCGGTAAAATACTTCCCGATTTCCTATATCAATTAAAATGTACAAAATTCTTCTTTAGTACATTGTAAGTATAATTGGGAAGTTTGGGGTTCAAAATCTTACCCAAAGTGGTACCAACAGGTGTGTGTGCTTTTTTAGTGCTTTTTTATTACAAAAAGTCAAAAAGTTTTCTAAGAAAAACTTCAATTTTAATCGTGTTGAAAGTACCAATATATTTTGTATTGATTTATTATTCAAATTCTTTGTAATTTTGTTATCCGTTAATTTATGTGAAATATTTTATAATTTTAATAGCAGAATACTATTTTTTCTGTTAGCCAATAAGTAAAATTTGGTTAAATGCACTCTTTTTAGTTAGATTTTTGAAATTTTTTAAGCACGTCAGCAATTTTTTTGGCACATTTTTAAAGTGAATTATTTATCATTATTTTGACGTTGTGCGAGTTCGAGTTCTCTTCTCTCCCTAAATTTCGTCTGCTTATCTATTGAATTATGGTTTAAAACTTTTTGAAAATCTCTTTGACTGTTAAAATGCAATAATTTGTAAGTTTATCTACTACTTTTTTTCAACAAAGTTAAGCATCTAAGCGCAGCTATTATTTTTTGTCAGGAAGGAAATAATTTACAGACCTAATCTTCAAAAGATCCCCATGCCTCTATTGAAGATAAGGCCTGTAAATTATTTAAGCTATAGGCCACCCTACCCTACAACCCCCCTTCCCTCAGACCCCAGGTGTGGATTACCAAAAAGGGAAAAAATATACAGACCCAATCTTCAATAGATCCCCATGCCTCTATTGAAGATTAGGTCTGTAAATTATGCGAGCTACAGGTCTTCCCAGACCCTGGATGTGGGTTAAGCTACCAAAAAAGTAAAGAGAATATACAGACCCAATCTTCAATAGATCCCTATGCCTCTATTGAAGATTAGGTCTGTAAATTATTTTAGCTACAGGCTTTCCCCACCCAAAAACCCCCCATTCCCCCAGACCCCGGGTGTGGGTTTAAGCTACATGAAAAAGGAGTAAAAAATTGAAATCAGCATACCAAAAAACCCCTATAGACACAAAATTATGATCCTATCAAAACTGGAAGTATTTTACCAACCTATTCTTCAAGAAGTCCACAACTGCTTGTTTTTTAACAGCTTCCATTCATTTCCGTCTCTTCAACTCGTTGCTGGTCCATCTCAGCTCTGCGACACTGCTGAGTGACATGCTCAGTCTGGTGAGTGATATGCTCAGTCTGGTAAGTGATATGCTCAGTCTGATGAGTGATATGCTCGATCTGGTGAGTGACATGCTCAGTCTGGTAAGTGATATGCTCAGTCTGGTGAGTGATATGCTCAGTCTGGTGAGTGACATGCTCAGTCTGGTGAGTGGCGGCGTTGCATCACGCCCAAGCAGCTCACGCGCCGCTAGAATCCACCGGCGTCTCTACCACCACCTCAAACTCGCACACGCTGCCAGCTGACGACGGGGGTGGACTCCACCTGTCCGACGTGTCGGCCGTCGTTGAGGAGGGCTCCGGCACATTCAATCAGCCTCATAGCCCGGCACCCCAGGTCTCGCTGGACATGGCCGCAGCCGCCGCTGATCCTGACGACGACAACCTGTCGGCGACGCTACACCAACACGCCATTTCGCTGGTCGCTGAGGGCGAGGGGCACCCGCAGGTGCTGCGCACTGCCCAGCCACTGTTCAAGGCGGCCAGGAAACTGGAGGAGTCCGGCCTATGACCACCCCAAACGGCTCAACTCGCTAACTAGTTAATGAAGACTGCGTCTTACATCTAGGTATGAATGAGCCAGAATGAATTTATATTCACTGTAAAACCAAAACAGTCAATTTTTACAAAAATTAATTTAATTTATTGATGCAGATTAGAAATAACCAATTATGGCCTCCAAAAGATTTTCCAGTAGGTTAAACAGAAACTTGCTCAAACAACATACACAAGAATTTACCAGTTAAAATAGCTTTTGACTTCTAAAAGAGATAAAACAGTATTCTCTACTTAACTCCTTGCTATTATGTCATGCCCCATTTCTTCCCCTCCTTGCTATAAAAGCATATCCATTTTAATAAAATATAAAATAGTAATATAATATGCACATTTTGCTACATAAAATAAAAAAGTAAAATTTAGAGCCATATACTTTATGCATAAAACAAAGCATTAAAAATATTAACATTAGGCTAAATAATTAACAATTTAAGTGTTCAATTTCAATTTTAATTCATATATAGATGGCAACATTATTGAGCTCCAATGTTTATATTCTGCCAATAAATTCTCAGTTACCAAAATAGCTCAACAGTTGCTTAACATGTCTAGATGACTCAAATGGTACGCAGTATATCAAAGAATTTAACTGCCTTTTAGTTAGAATTTACATATCAGCCATCTTGCTAAGCGTGGTGCTGTCTGATGACCGCGAAATTTTATGCTACATAAACATATTTAACAGCTTTAAGAAGCTATTATGAAAGTACAAAAATTTTGGTGACACTTACAGACATCTCAGTTATAGATAGATTAAAAAAAATTTACAATAAGTTGAAAGTTGTATTTTAGATTAAAATCCAGAGCCAGACACACCTTTTACTTGCACTAAAAAAGCTAACGATAGATTTATAAAGCAATTTAGTAACACTTCGTTAAATTATCACTTAATATTTTTTCGTTGAAAATTAAAACCTACAAATTGTCTAAATAAAAAGCACTAAAACTCTATTCTCAAGTATGTTCAAACAATAACGGCTTAAAATTCAACAATAAAAATTGTCTACGGTAAATTTGTTATTGTCAAAATTCAAAATTTTGCGCGCGAAAATTTTACCAAAAATTTCGCATTTTTTTCCTCTTTTTCCCTCGATTTTAACAGCTTTCCCGAATTTTCCCAGAATAACCACTATGCTCATTCGATTCAAAACATTCATGGCTACACTTCAACGTTGATCGCATAGCATATCATAGCATTTCGTAAATGTTTGACCCATTTAACTGTCTAAAAAAGGTTCGAAAATGGCAAAAATCACGTCTTTTAACTTTTTCGGCTCACAGGCTGTAACCATCGTTATCTAACGAAAAGTGGTACACTGCAAACTTTAGATAACACTTTGCTGCGTTGTTCTAGACCATTTTCAATAGTTTTTGGTCACACTGGCCAGACTGTATTCCTACTTTTGAGCAATTTTTTCCAGATAAAAGTACATTTGGGGTCATGGACGCCCATCAGTGCAGAGCTTTGCTGCAAATGAGGAGTTGGTAAAAAGGCCAGCAAAAATGTAGTTCATTGACACCTCACTCAAGTCCAGGCGTTGTTCTGTTCGAGGGCGGTGAAACAAAATGTATCCATTTTTTCGCCCAAGTTTAACCCCCCTAAAATGGGAAAATACCATCGTATAAAAATTATGAGCTTTCACTCACTATCGATGACTATAGCCGTCTGCGCGTATCTGTTGGTCATTTGAGCCTGTTAAGCGCATAAAACCTCATAGTGATGCGAGATAAATTTTCGCACCTGACTACGCCGGGACGGGCCATTTTCGGCCAAAATCACGTTTTTTAACTTTCTGACTGTCTGGTGACGAACCACTTCGTTAGGCAGTCTTGTAGTGCAGTACAAACTTGTAGCAAACACTTAGTTCTAGAAAATGAAGCGCATTTTGTGCCATTTCTGGCTTACATTCTGGGCTAAAATAATCATCGAATTGCAACTAATGTATCTACCCGACTAAAGTACACATGTACTTTTGTACTAAAAGTACTTCTAAGAACCCATGTCCTGTCCCATTTGAAAGGCCATGCAAAATGTAGTTCCATGATACCAAGCAAATCTCTGTATGTTATACCGTTCAGTAGTTACAGCCAATTAAGTATGTCTAATGCACGACCCCCTGGGGTGTCCAAAAGTCACAAAAGTACACCCTGTACAGCCATTGAGGGTTAGCACGATATTTCGAGATAGCAGTTTTGTGCGCCTAGGTGTTGTCGACGTGTTGGATGCATTTGCTAAGGCGTAACACAAAAAATGTAAATGTTTGAGGCCTTCTCCGGCGAGGAAAATGACGAAAAATGGCCAAAATCACGATTTTTTACTTTTGGGCCCTGTGGCTCAGGGGCGATAGGCTGTGGCGACTCAAAATGCATTACAAACTTGTAGAGGACACTTAGATTAGTAGATCAGAGTAAAAAAGTCACCCGCTGTACACGTCTTGCATCAAATAAAATCGTTTAAATAGGTACAGTACACCTTTGCACACTTTAAGTACACATGTACTATAGTACTAAAAGTACTTCTAAGAACCCAAGTCCTGTCCCATTTGAAAGGCCATGCAAAATGTAGTTCGATGATACCAAGCAAATCTCTGTATGTTATACCGTTCTGTAGTTACAGCCCAATAAGTATGTCTAATCCACAACCCCCTGGGGTGTCCAAAAATCACAAAAGTACACCCTGTACAGCCACGGAGGGTTCGCACGAAATTTCGAGATAGCAGTTTTGTTCGCCTAGGTGTTGTCGACGTGTTGGATGCATTTGCTAAGGCGTAACACAAAAAATGTAAATGTTTGAGGCCTTCTACGGCGAGGAAAATGACGAAAAGTGGCCAAAATCACGATTTTTTACTTTTGGGCCCTGTGGCTCAGAGCCAATAGACTGTGGCGACTCGAAATACACTACAAACTTGTATAGGACACTTAGATGAGTAGATCGGAGTAAAAAATTCCTACATCTGAGCAAGTCTTCTGTCGAATAAAATCGTTCAAAGAGGTACCGTACAAAACTGCAGTGTTAAAGTACACATGTACTTTACTACTAAAAGTACTTTTAAAAACTGAAGTCCTGTCCCATTTGAAAGGCCATGCAAAATTTAGTTCGATGATACCAAGCAAATCTCTGTATGTTATACCGTTCAGCAGTTACAGCCAATTAAGTATGTCAAATACACGACCCCCTGAGGTGTCTAAAAATCACAAAAGTACACTCTGTACAGCCATTGAGGGTTAGCACGAAATTTCGAGATAGCAGTTTTGTTCGCCTAGGTGTTGTCGACGTGTTGGATGCATTTGCCAAGGCGTAACACAAAAAATGTAAATGTTTGAGGCCTTCTCCGGCGAGGAAAATGACGAAAAATGGCCAAAATCACGTTTTTTGACTTTCGGGCCCCATGGCTTAGAGGCGATAGGCTGTGGCGACTCGAAATACATTACAAACTTGTAGAGGACACTTAGATGAGTAAATCAAAGTAAAAAAGTCTCACCTCTGTGAAGGTCTTCTATCGAATAAAATCGTTCAAAGAGGTAACTTAGAAAACAGCAAAGTTAAAGTACACGTGTACTTTTGTATTAAAAGTACACGCAGGTCTCGAATTCTCCACTCGTTGAATAGCCCTAGGAGCCTTGTCGTAAGGCGGCAACTCAAAGGCCGCGCTAACGCGCGGCCTTTTCGTTGCGTGCAGCCAAAGTTTGAAAAAATGCACATTTTTCGGTATTCTGAAATACGTTTTTTCGCACTTTTGGTACAAAGACTACAAAATCAGGGAAAAAGACCAATCATAATCTTGTAGAGTATTGGTGCCCCAATCGACTGGGGTAGGTCATTAGGCGACTCAGTGTAACGAATCCTTATTTTCTGGGATCAAAGTTTTCAAGGGGTCGAAAAAATCGCAGTTTTTGGTTGCTATGGCAACCGCCAAATGTCTGTATGGCACCAAACTTTACTGGGATTAATAGAGCTAGGTGTTTTACACATTTTGTCGAAAACCGCAACCTTCTAGGTAGCATAGATTTTTTTCTACAAGACTTCAAAGTTTAAAAACGTGATTTTACACGTGTGCATTTGCGCTCAATCTTATATCGGTATGAACTCGCCTAGCGCAAAATCCAAGGAAAAAAAACTCGCTTCGCTCGTTTTTTTCCCTTGGATTTTGCTTCGCTCATTCATACCTAACTAGCATTGACTTTTTATTTTTCGCCCGCATTTTATTGTTTGCTAACTATTTTACCTAGTGTCACTATTTTCTATATACTGTCTTTGTTCTGTCTGCACTGCACTATTCTAAATATTTCTTCTTATCCCAATAATTTTCTTTTCTTTCTAAATAAATTCTAGCCTAGCACCTACTTTGTGCACTTCGTTCTAGTTACATAATCCTACCTACAGTTTTGCTGAATTACTTAATCATAGTTTTGGCTATCAATATCGCTAGGGTAAATATGAAATGGGTTAATTTGGTCCATAATCCAAAGACTTAATGGGGGGCGGAAAGGGGGACAAATCAAACAAGAGTCGGATAAGCGTGAGCGAAACGAATACCTAATTAAACGCCTAATTCCTAACAGAATGGGAGAAGCTGACCTAACACTATGAGACTCCTTGAATGGTAATCCAAAACGGCTGGGGCGGCTGCTAAGAACGAGTTCCCTAACAGCGCCTTTGTCCCAGGATCGCTAGCTACTAAAAACAGTACTGACATGACTTCTTCCCCTAGAGTAACTGAGAGCTTTACCTGCCCTACTATTTCTAACCGATGCCCACTATAGGAATACACTGAAACAGTTGGAGTATCTAACCTATCCAAATCATTATTAGTAGCTATTGAAAAATCCCTAAACGAAAGGATAGAGACTGCCGACCCAGAATCAACTAAGATACGGATAGGCATCCCTTCTATTAAGACTCTTACGTAGACATCAGCCCTGGACTTTCCTAATGGGAGAGACTTCCTATGTATAATGAAATCTGGCACTAAATTAATCCTTCGCTTAACTACATTCGCTCCACTAGATGCCCGGGATTTACTAGATTCGGGGTGGGTGTGGGCGTCACACATCCCTGATCCTAGTTTTCCGACTCGTCAGACCCCGAGGAGATAAAAAAGCTTGGTCGCTGGGAGCCCGGAGCTGGAGTTGGGGGAGGCTGAGGCCTTTCAACCTCATCCGGGGCTTCGGCAGACCTCGACAGGTGCAGAGGTGGGGGCCTGTTCGACTGGCCTTGACGCGAGTAAGCGGGCCTATACGCTCCAGATTTACGAGCGGGGGACTGCACTCTAGACAATTCGGCAGTGCTCAAGTTTGCATTCTGTCGCATTAAAGGCGGCTTTGAATAGGCAGTCTGGGGGGCGTGGCCAGGGGTCTCCGTCTCGCCTGACTGACCGGGGCGCTCAGTTGTGTTTTCAAACTGCGCACTAGCTGCACCCTCCCATTGATTGTAATCACTACAATTTGCCTGATCCATTTTTTCTACAACCTGGTTGACAGCGTTGCAAATTTTGCCCAGTGTTTTGTCTAGGTTCACCTGACGCTGTTGTAAATCTTCTATAGCCTCAGCTACTGTTTTTTTCGTCGTCATCTGCCTCTAGCATACGCACCCATCTACGCTGGAATCTATCCTCATTGGGGCGCCCTCTATCTCCTCTATCTTTATCGTCCCTGTGTTCGTGATAGGGGCGAGTAGCGGCCAACCTAGCAGTGATCTCTTCTGCTTCCTGGAGGTTTTGCTGCGCGACAAGCACGTCCTCAATCCTATGAAACTGTTGCCCTAGCAAGGACTTGCGAACTCCGGGGCAATATTTGCGGTTTCTAGGTACACAAACACCACCTCGGTATCTAGTTGCCGGGGGCCCATGTCTGGGTAAGCGGAGGCAATCACGCTTCTAACCATGGCAGCATAGGAATTGTAATTTTGGCCTGCCTTCTGCTTTAGATTCCGCAGTTTATTCCTCTTAGCCAGCTCAGAGCTAGCTTCACCCACCTGCCTACCTAGAGCTTCTACAAACTCCTCAAAGTCCAAGCGGTGGTGAATGGAAATGGCCAGGCTTTGCAAATCTGGGGGCAATAGGGAGATCATCGTATTGCGCTTCTGCTCCTCATCCTCTATGCCCTCGGACCTAATCTTGAAACGGATCCTGTCTACCCATTGAGGGAAGCAAGACTCTGCCGGATTGAACTTTTCGACTATTCTTTTGACGTTTTGGGCTTCTCTGCCCAGCCCTAAGTTGCCTAAAGCCTGCGCAAGCTGCGCGGCTATTTCGCTGGCGTGACCTTGATTCGGGGGATGCTGAGTGGGGGTGCCACATCTAGATTCTCCGGGGGAGCGAGATCCCTGAGGTGAGAAATCTAAGCACTCGGCGGCTGCAGCGGCAGCGGCATTGTCTCTAGCACTCCTACCTCTTCTAGTCCTACCGCCAGATCTAGGGACACTGGAATTACTTGTGGCCATAGTTCGGTCGCAACACCAGTTGCCGAAACAGAACTCTAAGTCTGAGTCGGGAAGAAAAAAGAATGCAATGGAAAAGGGGTGTCCGCTTCAGAGCTGGACAAATGAAAAGAAAAGAATCACGGGGGGAAGGGAAGGGAGTTGGGAAAGGGGGAACGGGGTAAGCAAAACACACGGGGGGACACAAATTACGTAAGCAAAAATGGGGGAGAGAATTCCTTCGCTCGGAACTCAACGCAATGTACACAAAAATACGCAAAAAACGCAATAGGCGCACACTATGCAAACTGTACAAAGTGTGCACAAAGAAGGAAAAGCGCCCGCTACTGCTAAAGCAAGCGCAGCCACTACACAAAAAACTAATACGCAATTGGCGGACACTTCAGCCACCTCAATTTCACCTCTCAATCTCTCAATTCTCTCTCTTACACACACACAACTCACAACTCGCTGGCGATGAATTAAAATTCACTAATTTCCTAAATGGCAAGGCCATAGCTTCCCGCAGGCTTCACAGGCTCAGTCAGTCTTTTTTTAATTCATTTTCTTTTGTTTTCCATGGGCGGCAGAATTTTTCAATTCGATTTTTACATTGGGGGAATTAAATATTATTTGCGCTTTCTTGGATTCTAACTAGCTCAATTGCGGGCGTCATATTTGGGCGCCCCATATGGGATAAGAGCTCTCCTGCGTGGTAGCTACTGATAGAAACTCTCCCGTTGTCGCCATTGCTGCTCAGATTCACAATCCCCGTCGAGGTTGATCTCTCAATAGAACTTGGGCGGCGGCGACCCCGGCCGGCCAGAGGTTCCTCTGTGCAGGGTTCACGACACTGCGAGAAAGGCGGATTACACCACCAGCATCTACTCGCTAACAGATAGATTAACCCAAAAGGAACTAAACTGATTTGAACTGCAGTCTTTGCTCCGCTACTAAACCTTATGGCACAGTCCCTAAGAGTTTTGATCATAGAAAAAGCTACGGGTAGCAGAGAGTTGCTTCACATTATGAGCCTACATTATCGGCTCGGGGATTTATATAGCGGCGGGCCAAAGAAGACATCTATGTCTTGGGGCAGGAGATCCATCCAGTAAAGACTGTGACCCCCCTTCCCTGGCTCACAATAGCAAGCCCACGGCGTTTCCTCCTCTATGTCGGATCCTTAGCCAGATTAGTAGCTGGAAAAGACTACCATGGCACCGTGTGGTAACCCATCTCCGCTTTCCATACAGTATTTACATTAGATACCCGCCCAAAAGTACATCTGAACGAATATAAAAGGCAACCTCAACCCTAAACCTGCACCAGGAATTTACAAGTGCACTGGCAAACTGTACTTAAAAGCACCTACAGCCTCCTCAGGCTCCTAGGCTAAGCAGATGGTAAATGCGTGAACTTAAAGAATCCTCAGACCCCACAACCCTGTACCCAAACCCGATGTGCGCGGCTGCATCTCGCGTTCTAGTGACCGTCGACCCTAGACATCTTGTTCAGGACTTGGACGGCGGCGACCCCGGCCGCCCAGTGGTCCATCGAGTCAGCTTTGCCATAGTAAGCCGGAATACCGAGAGCTGCGGTGGAACTCAGAACCTCCGTTGCCATTTAAAGCATTTATAGGACCCAGGCTTTACTGGCGGTCATTAATTCAGGAAGGCACTCAGGTAGTTGCCCCAGATAGAATCTACTGTTCTACCCAAAACAATCTACAATCACACAGTACGCCAACATGATTAACCCGGACCAATATGCCCAAGCTTATAACCTTTGGTTCCTCGCTCCGCGGGGCCCTGCATACGAAACCAAGTGCCTCACGCATCCAAAAAGCTGCCTGATTCTAGATTATTCAAACAAGTCAAAAACCTTGCGCGTTGTTGAAATTCTAAAGGGAACATCTTGGCCGAGGAGGAATCACCGTCATTTTGACAGTGGCCTCTCGTCTACACGACGAAAATTAATAACTAAATTTCGAGTGATCAGTTCGAAATATTATGCTTAGTAAAAGTACAAATCCTAACCCGAATCCGAAATTTTAGCATGGGTAATCCTATTAGGGGAAAGGACTGAGCGGACAGAGTGAACAGAAATTCAAGCTGAATAGCTTTTATATGCTCTGGCTTTTTAATAATTTTATGAATTTTATTTTGGTTGATTTTTATAATAATAATTGATAAGCAATTTGCGCACGCATTTTATACGGTATAATATTTTTGGTTCCAGAAGCATAAATTTTATATACAAAGATTCAGTCTTGAAAATCCATTCCGCACTGGCTACTCATAGTAATACTACTAGAAATTTTGAAATACTAATTAATTGCAGCTAGCCACTATTTGTTGGTCGCTAGTGCCTAATCCTATATCTAAAGCTAACTAAGGATTCCAGCGACTCAACCTAGAGTTGCGCCGTTTTCCAGATCCCACCGCTGCCACCATCTGTTGGGTTTCGGCCTTGTCGTTTTACCGACGCAGCCTCAGAGCGCCGATCTTATTGCCTATATCGACAACCCTGGCCTCCCATTCCCGATCTCGAGGTCAGCCCCAGGGGTAGCATGATGGATGTGGCGAGCGGCTAGGTCCTATGCTAGGAGAAGACAGCGAGAGACAGACACGGAGATAAAGAAAGGTAGAGAGCCGCCAGCCCCAGAGGGAAGCTGACGGCCCCGCCGCCACCAACTTGTGTGGACTGCATCACCAGACAGCCCTGTCGAAACCAAGTTCCCGACTAATGGAGGCCTGATTTCCACCTACAACTAGTGTCTTTTAGCTGTCAATCTCGAAGTCATAGCCGACTAAGGGACACTGCAGGGACTAGATCGCATGACCAAGGCAGGCTCAGAGAGGACTTTTGCAGGGGGTTCTTGCATGGATCGGATTATGTGGGCTCGGAAATGCACTATTATATTACTAAGAGGAGTGGATAGGGAATATCCCAGCTTTTAGCCTCGATGCTTCAACTAACTGCCGCAAAGCGATGAAATGACCCAATTAGACTCTTCCGAAGGCGCGCCCTAACTATTCTAAAGATTACATTAAGTTACAATAATAATTTGGCTGCCGCGCCGCCCCGAACTGCACTAAAGTACAGCCGAAGCTGAGTCCTCAATCTGGACTCTGATTGCATGAATTACTGACTGACTGACTGCATGACTGATCCGCCTTTGGTCCACCATGACCGGCGCCAACTAATTTAGCTGCTCATCGGAGCCAGCATGGCGAGTAAATAAAGAGTCAAAAAGAGTATAAAAACTGAATTATTTAGCTTTCACACCTAATTACTTTCAATGCCTATGATGATCAGAGCAATGAACTACTTTAGCGATATATTATGACTACTTAATATTTACTGTCCTAAATCAGCACAAAATAAGCAATGAGAAAAATGCGCCAATTCCTATTAAGCTGCCAAGAAAGGGGACCGATCTAGAATACACCCGATTAGGCAAGATCAAGTGACCTCTCACCAGACCAATCAGATTACTACACTTTAGACCGTCTCGAACTCCACAGTGACCGAGGTAGATCTCGAACTCGACCGTTAGTACGTGTCGCTCTCGCCTAATCTCGACGATTGGACAAATTGCAGCTGTTCTCTAGCTGTGCCAGCTGTGCTGTATCAACGGCTGATGATAACCGTGACGAAGCTGATCGATGTTGCTGATCGCTGATAACTTTAGGGGGACTCGTTGACTAAAGGGAAGCTGTTAAGCTTGATGAACTAATAAACTAAGGGGCCGTCTGAACGGGTTGTCAGAACGCTGTGATGTTAGAACGTGACACCGACTTGTCAGAACGAACCTGTCAGAACGTCTGATTCTTCGAGCGCGCTCGGTGGCGCTTTAAATAGGCGCGCCTGGCGCCGATTTGTTAAACTGATCGCCGATTTTTCCAATTGGTCAGGCACCGTTTGTTATAACGGTCGTGTAATTTTCTGATAGGCTGATGGTCTGATCACGTGACCCTACCCGATCAGGGGACCCTAACCCAGTCTCCGGGGATCATAAATCACACGACAGATGGCGCCCAAAAATGACAATTTACGAGCAAAATGATTTATGGGTTTCCGCAGCAGATTATCCTACAGAGACGCAAAAACATACAGATTAATCCTTTTAACGCGTAGAAGTTGAAGAAAGTGAAGAGGAAATCCTAATCCTAAATCCCAAAGCACTTTTAGGGGTCAGAAGTCTAGCTGTCAAAAAGTATCGAAAAAACCAAAAAGAGAACAATAGAACTAGGGGGGAAAAGGATGTCTTAGCTGTCAAAAGAGAACAAAAGAAGTTGCCACAGTCACGTGTCCCGCAGACGCCACCTGGCGCCTAAAAGCTGTCAGTAGGGGTCAGACTGTCTGGGAACAGTGATTTATGGCTCTAGACATAAAGGACCTAGAGACCTTTACTGGTCTGTATGAAAATGAAAAAAGACCGGGGTTAAGCGTCACACTACTGCCCATCAGTAGAGGAAAAGAGTGTGGCCGAAAAAAGTGAATGCGACGCGAGCGAAAAAGTGCGTCCCCAACAAACATATGAATAATCCTTAAAACGATTCCATTAAGACGTATCAAATTGTGTGTTTTACCTTTGATCTGAACCAAGCATGACGACGGAACTCCAGCAAAACCGGATGGAGGGCTAATCGGCCTGTCCCACCGGCCCCTCTTAACCAGGGAAGTATCGCTTGGCCAATGCCTTTCACACACGCCCATGTGCTCAGTTACATTCTGAAACAGCAGTCGATGCACGTATCAATTAAAAACTCGTTTAAAAGTTAAATATAAGAGTGATAATGTGTTGTCATTTCATACGCATGGAGTAGGTAGCTCACCTCTAGCACATTTGGCAGTGCCTTCCTCCAACGCTCTCGTTCTTCTGGGTCTCGTGGAAAAGAATGTATTGGTGTTCGACTTGCTTCGCAATCGTAGTTAGCTGTGCAGTTAAAGACGCTGCATTTTCTTGGCATTTCACGCAACTACGAGCTAATCCTATGAATGGCAAGCTGTCTAAGAATCTTAGCAAAAATCGATAGAGACGTCGACTAAATCAGCATTTGCGAAAAATTGCCATAGATTTAAAGGAGCCCCCAACTTTTTGCGCCATGATTAGCCCAGAAACGCGTCCCGTTGTTTTAGTTGTCCCTGATTGGGGTGGTTATTAATTGGGCAGAGAGAGGGTTGGTGTACATTGTGCAGAGAGTGAGGTGGTTATTAATTGGGCAGAGAGAGGCTTGGTGTACATTGTACAGAGAGTGAGGTGGCTATTAATTGGGCAGGAGGGTTGGTGTACATTGTGCAGGGAGTGAGGTGGTTATTAATTGGGCAGGAGGGTTGGTGTACATTGTGCAGGGAGTGAGGTGGTTATTAATTGGGCAAGAGGGTTGGTGTACATTGTGCAGAGAGTGAGGTGGTTATTAATTGGGCAGAGAGAGGCTTGGTGTACATTGTGCAGAGAGTGAGGTGGTTATTAATTGGGCAGAGAGAGGCTTGGTGTACATTGTGCAGAGAGCGAGGTGGTTATTAATCGAACAGGGAGCGGGTTGGTGTAAATTTTGCAGAGATTGAGGTGGTTATTACCTAATCGGGCCGGGAGCGTAATCAATGAGTCTTAAATGCACAGTATTTTAAAATAAAGTGAATTTCCAGCATACAGATAGGCTTATATTTGAGTGTCAGATTACTTTCAGAACAAATTGTGGCTTTGATATTAAATAACAATCGTAATAATTTGCGGATTGAAGATTGCAAAAAACTTATGCTCGTTTTACTTCTACGAATTGTTTTGGGGTATAATAAGTAGATAGGGGTGAAATCGGAGCTAATGGCTTCTTTAGCAGTAGCAATTCATGTTCGCTGTCGTTTAATCTAAGTTATTATTGTTGATGCGGCGCAAAAAGAAAAAAAAGTTCGATTTGTTTGTAATATTTTTGGTAATAACAATTATATAGTCAGAGAAACTTCAGCAGAAATAGAAGCATTGCCAGCACAGCAGTTTTGCCTTGGCAATCTAGACGGTTGCTACGCTTTTCAATATCCGTATCAAGATTAATTCCTAATTTTTTCAGTTCGGCTGGCGATGGGTTAACTGTTGGGTGATCAATAGAGACTGTAGCAACATTGATTCCTACGGTTTTCAGTTCGGCTGGCGATGGGGTAACTGTTGGGTGATCAATAGAGACCGTATCAACATTGATTCCTACGGTTTTCAGTTCGGTTGGCGATGGGGTAACTGTTGGTTTATCAATAGAGACTGTAGCAATATTGATTCCTACGGTTTTCAGTTCGGTTGGCGATGGGGTAACTGTTGGTTTATCAATAGAGACTGTAGCAATATTGATTCCTAAGTTTACTAGTTCGGCCGGCGGCGGTGTAGCTGTTGGGTCGTCAATAGCGACTATGTTGGATACAGCGGCGGTGACATTCGCTGCGGAAATCGCTGCCACAGCTAAAAAAGTTTCACTGAGACCACGAGACGCAACTTTATCAAAAACATTGACAGATGTTTTAGATGTAGCGACCAGTTCCTGGGCTGTTATAAAGTTGTTTAATAGCTCTTCAGGCGATGCAGCAAAGCGAATCGTGTAAGCTGGAACAGTTCCTGAAATGTGTAATGCTTGTTTTGGCTTAAGTGTCTTAATTATTATGTAGAAAGAAAACTTATGAAACTGATACTACCATCGACGGATTGTCCTGATGGATCCTCAACCGCCGTCCATGACAGCACTGCACTCCGTTTGGCAATGCTAAGGCTCAGTCTAAGATCTGTGATTCGAATCGGCGGAGTTTTACGCCTATCAAAACTCGGATTTTCCGCCACAACCGTCAGCTTTCCAGCCGATGCAGTCCGATTAACGGGAGCGGTGCTGATTAAGGAAATTGAATAGTCACGAGGTCTCCTCACCGAGGCGGCGGGTATGTAGCCCGAATAGGTTCCGTCGTCTGCTTTTAAATCGGCGCCTGGGTAGACATTTATTACAGTTAATTTAGTACGATTGCACTTTTTAAGTGCACATTCTTAACTCCATTTGAAGGAGGGGCGAGTGGCTCGGCGATCTAGCGCGTCTGCCTTGTGGGCCACTGGTCCCGGTTCGACCCCGCGTTGTAGGTTGCCTATTTTCCCTAGCGCGGTTTCGTGTGCAGGGTCATATTAATTTGGGGCCTTGTGCACGAATTGGTTGAGCTATGGGCCAGTTGTGCAATTTACACCCATGAGGGCAACCCCCCAAGGCATAGAGAGTGTACATTCCTGGAACCGCCGGTTGTACACCCTATGTGAGTGCGTGACTGGGTGCCGGCCTGTGTGTGTGTGTGTGTGTGTGTGTGTGCCTGTATACCGTATTTAGTGTGACTGAACGCGCTCCATGAGTCAGCGCGATGGACAGTCATGCCTAGTCGCTGGTTGTGGGACGATCTCGCTTTAAGCGTCAAGTTGTCTACAGCCCTCCTGCAGATTTTGCTTTTTAAGTCTATTTGAAGATCTCGCACTTACCCGCTCCATTGTCACTCAGGTTGAATCGAGCAACAGGACCTTCGTTCGTTCGGACAACGGCGAACAGGCGAGCATTTTTGACAGGCGCGGAACCACGTAGTAGGCGCGCGTAGACACCGATCCGCGTTTCCTCCGTGACCTGCTGGATCCTGGTGGGGAACACGTTTCCGCTCAGCGCGGCTGAAAACTCGGTTGAAGCTGATCCCGGTCGCCCAGAAATAGTTGCTAGGCCATTACCCATGCCTCCAGCCAATTGTCGTTTCCATCGTTTGGGAATCTGCCGTACCACCCGAGATCTGGCGGCTAGATTTTCTAGCGTCCAGCGTCCAACCTTTAGCAGTGTCAAATAGAAAATCTTTAACGCTGGGCTATATAAAAAAGTAGCTTTTGAGGTTGATAGCTTGCTGTTTATTTCATGTGTTGTCATCTTTGATGGAAAATTTTATAAATAAAAAACAATTAGGTGTACAGCCACAGCTAGCTGCGCGGCGGATCCGATGGCTGACGGGCTTGGAGGGGCCGCAACACCCACTCTGAATATTCATTCCCAGCTCAATCTAGCAACCGATCTCAGATAGGTAAACTGAAGCTCTCCGGGATTAAGTGCCTAGTTTAAGGGCTCAGATTGTCTACTACGTATACATCCTAAATTTAATCAGATGTGGCAACCAACCTCAATATCAGCGTCAGGAATTCGGGCGGACACTGTGCCAGAGACAGTATTGACCGTGCAGGCACTGTCACTGCCGCCAGTGCAATTGAACGTTTTGCCACTTGGTGATCGAATCATTATGCGAAGATTGGCGGCCTGCGTCGGCTCAGTAGGGAATGACAATTCGAAGACAAGGTCGCGACGGACCGAGGCGTCGATGTTGAACTCCAGGAGTTGCTGAAAGTTCGGCTGAATCTCCTGTGTCACCAGCTGCAGGGAGTTTAGGAAAAAAAACTGAATGCACACAGGCATCGAATGAATATATAGCAGATGTGATCGATAATTGCTTGTCTTGGATGATAAATCCATAATCTACTCTATTACTCAGCAACAATATGCTAGTTTAACAATTGCTACCGAGTAATCTTGTAAAATTTTTGACAGAAACGAGCCAAGGTTATTCGCTTCTCAAGCTAAATAGGATTTTTAGCACTTCAGATTTCAACAAAGATCAGGTCTGATTTGACACGTGCGACATACGGTGATGACTCGATCGGCCGCTGCCACTCCGGCAGTGGTCTCGACCAGAGACAACCGGAGTCCCGCAGCTGCCAGCCCGCCAGCTCCAGCCGCTTCGCCGAAAAACTGACGACCGCCGGTGACTTCGGCGAGGCGAGAAATCCGAGGATCGGCTTGATCTCCGTAGCGAATGGACACAACCTCCAGGCTGGTGGCAGCCAGAGCGCCTATCACTGAGTCTAAAGTATCACTGCAGCCTTCGTGGCCATCGGTGAGGAGAATGATCTGTCCTGTGGAGCGCCGATTTGGACTGTTGGGGTCAACACCAAGTAGCTGAAACGTCGGTAGTACACTCATAAAAGTAACGCTTGTCATTAACATTCGCATACCCCTTCTATACTGGGAACTCGCAATTAGTCACTCTTCGTGAAGGCACGTCTACTCACCTGCATTGCGCGTTGAACAGCCCCGCCAATGCAGGTGCCCCCTGTAGCTGACAGGCCAGAAACTGATTTCGCGAGTTGCTGCCTAACAGCCTGAGAATTGATGGTCAGAAAATTTTGCACCACCGTGGGACTCGTGTTGAAGCTGATCAGAGCGCACTCGACACCGTTCTCAAGCACCTCGGTTAGAAACTGGTTGACCGCTCCAATCATGTTGTTGATACGATTGCCCTGACAGTTAGTTTATTTATTGGATGTTTTAGCTAGAAAGAATAAAAAAATCTTTCAAAACAAAAGTTTTTTTCAACTAACCAGCATGCTACCAGACGTATCCATTACAACCACCACGCGTCGCCTATCCGCTTCAGCAACAAGTTGAAAGTCGATGCCAGAGCTACGACCTGCTGTACCGGCACTAGACGCTTCAGCGCCTTGAAAATCCTCGTGCATTCTTAGAATCTCAGCTGCGCTTAACCCTCCGCAGTGCTTATTCAGAAGGTTATCAGCGCCTTTGTTGTGCACCAACTTGTGACTCGTAGCTCGATCGAGTGAGTCGCAGAATCTGGTAACCCCAGGGCTGTAGGGCACGAACAAGAAGGACGCAGCATCAGCATTTGGCTGCTCCGTCACCACTATGCTGCAGTTTTCACTGAGCTGTTTTGTATCCAAGTTAAAGGTGCAGACTCGGTTGTCCTGACCGCCTCCATCGCCAACGATTCGCAATTCGGTCTGCAGAGTCGAACTGCAAGAAGCTGCTCGATATTGGCGTTTACCCGCCGACGTGGCCACCGTTTGCAGCAGGCTGCCAAGAGGAGCCTCGCTGAGCAGCCCCCAGCGATACTGCGAGAAGTAGAGCGCTAAACGGCGACCCACTGAATCGAAGTTGTTAGATGAGTTCGAGTAAGCGGATTTTAATTTGACTATTTTTATATGTTGTTATTAAAAAGTGAGGCTCTAAAGCCGCGCCTCAGCCCAACGAAGGGCTCATCTATTTTTATATAAATATCCTCGGCGGGGGCGAGTGGCTCGGCGGTCTAGCGCGTCTGCATTGTGTGCCACAGGTCCAGGTTCGATCCCGCGTTGTAGGTTGCCTATTTTCCCTAGCGAGGTTTCGTGTGCAGGGTCGCATTAATTTGGGGCCTTGTGCACGAATTAGTTGGGCTATGGGCCAGTTGTGTTACTTACGCCAAATTAGGGCAACCCCAAGGCATAGATGTGTACATTCCTGGAACCGCCGCTTGTACACCCTATGTGAATGCGTGACTGGGTGCCGGCCTGTGTGTGTGTGTCTATGCCTGCATACCGTGACTGACCGCACTTCAGGAGTCAGCGCAATGGAGAGATGATGCACTGCTTTTGAGTGCAGCAACGACCTAGACACGAGTGCGCGAAGCATGGTCGTGGCTGCACGAGAAAGCAGTGCATCGACATCATTGTCATATGGTCTAGCCAACAAGAGAGACGAAATAATGGCTAATTTCACTAACTAATTTCACTAATTTCACACTAGTTGAAATTAGCGTGCGTGACAATCGCATTGCTGCACGCTAGACCATATGACAATGAACAGACATGCCCAGTCGCTGGTTGTGGGACGATGTCGCTTTAAGCGTCAAAGTGCCTACAGCCCTCTTGCAGATTTAACTTTTAGCTGTTTTACATATCCACGGCAGCTTCTCTACATACTACTGGTTGTATATGTTAGGTAGTAATAAGAATGCATCATTCTTTTTTAAATATTATTTTACTGCAATAATTATATTTTTTAGTAAGCCAGACTGAAATAGCATTGATACGAAAGATAAGAACTGGACAAGCGCACTAAATAATCAATCCGTCTGGCTTTTGCCGTTTTCCTTCTACGCAGCTGTAGCAAGCAAGAATTAAAACAAATTGTATACCGTTTGCTGTATTGCTTGTTGTTTAAGCCCCATTTCAGCGCAAAAGCGCCCAGTCTTGCGTCGCACTACGGTCTTACAAATCGTTTTTTTTTGGCTTATCTGCTTGATAAAAAGCCGCTTTAAGTGCTAGAATACTATAGTGCGTAGTATCTTTACTTAAAGTCAAGTTGCACCCCGCTGTTTTAAGAGGCTTTAGTATAATTTTGACAGTTATTGGTGGCCTAGTAAGCTAACTTTACTAAATTTAAAAGCAACTAGTAAATGAGGCTTCAGTTTCTCATTAAAGGTTTTTTTCCATAAAATGAATCCCACTGAAGCTAGGAGTGAAAGGATCAGTCGCTTACGTAGAGTGGCCAAGAGGGCCGCGGCCCCCGCCTCGAATAAGCCCATCCAAAAATCACATAAAGCGGAGAAAAATTCAAAAATATTTTACTCAAAGCCGTCGGCAACGAGCTCATACAAATTAGAAGTGATCTTTAACTCATCGACAGGAGGAGCGTCCACCTCAAAGACAAGGGGCGCCAACCTCATAGAAGGCGCGCTCACCTTATAGACAGGGGCGCCGACCTCATAGACAGGGGCGCTCACCTCATAGACAGGGGACGCTCACCTCATAGTCAGGGGCGCAAAACCTCATAGACAGGGGCGCCCTTCAGGAAACCTAATTTTGCACCCCTATTCAAAAGCCCGGAAAGGATTAGAATCAAAGAAACCGTACGCGTATCTCTGTGCCGAGCTTCCAGACTCTCCGCAGCCAGCAGCACCCGCGGAGCCGGAATGGCGCACGCCGCCACCATCGACTCGGGGCCCTCGACAGCCGGGCTCAAATCCGGACTGGCAATGAAATCCGCTCGATCGCGTCGCTGCCATTCGGCTTGGCGCGGATGCCACGGAGAGCTGCTCTTGGGAAACAGTCGGGCGAGCTGGCGGCCGAGACGCGCCGACACCAGCACGCTGACGCTGCCGATGGTCAATCGACGACCAGTAGCAGCTTCGGTGAGCGATGCGAGAACGCTGGAGGCTTGTTCAACGCCAGCCTTGATAGCGGAATGCAGTTTTCATTATTCTTTGTGACGCATAATTAGCATGCATCCTCGATAAATTAGAAATGATAATCAGATTCATATTATTGAAAGGGGCAAAATACCGTGACAAGGCATGTTAAAAGAAAGCGATTTGTTAGCGGACTTGCATAGTTAGTCAATTTGACCAGATGATCAACCTTACCCGAAAGTTTCTCAGCAAAGCAACATAGTGCTCCACTGGGAGTGACTTTGCCCAGTCTTCTTCCAAAAATAACAGCAGGTTGTTATAGCGACCGTCAACGAGTTGAAGCTTAGTTGATCCAGCAACGAATCTATGCTGTATGATGATGAAAATAACAACAGCGCAAGCTGTTGCTAAAGCTGAGCTTCTAATCCACATTTCTTAGTCAAATTGATTTCGAGTTTTTACTCCGCCAAAAAATTTCGAATGAAAACAGTGTATAGTGCTATGCGCGCTTCAAAATTGTTCTGGTCAGCATCTACCACAGAGTATTGAGCCTTGAGAAGGCTTAATACTCTCTGGCATCAGCTATTTATACCCAAGGGGTCAATAATATTCGGCAAAATTTATCATCCTTTTTCAATACATACTACTAACACTAGCAGTGCTACAATCTGGTTGTTATACCCGGATAATTCTAGAAAATTTTATAGCTTTAGAAAGAATGTATTGTTTTGAATCTCTGGTGCACGTATACAGCATAGAGGCTTTGATTTACTGATTTAATATTTGGACAAAAAAGTATCGCATTTAAAAATAAATGTCTAAAATTTATTTCGAGCATTTACTCCGTCAAAAAAATTTCGAATCAGCATATTTTTATTAAAGCGCATTTTCTCTTCGGGTTTCCTGCCCTAGAAGAGTCGGCTACCCGTAACACCTGTCTGGTTTCCCTTTGCTTTAACCAGCCATCGCAACACAAATAATTATATTTGATTTTTATTTTTAAGCCTGCTGCTTTTTTGCGTCTAAAAGCAGCAAAATACGCTGTTCGCTTCAGTTTAACGATTGAAAACAAACGAAAGGCTGCTTGCGAAGGGTATTATTTAGTAGTGCGAAGAGCGCCGTTCGTGATTGTGTCCAGCTCAAATTTATTATTCGTAACGGCTGTTAAGTCAGCCAGCTACATGATCACAATCATGGCCCTGATGGCTACCAATTCCAGGTTTTAGGGACCGTTCGAGGGATTAAGTTGGATGCGAAAAGTACTGTGAATTCAACAAAAAGTATTAATAGTAATTTATTAATAAATCTAAAGTCCAATGTTACGGATTGTACTTTTACTACTAGGTAACTTACCATGTATTCCACTCTACCTGTACGCCTTGTCTATCTCGCAAGTGTTTTGCTAGCGGAGATTCTTACTAAGTAATCTCCGCTGCCATAGACAAAACGAAGGAAGCGGAGATTACTTATAATCTCCGCGAATCGAGTCAGTAATCTTCGCTCCCTGCATTCGTGAAATACATTTCAATATCCAACTGTAACTCGGAAGAATGTCTATGGCAGAACCTGCTCGGCTTCGCCTCGGAGATTCTGCATAGACATTCTTTTCGTTTCAGTAGGATATTATACATTTATTTAGTCGCAAGTGAGACTTTAGGATAATGGGCCGACCATAGATCTACGGGGCCGACTCACAAGTGCGCTCACTTGCGCCTAAATGTATTGTCGCTAGGCAAGATGGACCATAGACAAACATTATCCAGAAGTTCAAAAAAAATCATAAACAAGCTTGCACTTTAGTCACTCATCCTCGCTTGTTTAATCAGTAACTACTCGAGAACCTGATCCAGTCAGCAACACAGGTGACTAATAAATAACAGTGACTGGAGTGCAGCAAATTGTCTTCAAGGACAACTTAAGTAGAAGGACGAGACACTTCGTTTTTTGGAAAGTTTTTTTTGAGTCCAGTCTTTGCGAAAAAATACACTACGGAGATGGGAAATTTGCAGATTTTCGACATAAAACCTGCGCTCGATTGGAAGCAGAGGCAAATCTTATCTTTTGATTTTATGTTGAAAAACTGCAAATTTCCTACCCCAGTGGTCTATTTTTTCGCGAAGATTAGACTCAAAAAACATTCCAAGAAACGAAGTGTCCCGTCCTTCTACTTAAGGTGTCCTTGATTGTCTTATGGAAGATGGATATCCTCGATATCCTTCTGCACTATACGAGCTGGATCGAGAGGGGCCACATTTTAAGTCCTCCCTAGGCTCATAGCCGCACCGGTGCAGTATATAAACTCACTCACACGCACAAAAGCTCAGCCATCACAGTAGATTGTTACCAAATGTTCGCTGCACACTACTGTTGCTTTTTAATCCCTGTAGTAGTAGCTTATGCGCGTGCATACGCTAATACTTCACGGTAGCAAAAGTGTTCAGAAAGAAATAGCCGCAGGTCTTCTTGAAAATCGCTCTTGGTAATCGCTACTAAAGCAGTATTTAGCTTCTAATTTGGCTATTGTTTCTGCCTTTCGAGCTCAGCGAAATAGTTTGAGAGTGGCCATAAGAAACACAGTTCCATGACTATAACAACTGCAACAGGTCTTTATGCTACTGCGGCTGTTTTTTGGGAGCCCAGTAGGGGGGGTGTGCGACATGCTCCCCACAACACCTGACAAAGTAGATCCCCATAATTGCGTGTCGCTTGCCTTTTTTGTTCTCAATTAGCAATGCAGCAAATAAATCAACTTGCTTTGCAATACGAGTACTTTCAGTAGACTTTTCCGACAAAACAGATTTTTCTTTAGTAATCTGTAGCCGCTACTGACTGTAGGAGCCGATGTTTGTTTGTTAACAGCTTCCATTCATTTCCGTCTCTTCAGCTCGTTGCTGGACCACCTCAGCTCTGCAACACTGCTCGTAACATGCTCAGTCTGGTGAGTGACATGCTCAGTCTGGTGAGTGACATGCCCAGTCTGATGACTACTAGTTATTCTAGTAAGTATTAGTCTGAGGAGAGAAGAAACAGGCTGATTCAGAGATTAGAGGCATTGGAGCATTAACCCGCTGATTGGGGCGTACGTGCCGGCGTTGACTGCAGCCGTACGGCGCCTCCGCGTGTGTTTAATCCTGCAGCACCTTATACTGACCGTTGGTGACTGCTAACGATAAAAATTTTTGTGCGTGAAAATTATTATAATATAAGCCAAGCTGTGAGACAGTATGAACTTAAAGGGAAAAATAGATTATAATACGAGCTAATAGTTTATTTACTTTTCTGTACTTTTTCCATTACAATTACTGCTTAATTTGCTAAGAGAAAAATATAAGGATCGCTTGGTTAAAAAGTCAATAAATTTTGAGTACAAGTACAGCGGATATTCAGACTCTCTGCTTCCTTCTCATTGGCTGCTATTTTTAGCGACCCCTGTGTCGTGTACTCAATCCGTACTTAATGCTCGTAGGAGAAATGAAGGGACCATTGTACATTGTACATTGTACATGTGCATGGGGGGTTGGTGGTAAGGGGACGGCAGTCTTTCGAGGCTAACATCTTAGAGTAGAAAGGCTGAGGTTCTGCGAGTCTAAAATTAGGTCGGTGAATGACGTTTGCTAGGCGAACTTTGCTAGCCAGTTTTTTTATTTTACGACTAATACGTTAATTTCGTTTCTGTAAGCTTATCGTTTGTGATTTCCGAGGGGAAAATTGCAGGATTGTGACTTGCTGCTGTACAAATTCGGCTCAAGGAATTCTTAAGTAGAATAACGAATCACTGAACAATTTTATTTTGGTTCACAGAGTCGTAATATAATAAAAAAACAACTGGATAGCAAACGACTTGGCTAGCCTACTGCAGCTAGGAAACTTCGGATAGCAAATTGGGGTATCCGGAATTAGGCACGCCTTAACCAACCTCAACCCAATTAGGAATAGAATGGTCGGACAATCCGACCAGTTGTTAAATATATCGTCCTTGGGTTAACAGAAGTCCAAGGTGACGGGCAGGGCTCTGCTAACTACTCGTAGCAGCAGCAGAAACTTGAATTATTTTTCTTTTCAGGTGCGCTAATGTCTTCGAAATTCAGCTCTCTCGTCTCGACGGGGCCCTCCCCGGCAGTACCTTTAGCTTCCATTTTCAGATGCTTCTTGAAGTCGTGAACGCACTCTGTCGAGTGGAACCTGTAGAACACCTGCAGTGGCATTAGCAGCAGCGATACAGCTGTTTTCTGGTTTCCAGGAAAGAAAAAGGTGAAGCACAGGGCGCTCAGAATCCACTCGGCTCCGTTAATCGTCATCATGAGGTTGAGAATAGCTCGAATTTTGGGACTAATGTGTTGTGCTTCAGGTTGCTGTTGTAATTCAGGTTGCTGTTGTGCTTCAGGTTGCTTCAGCCACTCAAGCAGCCTGCTTGTATTGGAAAACCTGCTGACCAAGATCCATTCCATCATGATCGCTTGAGCGGCACTTTGAACTATGTTAAGAAACTCGCTACCAATTTGCAGTTCCGACCTCTTATTTTTTAAAGTAAAAGTAGTATTATTTAAAGAGCTCTCTACGATTGTTGCGCTCACATCCGGTATGTCCATGTCTCCCAGTGCCAGCTCGCTGATGTTGCCCCAGATTCTATAAAAGCTGTTTAGAAGGATGGCAGCCACGCCAAGCCACAGCAGCAGCCGGTCGACAAAGTGCGTTGTGTTCATCTGTCTATTGTTGCTGCCCCTGACGTAGCACCACACAATAGCGAGACCAAAGATGCCGCAGCTGCGCAGGAAGATCATTAGCGAGTAAAAGACGACCCCTCGGATGGCATTGTCAGGGTCATCGAATCGCACAAACGCTACGCCGGCCAATGAAATGCCCAGCAGCAGTAGCTCAACGACAAAAATCATTGAATGTCGACGCGCACATTCTAATTCTGACGACAGCTGATGGTCGGTTGGCCTGATGTCTCGCGGCTCCAGCAGGTCTTTGATTTTCTTGTCAATGTCGCTCTCGGACTGGGGGTTTAGCAGGAACTTGGCCAGCCGGCCCATGTTTGACGTCAGCGTAAAGACCATGAGCGAGGCCATGACGCAGTACTCAATTTGAAATGGGTACAACAAATTGTTGAAGTGACCGACTGAGTTCCGGTCGCAGTAGGAGCCCTTTGGAATTACTTTCTCTGCACCGTTAATCTCTTGTACCTCCAGACCTATGGTGGAGAGCCACAAGCCGATGTTGGTTGCCATTAGAACAGATAGCAAAGTGAAAGAGGGTCCAAGCCGTAACTGAATGGAACAGTTGCTGTACTTCACGGCCAGCCGAGTCTGCGCAATCGTAGAGACGAGCAGAATCGCCCGCCAAACGATCATGTTGGTCGAGTGAGCCTCCCATTCCGAATGAGTTTTGCGCTCGATAATCTCGCAGGTAATTTCAATTCCGAATGAGAGGCAGGTGGGAATGGCAAAAATCACAAAGGTAACAACAAACAGAGACGAAGGTTGGCTGCAGAGTCTGTGCGTTGCCTTTATAGTAGAGGGTAGATTTTTGATGAGGAATTTACCGACTCAGGCGACATCAGCTTTTCTGGGTCGGAGGGCTACCAACTCCAAAGCAATGATGGCAGCCAAAGCTACGGCTGCCAGCACAGACCTGGAGACCAGACAAGCTTTCCAGACCTCTCTGTGCCTGGTAGTGTTGACCTCGGGTGACCTGTGGCAATTTTCTCCATCGGGTCGTATCCGCTGCAGATCACGTCCCTCTGACTCTGCTCGTAGGCTCGAAGCTCTACAACACTGGCAAAGGACAAAATGATCAGGAGGAAGGCTATACCGACAATTTGCCAGGCAGCACACATTGTGGCCGATTCTTCGCACACTTTGGCTGATTCTGAGCGCTTCTGGGTCTGCGGGAGCCGAAGCCTCGATTTCAGACAGTGCCGGTTGCTAGCTACATGGACCATCCCGTCACCCGTTATTAGTTTGGCAATGTTAAGAAGAAGGAAAACTTTAGCGTGGCTTTTGACCTAACATTCATGAATTTCTCACCTGCTCGCTTTCCAGCAACGGCTGCTGCTCTTCTCCTTGTTGAGCTGACGCCCGAGACGCGTGAAATAAATTCTCGAATAAAAAAAGAAGCGTACATTCAGGTGACAGCTCCCAAATAACTTATTATACAAGCGAACAGATGGCAATATGCTTTCTACTTACCACTAGCATATTGTAACAGCGGGTGCAGCGGCGTTCCATTGCTAAACTTTTACTAAATATTAATGAATTTTAAGTGTCTATTGCAGTACTATAGTCTGTATCTCTTTGTTGTTGGGAACTCTCCTATGACGAGTATTTTATTTAAAATATGCAGCAATCTGACTTCTTTTGTACATAGTTAGTGCCTTATTTAATGATGCACTAGAGACAATTGCTTGCTTAGCATACACTGAGCTTCTACATCTAAAATTATAGCGTATTTTACCAAATTTCGCCACCAGCATCCCAGCTATGCCTGAACTAGATGGTTTGGGGCCGCTTTTAAGAATTTTCTTTCAGTTTTAAAGATATCCAGTTCGCAAATGTCGGATTTGGAGCACAAGGAAAGGGGTCCTCGGGTAAATCCAGGTTGTGAATCTTAGTTAAAATGACGCTCGCGGCGCATTGCCGCAAGTTTAATACTGTCCGAAGCAGATTTGCTTACGTCTGTAAAAAATTCTTTGCTGATTTGATTAGAGTTTGCCATGAGATTTACCTGTGCACTGGCGATAGCCCTTGTGGCTATGCAACTTTTCGGCCAATTTTGTAGTGTAAGTTCATTAATTTTTTATCTAATTAATTCGTTGTAAGTCACGAGTGAATTGAAACTAAATTTTGTAGACGGAAGCTTATCCACGAGTGTGCCATTGGGGACACCAGGTTTGCGGACATCAGTGCTACAATCCTCGGTTTAGACGGTGCTTAAGGGGAAGAGTCTGCCAGAAGACTGAACTACTTTGCGGACATCAGTGCTACGATCCTCGGTTTAGACGGTGCTTAAGGGGAAGAGTCTGCCAGAAGACTGAACTACTTTGCGGACATCAGTGCTACGATCCTCGGTTTAGACGGTGCTTAAAGGGAAGAGTCTGCCAGAAGACTGAACTACTTTGCGGACATCAGTGCTACGATCCTCGGTTTAGACGGTGCTTAAGGGGAAGAGTCTGCCAGAAGACTGAACTACTTTGCGGACATCAGTGCTACGATCCTCGGTTTAGACGGTGCTTAAAGGGAAGAGTCTGCCAGAAGACTGAACTACTTTGCGGACATCAGTGCTACGATACCCGGTACAGGAAGTGCTTAAATGGCATAGTGTGTCAAAATGGTGAACTACTTTGCGGACATGAGTGCTACAACCCTCGATACATGACCTGCTGGGGAAAATGACGCTAAATGAGAAAAGATCAATGACAATTGGTAGTTGAAGACAAACAAAATAACAAGAGAGTATCAGCTCTGTATACAAACAGTTTATTCAGTTATCATTTATCTTTAAAAATTTGGTTGCGACATTGCGTTGACTTTCGTGGCTCGCGTACTTTTGGTATTCTAATATCTAATCTTTAAGAGCCTCTGGGACTTTTTTATATAAAGTAAAACTGTCGTTCAGCTCACAAAGAAAATTCTTTTAAAAATTCTTAGGTTTTTCTTTCTAAGCTGTGTTACCCCGACGTGCACTTTTGGTTGTTTGTGAAAAATATATACATAAAGACAGCTCTATGACAGACAATATTCCAGAACTCAAGCGAGTCTGTTTTTTTAAGAAAAAAAGCAGGAAAAAACGAAGATATAAGAGCTCCTTCATTATGCGTCAATGGCTTGATGGTCTCCTAATTTTCATGGAGCGAAGAAAAAAACTGAAAAAAGACTCCAAGCTGAGCCTGAACGCCCGTGAGACTGAAAGCTTTGCTTCTATTGTTCTCAGTTTTTCATTCTAGCCCCGCGCTCCGACCGCCACACCCGACTTAAGTCGATTCTATTTGACGTGGACGGCCAGTTTTATGCAGATAGCCTTTCCAGCCAACGCCGCAACAGCATCATAGGTTTGTTCGTTTCATTCCCTACTTACACGTCCGGGTAATTGTGCGCCGAGCAACAGAAGGAATAAACAATTCACCGGGCTGTAAAAACCGAAATCGGGATTCACTATAAGTAATATGCTGTTTCCACCCTGCGTGTAATAGCCTCAGCTCAAAGGGGAAGGGGAAGAAGACTCTGACTACCAGGGGATGACTATGAGGCTGACGCTCACGGACCTTTAGTACCGTGTATAAGGAATAGAATATTTGTAAATAGTTTAAAGTTAACTTAGTCATTTTAAACAAAACAGCTTGGCTGATTTAGGTACAAGCGGACTAGAGAAACTGAAATAGCAAAAACAATTACAAAAGCAGCATCCATGATTAAACGCATACGCTCGTACCACCCCACCCAAAAGAGACAGATACTGCAGCCGGACAATGAGAGGCGGCGGAGGCTAAAGGCGACGGTGCTAAACACTGACACGGCCACGGAATGGCCTTGGCTCAACAACCTCATTGCGCTCCTCCCTTGCATGGCAACGGGACGCTTGGTAGACAAGTTTTGATCCGAGCTCTACTGACCATTCGAACGGCTAATGGATACCCCGTAGGTTTTCTTCTAACGCAACCAGTGTTAAACCGAGGCTCCGAATCTCCAACCCTGCGTGGTGCAGTGGGGAGCTTAGTAACCAACAGTCCCAAAAGTTATTTATCTGGGACTGCTCTCCCGCTCAAAATATCACGCCACCAACCTCTGCGTTGCTAACTAACCACCCCGACTTGGGGACAGACAGAATATTCCACAATATAAATTCGCGGTGGTTGCCAACTTAGGACACCAATCGCTTTAACACCCCACAACTAGAAGCAGCATTTATTCATTAGATTCTTTGCTCAAAGCACTTCCTGAGATCTTTTCTTATACCCCGAAGAGATAATAAACCGCTAGACAAATAATATAGTGAGAGAATGCAAAGAAGCACCATAAAAGCGAAGTTTACACCGTGCAAACCCGCCCTGATGATATATAGAGTTGATTAAGGTAGCTTTGGCCTGAGGGTAAGGTCCCACGCCTGCTCAGCTGTAGTTAAGGTGCCTTTGGGGTCATAGTATGAGCCCCAAGGCTGGCATCACTCTGTGTGACCTGGCGCACCTGATGACTTTCCAGATCTAACGAAGCCAGGTACAGCGCCGCCCGAGTATTGATTTGGGGATTTTAGCTAACTAGCAAGGCAGGACGTAGACAATTTAGAGGTTCTGCACGGGTATCGATCGCGAATGCCGGGTCATAACTGAAGGTGTTTTGTGCTGGGAGTCCTTGGAGGCTGTGCAGCAAAGGGAGAGAATCTGGGGACATGCTACGAAGAGTAGCGAGGTTAGAACACGAACTCTGATACTTCGAACGCTTCAGTGCGAGATGGGTCCGCTTAACCAGGTGTTGCCATCTCTAGCCGCTGTCACGTGCACATAGCTTGCAAACCGTTCACACACGCCTCACACACAGGCGCGTCGTCAGATGCGCTGAGCCGGTCACGAGAGTCTGTTCGCTAGCTTCCCCTAACTTTCCCATGTTGGAGGCACAGAGGCCTGGAATAGCCGCACTCGAGCAGAGCTCTCAGGCTCGGGAATAGGGACAAAGGCCAGGTGCTGGAGCCTCTGAAGGCTAACATAAGCTCGAAATCCAAATAGACTTTGTCAGACTAAAATGTCTCCAGGATGGAGAAACTTAGAAAGATTTGAGGCTTAAATCGGCTGTTTATATGGGCCTCGGAATACAAAATGGCCGCCATCTCATCTAACGTTCCATGGCTCCCTCTCTCTCCGATTGGCCGCCGGCTGATGACGCTAAAATGAGAACACTAAACACTAAAAATGAGAACACCATGCGATGACGCAAGCTGGAGAGGGGTGGGGAGTAGGTGATAATGAGGAGCGGACGCTGGGCGAGGGACGGCGAGGAGATGGAGAACAGAATGATCGGGTCGAGAACGATAGAAACGTCAACTTTAGAATCAACATTAGAAAGATAAACAAAATCGGGGATTAATGGGAAATCAATTAGCAAGATAACATTGGTAAAATAGACAAAAATTGGGAACAATAGAAAGTTAAACATTAGAGGAAACAGAACAATAGAAGCGGAGATGGGGTGGACGAACTGAGAAATGGGGTTAGATGCTTACAGGCGTGTGAGTGCACCTGTCACTGAGCGAGGGTAGAACAAGAGGAAGAATTGACAAATTAGTTGATAAAAGGCGCAAGAAGTACTGCTAGTAGCGTAGTTTGGGGGTAGAAATAGAGTTTGGGTAAAGTAGAGGGCGCGCGCGCAGAAACAAAAGTGGAGGAGGAGGGGAAGAAGGCGGGTGAGAAGAGGGGAAGAAGGGCTCCAGCAGGCGCATCCCAAGGCTAGGAAGTGACTGAGACAGGGCAGGTAGGAGCAGATGTGGATAGATGGGAGGCCGGGAAAGGGAGGGATACCATTCACACCTCATCGCGCTAGCAGCTGCTTCTGAAGGAAGTGGGCAAAATTCGGAAAAATCCCGCGCTCTCGACCGCATACATCAAATAGTCAGCAGGTACGAGCGTATTCTTGTCAATCAGGGTTCCTTTGTGTTTCATCAGCATCTCGCAACTTTGCCGCATCATTTCCCTTCATATAAGAACATTCCAGAGGTTAATGTGGCCAAAAATTTGTATTGAGCTCCGGGGATGTGGTCAGAGACTGCGAAATCTCTTACAGCGCCAGCAATAAAAGTACCGCAAGGACATCTAGTGGTCCTTGATGTGCCGTGTAGATCTGAGCGGGTAAAGAAGGCCCACCCTAATCAAAATCAATGTAAAAATATGTTAAGGGGGTCGACGTTGTTTGCAACCTACTAAATACGGTAAACAGGCATAGACACACACACAGGCCGGCACCCAGTCACGCACTCCCATAGGATGTACAAGCGGCAGTTACAGGAATGTACACTCTCTATGCCTTGGGGGGCTGCCCCCATGGGCGTAAATTGGCCCATAGCCCAACTAATTCGTGCACAAGGCCCCAAATAATGTGACCCTGCACACGAAACCGCGCTAGGGAAAATAGCCAACCTACGAGCGTACAACGCGGGGTCGAACCTGCACCAGTGGCACACAAGGCAGACGCACTAGACCGCCGAGCCACTCACTTCCCTTCTTCTTTCGGCATTATTCATTTAAAAAATTAAGAACATCTTAACTCTTTTTCTTGGTCTGGCCGATGAAAATTAAGAAGCCAGCGCTTCCTGATTTAGAAGACAGGAAACAGCTACAGAGCGGCTACACTAATTTAGATACCTTTCCAATTTTGCTCCAACTTAATCACTAAGGGATTCAAAGGGTAGAAGTATCAATATTATTTAGACTTTGTGAGGCTGAATAGTCTCACGCCAAAAGGCAACATTGGTCGTTGGTAGGCTACACTAAACTGCCACTTGTATTCTTTGCAAAGCCGCTATGAGTAGATAGTGGAATGCTCTGGATAAATATCAGGAAATGCCAAATTTATAGTAATCAGGCATTGCATACTACTAACACTAGCGGTGTTACAATCCGTTTATAATAATTCTATAAAATTTTATAGCTTTAGAAAGAATGTCTTGCTTTGTATCTTTGGTGCACATGTACATCATAGAGGCTTTGTTTTTCTGATTGAATATTCTGACAAAAAAATTGTCGCATTTAAAACCAATGTCAACAATTTATTTCGAATATTTACGCCGTCAAAAAATTCCGAATCGTTGAGATTTCTGTTAGAGCGCATTTTCTCTTCGGGTCGCCTGTCCTTAGAAGAGTCGGCTACCCCTAGCCGTTTGCGATTGCTTACGTCAATTCTGGACTCACAAATACTACATTGGTTCTAGTTGAAGATTGGAAATTATTTTGCGCAGACACAAAATAGCCAGTCTGACACACGGAGAGAGACCGACAGAATGAGAGATCCGGCAGATGAAAGAGAGTTGGCGCTTCAGAGTCTTGTGAAGCATTTCAGTTTTGTCTGACTGCCCTTAGCTGTGCAGGATTTTGGTTTCTACCCCAGGTCGGACTCAATTCCTTCGCATTAAGCTGAGCCATTGTTGGGATTAATTATTCATTTGTCCAGTTGAGGCCAGCAAGCATGCAGTGAGGAGTCAGGGGAAACGTCCTGTCCCTATAATACAACCCGCTGCTGTTGGTGTCTTGCGCATTTTAGTATTGCTAGTTGCCGGCTGTAGCTATAGCAGCTAGCTACACATAGTGCACACTCGTATTTTAAATTCCAACTTGGCAGGCAGCAAAAAAATCAATGCACTTATGCTTGCTGGGCTTCCTTTGTTCTTTCCGTGAGAAGAGCCCAGTTTTTCCTTCCCAAACGTGCTCCCTCTCAGCTTCCTAAACAGTTGTGCTGGACAAAAAAAACTGCAGCTCTCGTTTGAAGAAGTCACTTAGCGTCACCTTGAGCCAGAGCAGCTACAACTCGTCTGCATGGACCAATCGAAGGCAGAGCAGGAGAGATACATGAGCTAGCGCAATGCACCAATAGCGGATTCTAGTCTGTCCACTGGAATTAAAGAATTTAACTGCGCATAGAAGAGACACAATCAGCAGCAAAGCACTCAATTGTTATAGGAGAGCGTAGACCGCACACAAGGCCCCTATTTCTCTATCGAGGTTTTTTTGCTTGCTTAGCAGCTTCTATCGCCAAGCTATTTAGTGTATTTTTCACTATTCTTTTATTGCCCTGCTCAATTGGCCCACCCAACATACTGCTAGCAACTACTCCGTCATCGCAGTACCTTACCTATCCAGCCCTGTGAGGCGGCATTGCAGCCCAACTGGCTGAAAACTAGGAGACAATTTAGCAGGCGCACACCCACACAACAACAGCAGACATACGATTTTATAATATTTCTGATTCATCAGTCTGTGATGTCACACAGATAATAATATAATAGTTAGCTTGGAAGAAATCCTCATCAACTGTAAAATACTATGCCATTCTATTGAGCTCATCTGATCGTAAAAGCAGTTTATCGTAATAGTAAGTTTAAAGTCAGCATCACCCGATCAAAGGTGACTTTTGCTCAGCTTAATGGCCATTTGGCTGCTTCTAACAGCTGTTTTGAGCACCAGCTTGGTGACATCAGGTAAGTTCTAAATATTTGTTGAGATTTCATGTTCACTTAAGTAAAAAATGTCGTTTAGTGAGTTTACTATAGCTCTTCCGTGCCCCATAGAGTGCAGACGGGCATTTTAAATCACTCATTTACTCAACAGAAATCTCCCTTTGAGCAGTTAGAAAATCATCCCGAGTATTAGGAGAATCTCTTGAGCAAGGTATACATTAATCTCCCTAGCAGCTGGAAAATCTCTCCAACAGGGGAAAAATCACCTAAAGCAGGTATTTTTCAAAGCATGCAAAAAATAATTTCAAGCTGATAGAAAATATCCTCGAGAAGCTTAAAAATCTTCCCCAGGCAGGTAAAAAAATCCTCTAAGCAGAAAGAAAATCTCCCAAGTAGGAAATCCCTAAAAATATAGAAAATCTCTCAGAGCATTTCGAAATTCTCTTTGCGCATACAGAAAATCTCTTTAGCAGATATAAAAATCATCGGCCAGTTAAAAAATCGCCCTCATCACGGGAAAAAATCTCTTCAGCATTTGATTCTTCCCACTTGTGCCTGCTTCTTAGTCGCTAGGGGGATCCTTCAATAAGATTTCGGCCTGTAAACTAAATCCAACCTGTAAAGTACATCGGCATTATATAATAGAAATTTCCTAATCAATTTGTAGCATTAGTCCAGTTACCCTTATAACTGTAAGGTCATTGGTTCGAACCTTAACTCTGAGCTGAGTTTGGATCCCAACAACCAAGCAGAGATGGGTTACTTAGTCAGATGTCTAAATTAATAATTTAATTATAAAAACTGATTCGTTCTGATCCCCAGTTGGAAGCCAATGCGGCAGCAGCGACGCCCTGAATGCCCGAGTCCCGGAGAATTCCCCAGTGGGAACTCTGGTGCTGGACTTAACCGGACCAAATCCGCCAAACACTCCGGTCAGTGCAATCCTTGACGACCCAAATTACGGATGCTACTTTTCTGGTAACACCAATGGGATCTACATGGCGAAAGTGTTCGATCTGGAGATGCCGACATCCTGCGCCCCTGGTGGTGGCACCATCAGCGGCGCTGGCAATCCAATAGTGTCTACCATCAACTGTCCATCATCTGTAAGGCCCTTGGTGCTTACCATAACGCCCGTGGATGAGTTCGATCCCTACTTTCTACATTCGGTGTACAATTTCAGCGTTTCTGAGGTAGGAATACCATGCACTTAAAGCAGATTTTATAATTTTTTTTCAAAAATAATATTTTTCAAAACTTCCACCAACCATTCAGTCCGATCCTCCCGGAACCGCCATCTTCACGTTCAAAGGCCAAGTGGCTGACAATGATTTTGGAAGCTCAAGCACTTCCTACTCTTTTGCTATAGTGGTAAATCATTTAAGTTTTTGTTAAAATTGACGCCTTCCACTTCATTTTTCTGGGTTAATTTACAGAACGACTCCACAGCATCCAATGTGTTCACAACGACATTTAATGGGGAAGGGATCACTGCTGGAGTGCTGCGAATCCAACAGCCTCTGGACTTTGACGCCGGCCCCGAACACCGCAATTACATGCTGAACCTGTCGTCTACGGACACGTTTGGCAAGATGGCCTTCACCCGAATTCAGATCAGCATCAGGGATGTTGACGACTTGAGCCTGCGGTTCAGTCAGGACATTTATCGCTTGTCCTTTACGGAGAATGTAAGTCCGTGTATCTATCTATCTATCTATCTATCTATCTATCTATCTATCTATCTATCTATCTATCTATCTATCTATCTATCTATCTATCTATCTATCTATCTATCTATCTATCTATCTATCTATCTATCTATCTATCTATCTATCTATCTATCTATCTATCTATCTATCTATCTATCTATCTATCTATCTATCTATCTATCTATCTATCTATCTATCTATCTATCTATCTATCTATCTATCTATCTATCTATCTATCTATCTATCTATCTATCTATCTATCTATCTATCTATATCTGTCTATCTATCTATCTATCTATCTATCTATCTATCTATCTATCTATCTATCTATCTATCTATCTATCTATCTATCTATCTATCTATCTATCTATCTATCTATCTATCTATCTATCTATCTATCTATCTATCTATCTATCTATCTATCTATCTATCTATCTATCTATCTATCTATCTATCTATCTATCTATCTATCTATCTATCTATCTATCTATCTATCTATCTATCTATCTATCTATCTATCTATCTATCTATCTATCTATCTATCTATCTATCTATCTATCTATCTATCTATCTATCTATCTATCTATCTATCTATCTATCTATCTATCTATCTATCTATCTATCTATCTATCTATCTATCTATCTATCTATCTATCTATCTATCTATCTATCTATCTATCTATCTATCTATCTATCTATCTATCTATCTATCTATCTATCTATCTATCTATCTATCTATCTATCTATCTATCTATCTATCTATCTATCTATCTATCTATCTATCTATCTATCTATCTATCTATCTATCTATCTATCTATCTATCTATCTATCTATCTATCTATCTATCTATCTATCTATCTATCTATCTATCTATCTATCTATCTATCTATCTATCTATCTATCTATCTATCTATCTATCTATCTATCTATCTATCTATCTATCTATCTATCTATCTATCTATCTATCTATCTATCTATCTATCTATCTATCTATCTATCTATCTATCTATCTATCTATCTATCTATCTATCTATCTATCTATCTATCTATCTATCTATCTATCTATCTATCTATCTATCTATCTATCTATCTATCTATCTATCTATCTATCTATCTATCTATCTATCTATCTATCTATCTATCTATCTATCTATCTATCTATCTATCTATCTATCTATCTATCTATCTATCTATCTATCTATCTATCTATCTATCTATCTATCTATCTATCTATCTATCTATCTATCTATCTATCTATCTATCTATCTATCTATCTATCTATCTATCTATCTATCTATCTATCTATCTATCTATCTATCTATCTATCTATCTATCTATCTATCTATCTATCTATCTATCTATCTATCTATCTATCTATCTATCTATCTATCTATCTATCTATCTATCTATCTATCTATCTATCTATCTATCTATCTATCTATCTATCTATCTATCTATCTATCTATCTATCTATCTATCTATCTATCTATCTATCTATCTATCTATCTATCTATCTATCTATCTATCTATCTATCTATCTATCTATCTATCTATCTATCTATCTATCTATCTATCTATCTATCTATCTATCTATCTATCTATCTATCTATCTATCTATCTATCTATCTATCTATCTATCTATCTATCTATCTATCTATCTATCTATCTATCTATCTATCTATCTATCTATCTATCTATCTATCTATCTATCTATCTATCTATCTATCTATCTATCTATCTATCTATCTATCTATCTATCTATCTATCTATCTATCTATCTATCTATCTATCTATCTATCTATCTATCTATCTATCTATCTATCTATCTATCTATCTATCTATCTATCTATCTATCTATCTATCTATCTATCTATCTATCTATCTATCTATCTATCTATCTATCTATCTATCTATCTATCTATCTATCTATCTATCTATCTATCTATCTATCTATCTATCTATCTATCTATCTATCTATCTATCTATCTATCTATCTATCTATCTATCTATCTATCTATCTATCTATCTATCTATCTATCTATCTATCTATCTATCTATCTATCTATCTATCTATCTATCTATCTATCTATCTATCTATCTATCTACGAGCCGTATGGCTTCGGCACTTTTTACTTGTTCCAGTTTCAGCTTTCTAATGAGTAAAATTTATGCAAGTTTCCAGGGTTTATTTTGCCAATAAATTCCAGGAAACAAGTTTAATAAATGTCTCTATTCCTACGGTGCCCCCGCTCTATGCATCCGACTTGGACATTGGCATCAACCAAACTGTAGGATACGCGATACAATCCGGTGAGCAAATGATTGGTACAATAACGAAATATTGAATGTTGTAACATGGTTATGATTTTTAATAATTTTTTTTTTGTGACCATTCCAGTGACAGGTTATAAACATATTGGCTTAATTGTTTGAACTTCTAGTCTTGTTTATTGTTTAATTTCGAATGGTTCTTGGAATGCTGCGTGTCTAGTTTTTGTTCTTCGGTCCATTTTAAATTTGCGTGAACGATTTTTTTCCGAATGTATAAAAATTTTGCTTCCACCGTTAATTAACCGGGATAAAAATAAATTGAATTTCTAATTTGAACTACAATAAAGCTAATTGTGACTCTACCAACCAATTTCAGGATCTTTACTAGCCGGCAGAACATATCTGGCGATAAATTCATCCACGGGAGAGTTTCAAGTTGTAGATCTGATCGACAGAGAGCAGCTGGTCTCCAACGAACTGCTGGTGCAAGTTAAGGTATGTTAAGTTTTTATTGCACTGCAATTTTGTCTTGAAAGAATTGAGCAGTGCGCTTGGTCATCATGCTTCTGGGCTTATTATAAACACTTTCTAAAAGAGTGATAGAACTCGTGAGAAATACAGAGTCATTGTATTCTCAAGTCTTAAGCTAGTTTTGTGCGTACTAGCATACACCGTGCTAAGAAGAGCCCTAAGCGTGGGGGGCAGATAGCACAGGAATTGTTTACTGCAAGGCTTAGGGTTGTTTTCAGTGTTTAGGTCTTATAACAGTTGAAGTATATTTCTTTGTTTCTATTTTTAGATTAGTGAAACATTCTTTTAGAATAGCTAACGAGTGCCATGCAGTTCCGCTGTCCAGGGGTGGCAGGGAGTGAGGGAAATGGGAGATTCGATTGGTGCCCACAATGGCACAGAAAGCAGATCTGGTAAAACTGGTCAATATTGGAATGGTCGATGCTCGATATTATCCGGTGGTTGCAGCATTAAGCTGTTGGGATAAGCGTTTTAGAAAGACAATTATTTCAAAAGCTAATGATTTAAGTAGCTAATGGTAAGAGTTGCTAGTTATTTCAGCAGCTAATGATTTCAGCAGCTAATGATTTCAGTGGCTAATGATTTCAGCAGCTAATGATTTCAGTGGCTAATGATATCAGTGGCTAATGATATCAGTGGCTAATGATTTCAGCAGCTAATGATATCAGTGGCTAATGATTTCAGTGGCTAATGATATCAGTGGCTAATGATATCAGTGGCTAATGATATCAGTGGCTAATGATATCAGTGGCTAATGATATCAGTGGCTAATGATATCAGTGGCTAATGATATCAGTGGCTAATGATATCAGTGGCTAATTATATCAGTGGCTAATGATTTCAGTGGCTAATGATATCAGTGGCTAATTATATCAGTGGCTAATGATATCAGTGGCTAATTATATCAGTGGCTAATTATATCAGTGGCTAATGATGTCAGTGGCTAATGATATCAGTGGCTAATTATATCAGTGGCTAATTATATCAGTGGCTAATGATATCAGTGGCTAATGATATCAGTGGCTAATTATATCAGTGGCTAATGATATCAGTGGCTAATGATATCAGTGGCTAATGATGTCAGTGGCTAATGATATCAGTGGCTAATGATGTCAGTGGCTAATGATATCAGTGGCTAATGATATCAGTGGCTAATGATATCAGTGGCTAATGATATCAGTAGGTAGTTAGTAAAAGCTCCACCTTCACTACCAGGCCTACCAAACGGACAAGCCAGGCACGCGCATAGCTCTCGCCACAGTGATTGTCACCGTTCTTGACAAAAACGACAACCCACCAGTTGTATCTCCGGCATCAGTGACCACTAGCATTGCGGAGAATTCCGCAGTTGGCACCTATGTGACCCGACTGTCAGTCAGCGATAAGGATCTGGTAAGTTATCACTCGGAAATGCAGGAGCCAAAATCGAGACTAAAAATCCCAACTTACACCTTGGTTGCCAGGATATAGCAAGGAAACCTTAAGTAGAAGGACGGGGCACTTTGTTTCTTGGAAAGTTGTTTTAGTCTAATCTTCGCGAAAAAAATACACTTCGCTGGTAGGAAATTCGCAGATTTTCGACATCATAAAAGTAAAGATTGCGCTTGATTGGAAGCAGATGCAAATCTCATCTTTTGATATGTGGTTCTTGCCTTCTTACTCTATCGAACTATTTGCGTCTTATTTTGTGAAAAACTGGATCTTACAATTATTTTTATTGATATTGATTCAATTTTGTCAAAACCTACTGACAAATGATAAATCGCCAATCCAGAGAGAATCGGATATTGATATCTGACTGGACCAGCAAAATGATTCAGAATGCTGATTAATAGAAACGGTATTTGAATAAAGCAGCAGACTTTGTAAGAAGAGGATCAGAACCTGCCCAGCTGGTGAAATATTATTTTATTGAAATTATGATTTTCAGCAAATGCATTTGCCATTTAAAGATCCATATTTCACAAATAAAGACATACATAGTTCGAAATCTGCATCTGCTTCCAATCTTTACTTTTATGTTGAAAAACTGCAAATTTCCTATCACCGTTGTGTATTTTTTCGCGAAAATTGGACTCCCAAAACTTTCCAAGAAACAACTTTCTACTTAAGGTGTCCTTGGGATTAAGCAGTAAAAATACTTATGTTGGCCAAACCCAGAATGGCTAGTGATGATTTGAGATGCATTCTGTGACGTCAATTGAATTCCTTAATCTACTTCTTTAGTTATACCCCCTTGATTCTATCTCAGGCGAATCTGAAGCTCTGAATTGGTTGTCATGAACGCAATTCGTTACTGTACGATCTAAAGTCAGCTTCTCTGAATCTCAATCTCCAATTTCCACTTTCGGCAATAATCATATGAAAAAAAAACTAGAGAGCATCTTTAATTTTTTTCTCGGTATGCCTAATAAAAATTAAGAAACCAGCTCTCCATGCCTAGCTACAAAGCTGCTACACTAATTTAGATACCTTTCCCATTTAGCCCCAACTTCATCAGCGCCACAAAGAGAGCCCTAGAGTAGAAATACTTATTAATTAGATTCTGAAGAGTCTGAGCGGGTCTCACGCCTAAAGGCAAAATTGGTCGTTGGTTGCCTACACTAAATTGGCACCATTGCATTCATTCCAATAAAGCCGCTATGAAAAGCTAGTGGAATGCTCTGCAGCAAAATCAGGAAACGACTCCGTGATGCAAAAAAAGCGAAAAAAATTTCTGGTAGCTACAATTGCGCGATGCAGAAAATACTAAAATTAGAAAAAATCAGATCATTCTAAAAGAGAAATTTCGGTCACTTCTGAAGATTTTTTAATTATATAAGCTATGCTTCGGCAAACAAAGTATTTTTTGCTGCTTTTTACTTGGTAATGATGTTTTTTTACGTGAAAAATTTTGCTTCCACATTCTCGAAATTTCACTTTCTCGAGACCTTACTTTCTCGAAATTTCATTGTCTAGAGGACAGATAGATGCCATAGAGGCATGACCAGTGTGCAAATGACCACTCATATCAGTTTCGAACTATCAGTTTTCGATGCCCACATTCAAACCAAAGTATCATGCGATGAAAATTAGCGACAGTAAAATTTTGAGAAAGTGAAAGTGGCCAACACTTTGGGCTTTCTAGAAAGTGAAATTTCGAGGAAGGGAAACACCCAAATATATAGGTGTTTATATTTTCTTGAAAACTATCAAGTTCGTAAAAATTTGCGATAGTTTCTGAAGTTGGAAAAAAAATTGGCAAATTAGATGGGAGATAAATTTATTTCTCCTTTACTCGTAGGTGAATTTATCACTACAAAAATCATTTTGCTGTCTTCCTATATTTCAGAACTCGTCAGCAGAGTTTGTTATTGTTGATCCGAGTGGAGCGTTTCAAATTGACGCGAACTCCGGTGTGGTCACTGTGCTCAACGCGTCTCTGCTTGACAGGGAGACTTTCGCATCGTTCAGCTTTCAGGTGATACTAAAATTAGGGATTTCAGCATAATTTTAGTGCATAATTGATAGAAGGGTTTTGGTATAGTGGCCATATAGTGCATCTGCCTTATGAACGAAAGGTCGTGGGCTTGAGACATCTTGGGCTGCACATCAAGCCGAGAGGTCGCTTGTCATTTTTTTAAATAACTAAAAAACACAATGACAATACGAGCATTAAACTTTTCATTAGCTGAGAAATTGGAGACAATGTAGACTTTCTTTTTTTAGACTGACGACATTAGTAATGCGTGTACAGTTTATGTTCACTTTGGTAATTGATTATACACATTTTTTATACACAGAGAAACTTTTCCTACTTCAGTACCCCCCCCCCCCCCAATAAAATCATAATGATTAGAAATGGTATTAAAACAATTAATAGAAGAGGCATACTGCAAAATTAACGCACGCTCTAGCAGCCCTATATAATACGTACGTATGCAAATTAAACTAAGCTCCCGGCTTAGACCCAGCCAATAGTTCTTAATTGAATTAGTACAGAACAATGCACGGTTTGAGCTTCTCAAAGGGAACTTCAATAATTGTCATGGCAACACGCTGGAAGCTAAAGGGATGGAGACAGGTAATTGAAGCTTTAGCTTTTTTAATTAGCGACTGGCTGCCCCAGATAGCTACTCAAATTGAATTGTTTAACTTAGCCCCATATTAGTTCAACTAACTGTCTGAGCATGGAAAAAATTTTGCAGCGTACACGATCACGTACCTTTAAAACAAATCCCTTGCTTCTATACAAAACTACTATCGGATGACAATTCAATACACTAAAAATTGAGTACTTTTAGTGACAAAAGCCAGCCACACGAGGAAGTGCTATTGTTTGATAAGGTGTTGGAGTTGCAAAGTTCGCAGTAACTGGGCAAAGTGAATCAGACAAAGCATGGAAGAAGAGGCATTGTGATGGCATCGCCTCACTCCAGAATTTCCTGATCTGTTCGACCTCAGCTAATGTAAATTCAGCAATAAGAGTAATTTTCTCTAAATTAGTGTTTCTTTAATAAGGCTTGGTAAGCCACGCTTGTATTTGCAAGCTAATTTATAAGGATATGCTTTGCTTATGAAAGTGTGTATACATAGATAGATAGATAGATAGATAGATAGATAGATAGATAGATAGATAGATAGATAGATAGATAGATAGATAGATAGATAGATAGATAGATAGATAGATAGATAGATAGATAGACAGATATAGATAGATAGATAGATAGATAGATAGATAGATAGATAGATAGATAGATAGATAGATAGATAGATAGATAGATAGATAGATAGATAGATAGATAGATAGATAGATAGATAGATAGATAGATAGATAGATAGATAGATAGATAGATAGATAGATAGATAGATAGATAGATAGATAGATAGATAGATAGATAGATAGATAGATAGATAGATAGATAGATAGATAGATAGATAGATAGATAGATAGATAGATAGATAGATAGATAGATAGATAGATAGATAGATAGATAGATAGATAGATAGATAGATAGATAGATAGATAGATAGATAGATAGATAGATAGATAGATAGATAGATAGATAGATAGATAGATAGATAGATAGATAGATAGATAGATAGATAGATAGATAGATAGATAGATAGATAGATAGATAGATAGATAGATAGATAGATAGATAGATAGATAGATAGATAGATAGATAGATAAATAGACAGATAGATAGATAGATAGATAGATAGATAGATAGATAGATAGATAGATAGATAGATAGATAGATAGATAGATAGATAGATAGATAGATAGATAGATAGATAGATAGATAGATAGATAGATAGATAGATAGATAGATAGATAGATAGATAGATAGATAGATAGATAGATAGATAGATAGATAGATAGATAGATAGATAGATAGATAGATAGATAGATAGATAGATAGATAGATAGATAGATAGATAGATAGATAGATAGATAGATAGATAGATAGATAGATAGATAGATAGATAGATAGATAGATAGATAGATAGATAGATAGATAGATAGATAGATAGATAGATAGATAGATAGATAGATAGATAGATAGATAGATAGATAGATAGATAGATAGATAGATAGATAGATAGATAGATAGATAGATAGATAGATAGATAGATAGATAGATAGATAGATAGATAGATAGATAGATAGATAGATAGATAGATAGATAGATAGATAGATAGATAGATAGATAGATAGATAGATAGATAGATAGATAGATAGATAGATAGATAGATAGATAGATAGATAGATAGATAGATAGATAGATAGATAGATAGATAGATAGATAGATAGATAGATAGATAGATAGATAGATAGATAGATAGATAGATAGATAGATAGATAGATAGATAGATAGATAGATAGATAGATAGATAGATAGATAGATAGATAGATAGATAGATAGATAGATAGATAGATAGATAGATAGATAGATAGATAGATAGATAGATAGATAGATAGATAGATAGATAGATAGATAGATAGATAGATAGATAGATAGATAGATAGATAGATAGATAGATAGATAGATAGATAGATAGATAGATAGATAGATAGATAGATAGATAGATAGATAGATAGATAGATAGATAGATAGATAGATAGATAGATAGATAGATAGATAGATAGATAGATAGATAGATAGATAGATAGATAGATAGATAGATAGATAGATAGATAGATAGATAGATAGATAGATAGATAGATAGATAGATAGATAGATAGATAGATAGATAGATAGATAGATAGATAGATAGATAGATAGATAGATAGATAGATAGATAGATAGATAGATAGATAGATAGATAGATAGATAGATAGACAGATATAGATAGATAGATAGATAGATAGATAGATAGATAGATAGATAGATAGATAGATAGATAGATAGATAGATAGATAGATAGATAGATAGATAGATAGATAGATAGATAGATAGATAGATAGATAGATAGATAGATAGATAGATAGATAGATAGATAGATAGATAGATAGATAGATAGATAGATAGATAGATAGATAGATAGATAGATAGATAGATAGATAGATAGATAGATAGATAGATAGATAGATAGATAGATAGATAGATAGATAGATAGATAGATAGATAGATAGATAGATAGATAGATAGATAGATAGATAGATAGATAGATAGATAGATAGATAGATAGATAGATAGATAGATAGATAGATAGATAGATAGATAGATAGATAGATAGATAGATAGATAGATAGATAGATAGATAGATAGATAGATAGATAGATAGATAGATAGATAGATAGATAGATAGATAAATA
>CATNEM010000103.1:142500-220000 GCA_950096795.1 Macrostomum cliftonense | reverse complement strand
GATAGATAGATAGATAGATAGATAGATAGATAGATAGATAGATAGATAGATAGATAGATAGATAGATAGATAGATAGATAGATAGATAGATAGATAGATAGATAGATAGATAGATAGATAGATAGATAGATAGATAGATAGATAGATAGATAGATAGATAGATAGATAGATAGATAGATAGATAGATAGATAGATAGATAGATAGATAGATAGATAGATAGATAGATAGATAGATAGATAGATAGATAGATAGATAGATAGATAGATAGATAGATAGATAGATAGATAGATAGATAGATAGATATATAGATAGGTAGATAGATATATAGATAGAATCAAGTACAAATAAATAGATTCAATTATGTAGATGTAACTGATACAAGATTGAAACTAAAGTATTCTACAAATCGAATTGCAGGTCTTTGCCCGTGAACTTGGCCCAAGCGCACAGTTCGTTAGCAACCATGTGTCAGTGACAGTGAACCTGATAGACGTGAACGACAACAGTCCGCAGTTTGTCCAGCAGTCGTTTGTTTTTAACGTATCGGAGACGACACCCAACGGGACTTTGCTGGGCTATGTGAGACACGTCTTAGTTAAAATCAATTAGACTTTTGTAATGTCTATCATTTGAACTAATAATGCATCCAAACATTCTGTCCCAACCAGCTGAACGCTACAGACCTGGATGCGGGACCCAACGGCCTAGTGAAGCTCTCGCTTTCATACGCTTCAGACAACGGACTGTCGGTGATGTACATCGACCCCGACACCGGGGCTCTCCGGCTCAGTGCCGAGCTGACTTCCAATCCGGTGTTTATATCTGCCTATCAGCTGGTTGTCACGGCAACAGACCAGTCGGTAGTCGTGAAAGACCGACGCAGTAGTCTAGCTCTGGTTCGAGTCAACGTGTTCAGCGCTTCTGTGTCGCCGCCGATTTTTGCGCCGTCTTATTTTGTTGCCAGGGTGACGGAGGCGGCCCCAGTCGGGACTAGTGTTTTGCGGCTTACTGTGAGACTCTTGTGAAACCTAATCCTTTCTTAGGTGATTTCTTAGACTTGCTAATGCGATTAAATTACTAATTTAACTTTTAGGCCACTCACAAGTACCCAGGAACGGTGCTAAATTACTCTTTAGTCAACACTACCGGTAGTGAAAAGTTCAGTGTTGTTACTCAGTCTAATGAGTGAGTGGATCATCTGTTAGTTCATTTTGATAATACAATATCTATATGGTGATTGGATTTACTTCAATTTCTATCCTTCCAGGGGACTCGTGCTAATTGCCGAGGCTCTGGATCGGGAGACTGTGGATTTCTACAATCTCACCGCTGTAGTTTCATACGGCTCGCTGGTAAGATTGAGTAGAAAAAAATAGTTAGAGGATGCTATTTTTAACGAGATTTCTATCTCGTTAATACAAACAATTACACCAATCTTTGCAAAGCCTTCAATGCTCAATTGATTGCACAGAACGCCACAGCACCAGGTCTACATCACTGTCCTTGACTCCAACGATCAAACGCCGAAGTTCATCACATCATCTTTCAACTTCAGCGTCTCGGAGAATCTAGTCCCGCCGAGGTTTCTAGGTCGAGTTGTTGCCACTGACGCAGATCAGGCGGAAACTGCCAACTCCGCTATTCAATACAGTCTGTTGGGGGCCCAGGCGGAAGTGTACTTCAGCGTGAACGCCACCACTGGTGAGCTGTTCACCCAGGCAATCCTGGATCGCGAGGCCTCGCCAACAGGGTTCAGCTTTGCCGTGATGGCTCGCGATGGTGGCCTGCCGGCTCTGTCGTCTACCGCCGTTGTCACTGTACTTATCGAGGACGTTAACGACAATCCTCCCGAATTCGAGTCGTCAAGCAACGGGAACTGTGTCGCTAGTTGAGAAGGGCAACTACGCAAATTTTCTGCAGATGAGGGTAGGTTCGGATCTATTAGGTAGACTTTTAAGGATCCATTGCGATTCGAGGCAAAATACGTAGCGAAGTTTCTCAATCCTGCAGTTCACTGATGCTGATGTGGGCTTAAACCGCGACAGCAAGTTCGAGCTGGTGCCCCCTTCGGATCTAAGCGGTGCTTTTACAATCAACGCAACCAGCGGCCAGCTCTCATCAACGGTAGCTCTGACGCGGTCGCTATTTAGCAACTCAACAGTGCACAACATCACGGTGCTGGTGTACAACACGCAACCGATGGTTAACTACTCCGGCTTGAATCGGACTTTCATAGTCAGCGTTCGCTTATCGGACGCCAATGACAATCGACCGGTCTTTGTTCAACGATTATTCAGCGAAACTGTGCCCGAAGACTTTTTAGTAGGTCGCGAGATAATCTCTGCGAAGGCTAACGATTTGGACGCTACAGCGCCCTACTCAACCATTGTGTACAGCATTACGGGCGGAAATTCTTTGGGCACGTTTCGTCTGGACTCCGGCACCGGCTCGCTGACTCTCTGGCAGTCCTTGAACTACGACCCGCCAGATCGCAATAGGAACTTCTCGCTTCAGGTGAGATCTAGCTAGCATGGCTTGTGAAAGGCTTATTGATTTCATTTCAAAATTAAAAATTTTTGACAAGTCCATCGCTAAAGGTTAGCTATATTTTAAGGCATGAACGCTCCTACAATTTCAAGTATTAAATCGATACTTATAACCAGTGTTGGGCACTTCCGTTACTTTTTTAATTTTGGATTGACCAATTTGTTGATTGGTTTGACCGAATTGTAAATTGGTCAAACCACAATTTAAAAAGTAACGGAAGTGCCCAACACTGCTTATAACAATTAAAGCACTATTTTGCGATATCCATAATACATGCACAATACAAAATATCTTTGAATCATAATATTCCTAAAGTAAAATCAGAAATTTTGCCGTCGAACTACTCATTTGAGCTCATTAAAAATCGAATGCTCCTTTATTTTGGTATAATGTATTTACGTCCACATAAAGTTATACCAAGTTAGTAAGTAAAAAAAGTTATGCCTGTAAGTTAAAACTGTGCAGTCGAGACCTAATAAAAAACCCCATTGTGATTAGAACAGTACGGCTTCTTACAAAGGAATCTACTAAGTTCAGGGCTTTCCAACACTTCACTTTTAGCCCTTCAAGCTGGTGGCTTCTTTCTAGTCTGAGCTGAATCGTAGCAAATAACTCTAGAAAAATCGATACAGCCAATCAACTTTGAAGCACCTAGGCAGTCTAGAGATGCTCAGAGCACAAGACGTAGGATTTTTAAAGACTTTTAGCTGAATATGGATTGACTCATGTAGCACCTAATCCTTGATGCTGTCTTAGCGACAAGCTCATTAGAACAATTCCCAAGTCGCTACTTTTGTTTAACTTTGCAGATAATTGCCTACAATCCTACTAGGGAAGCCGGCGGTTTCTTTCTTAACGACACAGCCGAAATTCAAATTACTGTCACGGATGTGAATGATAATGCACCAATGTTTTCACAGAGTAATTATGCTCCTTATTTGGGATTTGCACTCTAATCTTTCTTATTTTCAAAAGTTTTTATGATAAATAAAAAAATAAAATTACAGACCAATACAATTTCTCAATCATGGAGAACTTGACAATTAACTCCGAAATCAGCTCATCAATACGAGCCACTGACAATGACTCGACGCCGGCAACAACGGCGGCAATTTTCTACGAACTGCGGCCCTCAGGCGGACCCTTCGCCATAGACAACACCACCGGCAACTTCCGGCTGGTTTCGTCAGTCAGTAGAGACGACGGCGGTCCGGCAGTGTACAGTTTGCAAGCTGTGGCAATAAATCTCGCGGCCAGTCCACAACTATCGGCCATAGTTACCCTGACGGTGTACGTTGACAATGTCAACAATAATTGGCCGGCGTTCTCTGCCAGTGTCTACAATTTCAGCGTGTCGGAGAATGCGCCATTGCGGACAGCTGTGGGCAGCCTGACAGTGAATGATCGCGACGGTGATGCCGTAACGCTGAGTGTTTTAACTGCAGGTGAGAGCTCCGGATTCGAGTTCAACTTCGAGTTTAACTCTAAGCTTAAGAAAAGATACTATGTGGTCTCATAGTGCAGTAGCGAAGCATTGGCCATACCGGCAACTTAGGTTTTTTAGGTGCTGCACTCTCAAAACGTGTTTATTCTTTTAAAATTCAGGCTCGCCATTCCTTGTTGAGTCGACATCCCTACTCACTAATGCAAGAATCGATCGAGAAAATTTAACAACTAATCCAATTGTAATAGTCGTACAGGCTAGCGATGGCTTGCATCGAACTAATGCGACAGTTCGCATCACCGTCCTCGACTTGAACGACAATGCGCCACAATTTTCGCCTGCAGTCAGTCAGTTGGATGTCAGCGTTAAAGAGGCCGCTAACAATGGGACTTTAGTTGTTAAGGTAAGCATTGACCACACTTCATTCTGTCATCCCATTAGAATGAAACTTAAAACTATTCGATCTTTTTTTAGCTAAACGCGACCGATGTTGACTTAGGCCCAAATGGCGACGTCGTCTACAGCATCCTAACCGCAGACAGTCCGTTTCTCATCAACACCACGACGGGTGAAGTCCTTGTTGCAAATGGAAATCTACTGGACTATCAGAAGCAAACGGATATTCCAATTTTAGTAGTAGCCCGCGACCAAGGTGACTCGGTGCAGTCCACTATGTTAACGTTGAGAGTTAAACTAATTGATACAAATGATAAGCCTGTGGTTTTCAATCCGCGAGTATACACGGCAACAGTCCAAGAAAATCAAAATCATGTCCTGTTAGTCACGAGACTATATACCGCTGATCCTGACACGGTACCCTCTGGATTTAATTTTTCACTACCTGCTGCCGCTGATGCAGCTTTCGTATACATAGATAATGCCACCATGACCAGATCAGTCAGTCTGCTATTGAACAAGTCGCTTGATAGAGAGCAAAGGAGCTTTTACTCAGTAATGGTAAGCGTTACGGACGGAATTTTTAGTGATTCAGCTCTCGTAAATATAACAATTAGTGACGAGAATGACAACCCGCCGATTTTTCAAAAAATGGCCTATACATTCTTCGCTGATGAGCAAGCTCCAAACGGTCAGGTTGTAGGTAATGTAAAAGCAACTGATGCAGATATTGGAGTAAACGCACAGCTTAATTACTTCTTGTCCGGCAAGCAGGACAAGTTTTCTGTTGATTACGCGACTGGAGATATTTCTATAAGAGCTTCCTTGAATGGAACAGCGGGAACAGCATACGTTCTTATCGTAACCGCGCGCGATCAGGGCGCTCCGTCATTGAGCGGCACAGCAACCGTCACTGTCTACGCTAATCAAACAAACTCAAACGCTCCGATCTTCTCACCTTCAGTCTACACCGTATCTGTGAGCGAGTCTGCTCCTAACAACACTGTACTTGCAACTGTAACAGCTACTGACGCAGACTTCCCCTCCCCCAACGGAATCATTACGTACAGTCTGCAAGAGAGCAACGCTACGTCTGGCTTGTTCAGCATCGACTCTTTGACAGGAGTCGTGCGACTCATTGGCCACCTCGACTACGAGAAGGTCACCTCCTACACAGTGATCGTGTTAGCAATTGACCGTGCAGCAGCACCTCGCACTGCAACTGCTCAGCTGCTCGTGCAGGTTCTGAACGCTGACGACACTCCTCCTAGGTTCGTCCCGGACTCGTACTTTTTCTACGCTCCGCAGAACGCGTCTGTAGGATTTGAGATCGGATCAGTGATTGCAGTCGATCCGGACTTTCCCAGTGCAAGTCCACAGCCCGTCACCTATTCAGCAGCATCTGTCTCAAACTTCCAAGTAAACTGGAGGACTGGTGCACTCAATGTCTCTTCAGGCTTAACCATTGGGAATTTCTCGTTCAGTATCACCTGCACCGATGCTTCTAACATGAGCGGAAATGCGATAGTCACAGTGTCAGTCATTCCCTCGGATGTGTACTTTGCAAGCGTTCCTCAGTTCTTTTCTACTTCTCTTGTTGCGTCAGTGTTGGAGAATCAAACAGTGGACACGTTTGTAATCGATGTGAATGCGACAGTGAATGGCGGAGCAGCGGACGTTAGCGTATCGTACAGACTGGATAGCGGAGTGACCTTTTTCAGTGTGAACAGCACGGTAAGTTTTCCAAGTGTATTTATAGTAGTTAGGTTGATGTTACTGCAGCTGCTCAACCTTCTCAACAAGAACAAAGACGATATGTAACGCCTTACTGCAGGGAGTTGTGCTAGCGACACCGAGAACGCTTGATCGGGAGCTGAGCCCTGAGATCACTGTGATTGTAGTTGCAGCCAACTCAGCAGACGCAAAGTTCTCATCGAGTAGCCCAATTCGAATCCTGCTGCTCGACATCAACGACAATGCCCCTCGGTTCGCCTTCAGCAGTGGCGAGGTGATAGTGTACGAGAACGCGACAGTAGGGAGTACCGTGTGTGATCTTCGAGCCACTGATGCGGACACCTCATCAACGAATGTGAGTGCAGATGGGAGGTTTTAGCATTATGCTGTCCTTTTTAAAGTGCTACTAAAATAGCGAGTTAGCCGATAGGACCGCCGTTTATAAAAAATCTCAGTAAGATTGGATGAAAATACTTTTATGAAGGCTTTTGTGATTTCCAAGGCAGAGGCCGCGATTTAGTGCGTAGACGAAAATGCTGACTCTTGCCCCGACTGGGCTGTTGTCAGAAAGATCTAAGTAAGATTGGATGTAAACGACTTCTATAAAGGCTTCATGTTTAGCTTTTTTAGGTTAAGCATTGCCTAAAGTTTACCTTCCATATTGAATAAAATATTTCAGCTGACGTACACGATTGTGGAAGATAACTCAGCTGGAAAGTTCCGACTTCAAGACCATGAGACAGCACTAAATACATCGAAGTTGATTCTCAATTCATTCGTCGACTATGAGGCCTTGCATGCATTCGGATACGCCTACTCGCTTAAAGTAAGTTACATTGTAGCACTATTGAATTGGATGCGATTGCGAGTCTAATTCAGTAAGCGGTGCCGACACGTAAGAAAAAACTGGCTAAGTTTTCACCGCTCTCATATTTCAGATCCAAGTGAGCGACGGTAGCTTCAGCTCCAACTACTCCCTCACTGTCCGAGTCGGCAACGTCAATGACAACCCGCCTGTGTTCAGCGCATCCACCTATAGGTTCTCGATACCTGAGCATTCTGATAGCGGAACACTGATCGGACGAGTCATCGCCACTGACCCTGACGCTGAGGATCAGGGCAAGCTGGTCTATTCAATTACGGGAACTACTAACTTCACCATCAATGCCACATCCGGAGAGATCAGCTCGCTAACCGTCTTTGATCGACGTTTTGCAAGTCAGTTTTCCTTCAATGTCGTCTGCAATGATACGGCTGGAAACGGGGTACGTATCAGAATCTAGATAAAGTCTCTCGAGAGTTAAGTATTTGAAAGCGTCGCTTAACATGAACTTTATCTACTGTTTTCAGGGTCAGGCATCAGTAATTGTCGACATCGCGGATGTGAACAACTTCACTCCGAATATGACCAATCTCCCTGCTAACTGGACCGTCACTGAGAACGCAACCAGCTTGCTGCACAACTTCAGCATCAACGTGATCGATAGCGACTTCGGTGAGAACGCAAACGTCTCGCTTAGCATCGTTTCGGGCGACCTGACCAGCTCATTTGCAATCAACGGTAGTCGAGTGGACGTTATCAGAGCTCTAGACAGAGAGGCTCCTGGTCTCACACTGGACTCGTCGGGCAACGGAGTCGTCAGTCTACTGATCAGAGCTGCCGACAAAGGAGTTCCGTCTCGGAGCTCGACAGCAACCCTCACTGTTCTGCTGCAGGACGTGAATGACTCTCCTCCGAGATTCAGCATTCCAGCTGGTCGAGTGTTTCAGCAGGCGGAGAGCCTTCCGGTGGGATCCACCATCGTCACGTTCGACATGCTTGACGCAGACCTACCAGCTTCGAACAACTTCACGTTCAGCATCAGCTCGGAGTCAAATCCAAACGGTAAGGCAATCGCTTGATGCTTCTTGAGCAATAACTATTACTAGAATAAATTATTATAGCTAATTACGAGTAATTGTTATTATTTTTCAGGTACTTTCGCATTCAGGGGCAGTGATCTCGTTCTGGGCAAGGCGTTGAACAGAGTCGCTACCCCCTCTCACAACTTAACAATTAGTTGTTTTGACGGAGTCTTCCTTGTTTCGGTTGGTGTTACTGTCATTTGTGAAATGAGTGTTGCATTTGAATTTTTTCAGAATTTTAATTTGCTGTTTCTGCACCTGAATTGCAGACCTTCGTAACAGTGACGGTCTTGGACAGCAACAACTTTAGTCCTGTATTTAGTAGTGCTGTATACACATTTAATGTGACTGAAAACGACAGTGTAAATGAGACTGGCCAGTTCGTGGGAGTGGTGACGGCTGTAGACAGAGATACCGGGCCGAACGGACAAGTGACCTACTCAGTAGCCTCACCGAGCAACTTGAGGCATTTAATTGCCATCAATCAGGTTTGTTTGACAGATGCGATTAATCTATTCATACTTTATATGTAAATGCAAAGTAATTTATGGTGACGCAACGATTAGAGGGCATGGGTGCGTTCGAGCAGCTTAAAATGAGTTAAAATAACTTAAACTGACTTAAACTGGCCATTTTAACGTTTTAAGCAGTATAACAAATTATGCCTGAACTTTATTGCTTGTGTCGCAAAAATTGTACTATATTTTATTTAGATTGGTTAAGCTGGACTTTTAATACGTACACGTTTCCTAATGGTGTTTAATTCTACTTTGTGCATAATTTTGCTTGTAAAAGGTTCCCACCAGTTCAAAGGTACGAAATGCTTCTTTGAAATTAAGAAATACATCGACGAAAGTATTAAAATTTAGCTAATACTAGAAATTTGCGCCTAGTAAGATACTGTACTAGTATTGTCGTAAATTTGTATGAAAAATACGATGCAATTTTTATTTTCTGTAATTATATACAATATATTAAAAAATCTTATAAAAAGCATGTCATCATAATTATACGTTTTTCCAAGGCTTTTAAAAATCGTGCCTTTGACGTAGTTTTAAAACGGTGCGAACTTTTTTCCAGCAAAATTATACACAAAGAAGAATTAAACACCATGAAGAAACGTATACGTATTAAAAGTCCAGCTTAACCAATCTAACTAAAATATATTTTATTATTTGCGACACAGACAATAAAGTTTAGGCATAATTTGTTATACTGCTTAAAACGTTAAAATGGCCAGTTTAAGTCAGTTTAAGTTATTTTAAGTCATTTTAAGCTGCTCGAACGCACCCCATAATTGTCCCAATATTCTAGACCGGTGCCATCACTTTAAATGGAACAGTGGATCGTGAGACTCGAGCACAAATAATATTCTTGATTGTTGCTTCTGACAGCGGCTCGTCACCAAGATTCGTAAGAAAATGATGCTTAACTTGTTTATAAATTTGTTTGTTTTATACAGTATATAAATCTCGCTGCACGAGTACTAAAAAGGCGTCACAGTTTCTATGTCTGTATCAATGAACAATATTTTTACCCACCCAAAAATCCCATATTGTGCGAAGCTATTTAAGACGCTAATAGTAGATGCTAGATCTAGAAAAACTTACTTAATTCTTAACTTTTATGTTTAAAATCTAATCACTTTCACAAATCACCTGCCACTCAAAAATTTGCATGCCTTAGAAGTTATTTCACAGTCATTTTGTTATTTTTGACCAAATAAACTCAAGGGAACAGCGGAACTCCACCTAAATATTTTCGACGTCAATGATAACAAACCAGAGCTCTCGGCATCGGCATACACTGGAACAGTTGCTGAGGGTTCCATAGAAGGAAGAATAGTCAGTTTTGTAAGTTACACACTATGGAGCACGAAAATTACAGGTTGTAAAACATAAATTACAGAACATAGCAAAAAAAATAATTTTAGACAACTCCAATAAGTGCAAACGACAAGGACGTAGGAAACAACAGCTTTATCGAGTTTTCGCTCTCTGGAAAATACTCAAACTGGTTCACCATCAGTCCGACAGGACAGATCCAAGTAGCCAGCGGCGCACTGCTTGACCGCGAGAACCAGTCGACCATCTTGCTGAATGTGACTGCAAACAACACTAGAGGAGATCCTCAATGGCTTGCAAGCTCTGCTCCGGTGACAATCCTTCTCTCAGATATCAACGACAATGATCCTGTATTTCTAAGAAGCTCTTATAACTTCTTCATTGACTTTTACGCTCCAGTCGGACAAGCAGTTGGAACAGTTTCCGCCACAGATGCTGATGAAGGAGTTAACGCCCTAATAACGTACTTTCTGTCCGGAGGGGAGGACAGGTTCGCAGTCGACTTCAGAAGCGGAGCTCTGAAAGTAGCCAAGGTACTGAACGGGTCCACAAGCACCGAGTTCAACCTTGTGATAACCGCGCGCGATCAGGGCGCTCCGTCATTGAGCGGCACAGCAACCGTCACTGTCTACGCTAATCAAACAAACTCAAACGCTCCGATCTTCTCACCTTCAGTCTACACCGTATCTGTGAGCGAGTCTGCTCCTAACAACACTGTACTTGCAACTGTAACAGCTACTGACGCAGACTTCCCCTCCCCCAACGGAATCATTACGTACAGTCTGCAAGAGAGCAACGCTACGTCTGGCTTGTTCAGCATCGACTCTTTGACAGGAGTCGTGCGACTCATTGGCCACCTCGACTACGAGAAGGTCACCTCCTACACAGTGATCGTGTTAGCAATTGACCGTGCAGCAGCACCTCGCACTGCAACTGCTCAGCTGCTCGTGCAGGTTCTGAACGCTGACGACACTCCTCCTAGGTTCGTCCCGGACTCGTACTTTTTCTACGCTCCGCAGAACGCGTCTGTAGGATTTGAGATCGGATCAGTGATTGCAGTCGATCCGGACTTTCCCAGTGCAAGTCCACAGCCCGTCACCTATTCAGCAGCATCTGTCTCAAACTTCCAAGTAAACTGGAGGACTGGTGCACTCAATGTCTCTTCAGGCTTAACCATTGGGAATTTCTCGTTCAGTATCACCTGCACCGATGCTTCTAACATGAGCGGAAATGCGATAGTCACAGTGTCAGTCATTCCCTCGGATGTGTACTTTGCAAGCGTTCCTCAGTTCTTGTCTACTTCTCTTGTTGCGTCAGTGTTGGAGAATCAAACAGTGGACACGTTTGTAATCGATGTGAATGCGACAGTGAATGGCGGAGCAGCGGACGTTAGCGTATCGTACAGACTGGATAGCGGAGAGACCTTTTTCAGTGTGAACAGCACGGTAAGTTTTCCAAGTGTATTTATAGTAGTTAGGTTGATGGTACTGCAGCTGCTCAACCTTCTCAACAAGAACAAAGACGATATGTAACGCCTTACTGCAGGGAGTTGTGCTAGCGACACCGAGAACGCTTGATCGGGAGCTGAGCCCTGAGATCACTGTGATTGTAGTTGCAGCCAACTCAGCAGACGCAAAGTTCTCATCGAGTAGCCCAATTCGAATCCTGCTGCTCGACATCAACGACAATGCCCCTCGGTTCGCCTTCAGCAGTGGCGAGGTGATAGTGTACGAGAACGCGACAGTAGGGAGTACCGTGTGTGATCTTCGAGCCACTGATGCGGACACCTCATCAACGAATGTGAGTGCAGATGGGAGGTTTTAGCATTATGCTGTCCTTTTTAAAGTGCTACTAAAATAGCGAGTTAGCCGATAGGACCGCCGTTTATAAAAAATCTCAGTAAGATTGGATGAAAATACTTTTATGAAGGCTTTTGTGATTTCCAAGGCAGAGGCCGCGATTTAGTGAGTAGACGAAAATGCTGACTCTTGCCCCGACTGGGCTGTTGTCAGAAAGATCTAAGTAAGATTGGATGTAAACGACTTCTATAAAGGCTTCATGTTTAGCTTTTTTAGGTTAAGCATTGCCTAAAGTTTACCTTCCATATTGAATAAAATATTTCAGCTGACGTACACGATTGTGGAAGATAACTCAGCTGGAAAGTTCCGACTTCAAGACCATGAGACAGCACTAAATACATCGAAGTTGATTCTCAATTCATTCGTCGACTATGAGGCCTTGCATGCATTCGGATACGCCTACTCGCTTAAAGTAAGTTACATTGTAGCACTATTGAATTGGATGCGATTGCGAGTCTAATTCAGTAAGCGGTGCCGACACGTAAGAAAAAACTGGCTAAGTTTTCACCGCTCTCATATTTCAGATCCAAGTGAGCGACGGTAGCTTCAGCTCCAACTACTCCCTCACTGTCCGAGTCGGCAACGTCAATGACAACCCGCCTGTGTTCAGCGCATCCACCTATAGGTTCTCGATACCTGAGCATTCTGATAGCGGAACACTGATCGGACGAGTCATCGCCACTGACCCTGACGCTGAGGATCAGGGCAAGCTGGTCTATTCAATTACGGGAACTACTAACTTCACCATCAATGCCACATCCGGAGAGATCAGCTCGCTAACCGTCTTTGATCGACGTTTTGCAAGTCAGTTTTCCTTCAATGTCGTCTGCAATGATACGGCTGGAAACGGGGTACGTATCAGAATCTAGATAAAGTCTCTCGAGAGTTAAGTATTTGAAAGCGTCGCTTAACATGAACTTTATCTACTGTTTTCAGGGTCAGGCATCAGTAATTGTCGACATCACGGATGTGAACAACTTCACTCCGAACATGACCAATCTCCCTGCTAACTGGACCGTCACTGAGAACGCAACCAGCTTGCTGCACAACTTCAGCATCAACGTGATCGATAGCGACTTCGGTGAGAACGCAAACGTCTCGCTTAGCATCGTTTCGGGCGACCTGACCAGCTCCTTTGCAATCAACGGTAGTCGAGTGGACGTTATCAGAGCTCTAGACAGAGAGGCTCCTGGTCTCACACTGGACTCGTCGGGCAACGGAGTCGTCAGTCTACTGATCAGAGCTGCCGACAAAGGAGTTCCGTCTCGGAGCTCGACAGCAACCCTCACTGTTCTGCTGCAGGATGTGAATGACTCTCCTCCGAGATTCAGCATTCCAGCTGGTCGAGTGTTTCAGCAGGCGGAGAGCCTTCCGGTGGGATCCACCATCGTCACGTTCGACATGCTTGACGCAGACCTACCAGCTTCGAACAACTTCACGTTCAGCATCAGCTCGGATTCAAATCCAAACGGTAAGGCAATCGCTTGATGCTTCTTGAGCAATAACTATTACTAGAATAAATTATTATAGCTAATTACGAGTATATGTTATTATTTTTCAGGTACTTTCGCATTCAGGGGCAGTGATCTCGTTCTGAGCAAGGCGTTGAACAGAGTCGCTACCCCCTCACACAACTTAACAATTAGTTGTTTTGACGGAGTCTTCCTTGTTTCGGTTGGTGTTACTGTCATTTGTGAAATGAGTGTTGCATTTGAATTTTTTCAGAATTTTAATTTGCTGTTTCTGCACCTGAATTGCAGACCTTCGTAACAGTGACGGTCTTGGACAGCAACAACTTTAGTCCTGTATTTAGTAGTGCTGTATACACATTTAATGTGACAGAAAACGACAATGTCAATGAGACTGGCCAGTTTGTGGGAGTGGTGACGGCTGTGGACAGAGATACCGGGCCGAACGGACAAGTGACCTACTCAGTAGCCTCACCGAGCAACTTGAGGCATCTTCTGACTATCAGTCAGGTACAATTTTGAATCATATGTAGGGTAAACGTTATCGTTTATTTTATTATTGCAAATAAATGACTCAGCTTAATTATTGCTTTTCACTTGTTAGAATGGCACAGTCACCCTAAATGGAACATTGGATCGTGAAACGAATACAAAACAGATTTTTTTGATTACGGCAACGGACAAGGGTGCCTCGCCGCGATTTGTGAGCTTCCGGTTGAATTGTTGAATTAGTTATTTTCATACAAATTAAATGACTGACCAGTTTACTTTCCTTTCAGTTTTTGTAGCAAAATTGGAAATATGTATTGTTTAGTTATTTGAAGACTGTTTTATCTACGATGCATTTTTGCTCTAGCACATTTAACGATATTCACTCAGTCCCTATCATTCATATTCGATTAAAAAAATAGAATGCGTATTTTTTATACTGTACTCAGGCGTCATGAGGAGCAACTTCAACTTACCGCATGCTTTATTCTCCCGTAGTAATATTTATCAAGCTCTTTTGGTTGCTGAAGTTTGCCTATCTTAACATCCACTTGACGCAGGGCTCTGCTGAGTTGCATCTCAACATTATAGACGTAAACGACAATGCTCCACAGTTTACCGCCACTCACTACGTTGGCACTGTGGCAGAGGGTTCGACTGATGGTACCGTTGTTAGCTTCGTAAGTTTCGTATTACGCTTAAATAAGTGTGTAATGTATGCGTCTTCTTTTCGCTAATCACTGTTTGGGAGGTACCTTTTCTACGAACATATCGTCACTTTTTATCAACTATAAACCAAAAAATTACTTTTTTCAGACGCCCCCGGTTCAAGTAACCGACCGCGACTTAGGCAACAACGCCTACGTAGAGTTTCACCTTGCTGGCTCAGCAGCTGGTCAGTTCCAAATCGACGCCACCTCCGGTCGTATTGAAGTGGCATCCGGTGCTACTCTAGACAGGGAGAGTCAGCCCAGCATCACATTCGCCATTGTTGCAGCGAATACGCGAGGACAGCCGGCTGGGCTGAACCAGACAGTCAATGTAACTGTTCAGCTCAACGATGTGAATGATAATTCTCCGATTTTTTCCAATTCCACTGCATACAGTTTCTCAGTGTTAGAAAACGCTACCACGGCAACTCGAATCGGTCGAGTTCAGGCTACCGATGCTGATATAGGGGAAAATGCGGCGTTGATGTACGCGATTGTTGGCGGATCTGAGGGTCGATTTGAAATCTTAGTTAGCTCTGGCGATATTAGACTATTAAGTAGCCTTGATCGAGAAGTCAAATATTTCTATCAACTCAACGTCACCGCAACTGATAGAGGTTTTGAACCGAGACAGTCCTATGTCCTTGTTAACGTCACGGTATTGGATGTTAATGACGTCGTGCCAAACTTTGGCATCGCTCCATCAGACGTCATCTCTTTCGATGTGCCCGAAGAACAGCCGCCACAGTCGATTGGTCGAATTAACGCAAGCGACACTGACTTAGACGATAACAGCCGACTCACATACTACCTCAATGATTCAACAGTGCCTTTCAATATAACATCCGATGGAATTATTCAATCCACCAGTCGACTCGACAGAGAGTCTGTGCCCAGCTACAGATTCGTGGTATACGCAAGGGACGCCGGATTTCCATCACTGACGGGCTCAGCTACTGTTGCTGTACAACTTACTGACATTAACGACAATAGTCCTGAGTTCGCGCAGTCTATCTACTCGGTGGCGACGCTTGAGAAAGCGCCAGTAGGCCCTTTGTTGATAGTATCCGCTAGGGACGGTGATATCGGTGCGAACGCCAACTTGACTTATCAGCTTCAAGGAAGCGGATCGGAGTATTTCTCAGTGCATCCGATAACTGGGCTCATTGAAATCGCAAACTCAATAACCATTAGCCAACTGCTCAGTAGGGGTTTGATTACAAGCAATACAACCTCGCCAAATGAGACCGTTTATAGTCCTCTGTTGCTACAGGTGATGCTTTTTTATAATAATAATTGAGCACTAAAACAGATAAAAAATGACAAAGTCAATCAGATTTGTCTTTAATATTTTTGTGAATTTCAGCTACTGGCATTCGATAACCCTTTGAGCACGAGTAGCAGACGGACTGGCACCGCTCAACTAAGGATTGATGTATCACAGGCGTCAGACCGATTGCCAACTTTCACTCAGGCCAGTTACACGTTCAGTGTAGCCGAAAATTCGTTAGCTGGCACTAGCGTGGGCACGGTATCAGCGTCAGTTGTTGGAACCTCAACAGTAGTGAAGTACAGGCTAAATGAGGAAAATTCGCTTTTTCAAATCGATGAGTTAACTGTGAGCATTTAACCAAAAAATCTCATTGTTTCGCCAAATCAAACGCTTGACTTAAATTCATCAATGCATTCGTAATCCTTCAGGGCAATATCACAGTTCGAAATGGTGCCCTACTCGATAGAGAGAACGGCAGCTTGTCCAGTCTCTTAACACCAACTGTTTTGGCATTCACTGAGAGTGTGCCTCTCAGGCAGAGCTATGGAGCCGTAAGTTGTTCATTCCTCTTTCGCGATTGCATCCACAAAAAATTGTGTATGCTATGGTAGCTTTAATTTAAATTCATTGAAAAGTGAATTTGATAATATAAAAATCTATTTTTATGCTTCAGAGCTCCGTAAGTATTTCGATAAGGATTATTTTGAGGCTAAAAATTTTAACGCATAAATTCTTCCCAGTTCTTGCGAGTTCTATCCATTTGCAGCGCAGATATTTTTGTTTTTTTAAAAAACCGTTTCGCACACTTGCATAAAAAACATGCTCCATTTGCACACAACCTTTAAGTGCTATCTTGTTATCTAAAGCATGCTCGCTGCTAGCTGCTTCTTTAATATGCTTTGCTGAATTCTTAGTTCAACATGGCTCATGCACGTCTATCCTGCGTACACCGAAATCAAACAATCAGTACGAGTATTATGTGCATGAAAATTCACTTATATATGAATTGAAAGGTGCGCGTCATTCTGACTGATGTGAACGACAACAAGCCGGTGTTCTCGCAGCCAACCGGCTATTCATTTGCTGTCGCAGAAGAACAGACAGTTCCCGTGCGAATTGGTGCAGTGGCCGCTACAGACGCCGATGCGGAAGTCAACGCACTCGTCACCTACAGCATCGTTAGTGGCAACTCGGCTGGCATATTTGCTGTCAATGATTTAACTGGCGTATTGACTGCCGTGAAAAGAATTGATCGAGAAGCCGCGGCGGTCTACTCATTCCAGGTTGCCGCCATAGACAATGGCAATCCAACCCGGCTGAGTTCATCCGTTTCAGTGACCGTTTCATTGGCCGATGCAAACGACAATGCACCCGTGTTGTCTGTCGGCAATAACGCGAACTTCAATGTCACTGAGGGCCTTGCAGCCGGCTACTTAGTGGCAGCAGTGACGGCCACTGATGTTGACGCTGGTCTAAATGGCAACGTGAACTTTCGTTTAGTGCAAACCGATGTTCCGCCAATGTTTTACATCGAGTCAAATGGTGCGTATTAAAAATGATTTGTTGAAAGGAACCAATAACTACGAAGAGGGGAACCTTATTCGTTGAATTAACGAAATAACATTCAACATTGGACAGAAAAAATGAGCCAAAATTTTGATCCCCCCCACTAAGAACATGGCGTTGAATTCCCAATATTTTTTCAGGTAACGGCTCTGTGTCACTATTTACTCTTGGACCGTTGAGCTTCGCTTCGAAAAGATTTTATCAGCTTACTCTCTGGGCGTTCGATCTCGGCGTTCCAGCTCAAACTTCTAGCGCAAATATCACAGTTTCCGTGATCAGATTGGACACAAACAGGCCAAGATTCACCAGTAGCCTGTTTACCACCAGCGTTGCGGACAACCTGCCGCCCAACACGGAAATCTTCGATCTGGCAGCAGGAACTCGTGAATTCACCTACACCATCACGGATGGAGACCTAAATGATGCGTTTTTTATCTCCAGACTAGGAAGAATATCCGTAACCAAACTGTTAGCTCCGCTGACGCCTAGGCCAGACGTCTACACTCTGCAAATATCGGCCAGAGATGAGTTAAACAATACGGCTAGCACCATCCTTCAGGTGTGGTTAACAGTCCCCAACACGGCGGTATTCAACACCACCAATGTCACACTGTCGTGGAGAGAGGGCCGAGCATCCGGGCGCGAATTAATCTACGATTTTGCCACGTTAGACGAACAGCTGGGCAGAACAGTACAGTACGTTATCGAGTCATGCTCGCCGATCGGTTGCAACTCGCTATTTACAATCGATCAAGCCACAGGTCAGTTCTACTTATCGGGCGACCTTGATCGCGAAGCCGTCACTGCTTACACTTTTGTCATACGGGCTAATCTGCCTGGCAGTGGCGGTAGTCCATCTGGCAGGCGTCGCAGGGCGGCGATTGCTCCGCCAACTCGCGACACTTCATCGCTGACACTTACAGTGACTGACGTGAACGATAACCCGCCAGTTTTTAATGTTTCCAGTCCCTTCCGCATTGGCATTCTTATCAACTCACCGGTCAATACATTTGTGTACGCGGCCAGCGTAAGTTGTTACTTAAAATCTAATGTTCTTAGCTCGCAAAGCCCAAAGTCTCACAGATACAAAAATCAAGATCCCAGATTCGAAATCCTAGATTTCAAAGCATCGCAACAGACTCTGTACCTATTCTGTGTACACATCTTGTTATTGCTAATTTGTTTGCAGGCAACAGACAGAGACTCATCCGCTGTTCTGACCTACTCGCTAACAAACCAAACTGAGCAGTTCTACATAAACTTGAACAGCGCGGAGATTTTTACTCGAGCCACATTTTCTTCGTCGGCCGCTCAGTTCGTTGGCGTCCAAGTAACAGACGGAGTGTACGACACCGCGATGGTCATCGAGGTCAACCTGCTAACTGTCTCAAACAGTCTGATCTTGACAGCCGGAATAACACCGGACGTTTTCAGCCGGCACCAATCGTTAATCAAAACCAACTTGTCCGGCCTATTGGGCGTCGATTTCCGTGTTGCCCAGGTGACTTCGGCCGTCTCGGGCAGCGGCGACTCAGTCAGAGTTGATCCTGCAAAAACCGACGCCAACATCTATGCCTTCAATCCGAAAACTGGCAGCTTGATTAGTCGGGACGAGTTACGGCAAATTTTAGAGGCAAAGCGCGCTCAAATCGCCGCATTTTTCGCCCAGCTAGGCGCAACCGGCTATGAAGGAGTTCGAAGTCCCGTACTGACCAGCGGCGGCGGCGGGGACGGCAGTAGCACCTCTGGCGGACTAGCGGCTGCCGAGGTTGGACTGATTGTCATGGCCTGTCTGATCCTCGTCGCCTGCATCGTTGCCGTAATTCTGCTGCTCTGCTGGCTGTCGAAACGCTTCAAACGACGATGGCGTCACCTTGAGGGGGAGGAGTCGGCAGCGGCTCGCAACGGTCGGCAATACTCGAGCTCGCCGGGTCAGGAGAGGCTCCAGCTGCGTCGGAAACTGTCGGTACCTGGTGAAACCAATGGCGAAGCACCCGTCGGAGCGGAGCTGGCTTCTACTCCGGCTCCGACGCCGCTGGCAGCCATGCAGCTGGTTTCGAATCCCAGCTACCGACGTAACCCTAGAGGTCGTCACCCGCCTAGTCAATTTGGCTCGGCGTCAGCTGTGGCGTCGGCTGCCGCTGCAGCGTCTGCATCAACAGTTGATAATGCTCCACCAGATTCTCCTAGAAGGAGTTTTGCGTAAGTGTTTTTTGGTTCTCTAAGCCCGTTGCCCTTTTAAAGAATCAACTGAATTGAACTAATCACAGTTCACGGACGCTAGTCGCAATACAAATATTTTAAACGGATTTTCAGAACTCATTTTCACTTTTCCGAGTTCTACTTCGACGATAAGTAATTGAAGCGTAGTTTTAGTCTATATTTTTTTAGAATCTTGTCGAAATTTTCTCTACTGTCGTTAGCAGAACTATTATTTCTGCATTGAGTTTCGCTAGTCTTTTCGCTGCTTTGAACCTATCCTTCTATATTAGAACCTTTTACACACCATAAAGGGTTTTTTCTTCATCCGATGCGTACTTTACTTAGTTTTAAATGGTGAATTAGTGGTAAATCCCATTGCTATGAGCTACAAAAAATGGAATTTCGTCTACAGCACTCGATTACTTAGTCGGATTTTAGAAAATCAATTGTAAAAAATTAATGAAACTATTGCTGTTAACTCACTGCCCCTTTTACTGACTGATTTGAAGGTTTCTTTATAAAAGTCATTCAGTACTAAAAAGCTTACAAAGCACTCGTAGTTCATAAGGAACAAAAATTGGCAACCATCATCTCAAGGTACTCGTATTCGGATAACATATCCGGCTTGAGCTTATCCCGGATAATGTTTGTACCAGCATCGTACAACTCACTGAGCGTTAGCCTTGGCCTCAATGGCGAAGAGCAGGCTGTGTAAGGATGCGGTGACTGAAACGAAATAATTAGCACGGTGATTAACCTTAACCGACTTAATAACCGTCTTAGCGATTAACTGTCATAATTATATCGTAAATTGTTACTAACGTAGTGCTTTACCCATTTCTAAAAGTATAATTTGTCCATCTAATTTGCTGCATTAAAAAAATGACAGAACGTACAGCGATCTGATAGTCATCGATCCTTCAGAAGGAATTGATATTGGATTCACGTAAAAAAATCTTTGTTTTTGTCTCCGTAAGACCAGCTTTGGTTATGGGAAAGTTAGCGTCAATCTGGTTGTAATTTTCTAATTATGCATGAAAAATTAACCCAACTGTCTAACAGATTATCCCAGGTCGTTGCACTTTTTTTCTCTGGCGCTTAATGCTTTGCTAGCATGCTGTGTGCATAATTTTTGCACTTCTGCAATGGAAAATTTTTTAACCAGTCCTCAGGATGAGTTAAAAAGTTTTTGCCAATCAGAAATATACATGGTTAGACGCCTTATTTTTGGCAGCCAATCAGCCTTCAACTAGGGGTAGAAAAAATGTGCTTTGTCAGGGCCAGCCAAACAGAGTTGAACTCAGTGGAGGAACACTATTGGCTGTTGCTTAGCAGCCAATCAGCCTTCAACTAGGGGTACAAAAAATTTCTTTGTCAGGGCCAGCCAAACAGAGTTGAACTCAGTGGAGGAACACTATTGGCTGTTGCTCAGCAGCGAATCAGCATCGAAATAGGGCAAAAAATCCAACAAAGGTACACTTTTTTGACTTATCGATCCTTGCACCAAATCATAACGTAGGGACGAGGATGGCAACCCGATAATCGTGGTGAACAATGCCGACAGCGCCGTACACGAGGATGCCTGGTTGGCCGCGGCCACAAACCGGCTGGAACCGGTTCCCGTTAATCGTCAGCCCCCAGAGGACCAAGTGTAAGTATATATTTTAACAAATGAACATCAATAGATAGTTAATGCAATATAACTTGAAATTTGTGATTTGTCATCGCAGAAATTGAATTTCAAATCGAGGCATCGTATTGTCTTTTATAGCCCTCTATCCTGAACATCGCAGAGTATTCACTAGATCCCTCTTCAAATTAACTACTTACGTTTCTGAGTTAATGCAGTATCGAACATAATCGTTTCTGAGCAAGTGTCTCAATGCCTGAAAATAATTACTGTCATCGATTCACTGCTTACTGCACTGTCACTTTTACGACGTAGCTGTCATTGTCTACATTTTCTTCAATATTAAAGTCATTTTACTTGTCATAAATGAATTTCTATGTTTTCCTTAGAATTAATTTATGCCCAACCGTCAAAAATTTTCACAAAAATTTTTAAAATATCACAACGAAAATATTATTCGCAGACCAGAGGGAGGCAGTCATGGTGAGTCTGTGAAATCACTTGTAAACCAGCGTGCACTTAAAGAGGGGCGGAAAGGTAAAGTGAACCGAAAAATCTGCTTAGTCAGTTTATTCTTACTGGATGAATACTGCCCTAACTGCTAACTGGTTTGCTAACAAATTAACCGAAAAATAACATAAATGGAAACTCAGTGCTATCCATTCTAACATACAAAAACCGTAGCCGGTTAGAAAAAAGTGAGTGTGCAGCCAGTTAGGGAGGGAATGGCGGGGTGAGTGTTCAGCCAGTTAGGGAGGGGATGGCGGGGTGAGTGTTCAGCCAGTTGGGGAGGTGATGACGGGGTGAATGTGCAGCCAGTTAGGGAGGGGTGTCAGGGTGAGTGTTCAGTCATTTGGGGAGGGGGTGTCAGAGTGAGTGTTCAGCTAGTTTGGGGGGGATTGCGGGGTGAGTGTGCAGCCAGTTGGGGAGGGGGTGTCAGAGTGAGTGTTCAGCTAGTTGGGGAGGTGATGGCGGGGTGAGTGTTCAGTCATTTGGGGAGGGGGTGTCAGAGTGAGTGTTCAGCTAGTGGGGGGTTGTCAGAGTGAGTGCTCAGCTAGTTGGGGGTGTCAGAGTGAGTGTTCAGCCAGGTAGGGAGGTGGATGGCGGGGTGAGTGTTCAGCTAGTTGGGGGTGTCGGAGTGAGTTTTTAAGTTAGTTGGTTAACGAGGGAATGGTCGCTTGTTTGACTCAATATTGTGAGGCGAGCGTCCTTGCTTTTTAAATGTTTTTAAATACTCAATAATAATTCACTGAAAATATTTTCGTAACTACACAATTTCACAAAATTTGTTTATGAAAGTCAGTCACTTTCACCCTAATGCCTGACCGTGTGCTCAAACCATTCCCTTGACGCTCTGATAAACATAGTCAGTCACATCGGGGCGGCATCAGGTTGCCCCCGATTGCGGAGCATCAACGAGTTCCAAAGCGTCAGCACCGCAACTCGCCGTCCCCAGCCCTCGGCCAGTTGTCGTCAGGCGGAGAAGCGACGCAGAAAAACTCGGAGATGGCAGGTTGGACTCAAGTAGCTTCGTGCCAAAGCCAAGGCTAGACTGAAGAAAATCAATAGACGTTTGAATTGAATTTCTATCCATCGCTGTAGCAAAACTGTTTTCACTTTTTTAAAACTTTTCTTTGACCCGAAAAATCGAATCCCTTATCCCCTTGAAATTACTCGCAGCATTAACTGTAGTTTTCTTTAGTGAAGCACACATTATCCTTTCTATAAAAAATATACCTTACGTTTATTACTAATACACTGGAACACTAATATTTAACCAAACATATTATTTTGTTTCCAAACACGAAAATGTACTCTTTTTAATCACCATTGACACTGTTTACTACTTGATTGACAATTAGTTCGACTAATCGAGACTTTGTCAAAAACACTCCCCGCCCGCAGAAATCCATATCTGAGGCAGGCATCGGAATCTGACACTGACGCATTTGGGGAACAGACACTTAGAAAAATTCGACAAAAACAACAGGATCAGCAATACAACAATGGCGCAACAACCAACATAGACGCCATAGCACCAAATAACCAGCAGCAGCAGGGGACAAGCACCAACGGCAGATTAAATGCTCGCACATTTGAGCCAACTTCGTTAATTGATTTGGAAGGCAGCGGTGGCAGCAGCATTGGACTGATTGATCTGTACACTGCTGACACCTATAACACTGCACTTTGATGCGGCCGTTGTTTTCCAGCTAGCTTATTATAAAAATTTTCGGTTCAAATTCAAACTTGACTACTAAGATAAATCAGTAGGGTGTATTGATTAAAAAAGACAAAATTTCAATATTCTATATAAAATTTGAAAGAAAAATTGTTAGGATTTCCATTATACACCAGTGAGAAAATTTTTTACCCCGTCAAACTGTGTCTATTTAGATTTGCGAAACAAAATAGAATTTTGCTGCTTTATTAGAATGCATGACTTTTATAATGTACTTTTAATTGTGACCCGGCCAGTTAGCCGGTTTTTTATTTGTAATCGAGGAAAAATTCTGATATTTTTTGTTTTATTACCAACTTAAAATTATCTATTTTGTAATTAAAAGCGGACTATAATTTTATATTTTAATAATAGTTATAGTAGCATAAACTGATGTTGAGTAAAATATTGTTTTGCAATATTTTCTTCTATTAATTCCTTACCCATAATGCGCTATAGGTTTTGTGCATTCGTTATTTTTCTATGGTTACTAACAACTCTATAATAAGTATGAAGCAGGCTCAATGTCCTATTATACTGTATTTTTTATTTTTTATATCAATATTAGCAGGTTAATTTTGTGCCTTGTAACGATTTACTCTAGAGCCGGAACTATAGTCATGAATTGCTCACGTTTGCACTGAATTCCTCTGCTTCCAAAGGCGGAAACAAACTTTGTTCACCTTTCAAGGCGAAAGTGAATGCACCGAAGAATTAAATGTAGGCTTTTTTGTTTTGCATAAGTACCTCGTTACGCTTTTTGTTACTACGTACTTGGAGTGCTTGTTTATATCGACTTTGTTAATTGCTGTTTGAAGTTTCAAAAATCAAAATAAATGATTTGTTATATTTTGTAAGCTTTTCTAAAACTAAAAGCGTGAAACTTGCCTTCAGTTTGTTGTGGAGGGATGTGTCGGAATTAAAAGCAAAAAATAAATACTTGTTTTGCGGAAGGCTTTATATTGCTTCGGGATCCCCCCACCCCGAAAAAAGTGACTCTCAATACAAAAATATTTTCTCAGTTCGAGTTTAGAATGTTACTACGTATCAGGCGCAACTAAATTTACGATGAGGTCCAATGACCGCATTGGTCACGTGATAAACGAGGCTGAGCACGTGATCGACATTCTGAGCCTAGCCAGCGCAGCCGAAACAGCCAAGCCCGGGCACTCCAGATAGATTAGTCGGTTTTTCTGATTTCCGCTGCCTAGCCGATGAAGCGGGAGGCTGCGCAGCTGGGGGCTGGTAGCACGGCACCGGGCTGTAGTACTCGAACTCGGACCTGTCAACATACAGCAGCACCTCCTGCTCGCCGCTGCCATAATATCGCGTTAGAATCTTGCGACGTCGTTCAGTCAGCTCGAAATGGACTCGAGTTCGGAATGCTCGGTAGGCTAGGATGACGCCGTCGTCCAGATGGAAACCGGCCACCAGCTCGTACTTACTGTCGGCTTTGGCGCCCAACTTCTCGTGAAATTTTCTGCGCAACCGCTGCGCCCGAGCCTCGTCCATGACGTCCGGCTCGCGGAAGGTTGCCAGCGCCGCTAGGCGACGCCGCCGACCGCGACGAGAGCCGGACGAGTTGGAGCCACAGCGACCGCGGATGCCGGCGCCGCCTCCGCCGCCGACCTCGCCGCCGCCGCCGCCGCCGCTGCCGCTTGGCTCGATGCCAACTATACCGGCTGCTGCGGCTGTGACAGCGTTGGCTGCGGCCGGGACGGTAGGCACCACTAGGCCGGGAATGCGCTTCAGCTTGATGCTCGGCAAGTCGGCCTCCAGCAGCGCGCCTGGTACTCCAGCTGTGGGAAGAGGTATTGCGAGGGTTTGGTTTCAATTGAAGAAAAACCAACTTATACAATCAAAGCAACGTGTTTGGAGACGCGATGCTTGTTGTTTTCGACGAAAAAAATTTAGACACCCGACCTTTCGACCAGATGTACAGCCCACGCAGCTTAGATGCGCGGTGCATCCGAGGGGCAGGCTGCATATAGGTGCCTAATTCAAGGGGAAAATTGTATTCTACAGCAGGCACTCGAAACCACGACTTTCTTTCTGGTTATAGGGAAGATGCCCTAGCGACTAGGCTTACAACTCCGTCGCCAAAAATCGTCTAAAGAAGCTGTCATCTAGGACCAAACGGCCACCAAATTCATCGGATAGGACATTATGATGCTAGAAGCATCCATGAAATAGCAACTAAAACTTATAGACCAAGAAAAAGTTGGTGAGATGGATCGTTCCGTGCCAACTCTACAGGGGAAAGGTACATGTACCTTTGCCAACGGGGCGTGGTCGGAGGCTTCCACCTCGGCTACCGGACCTCGAGCCGACCGGTTGCGCAGTCGGCGGCGGCATGGCTGGTCAAATTAGAATCTCTTTCAATACATGCGGTTGTTTGGGGCAGAAAGTTGCGCTTGTTGTTCTGTTTTAGTGCTGCACTGGCTTGGTGCCTTTTTATACGCCGCTTGAAATCATAACTCTTACTTGTGCAGCAGATTTGCTGGCCTGGAATTTATCAGACTCTTGGTTGTTGAGCAAATCCGGCCACGATAGCAATTACAGCTGGGGATTTTTCTCGCTATTCTCATCTAAGGGATAAAAAGCGACCAAGCGATAATTCAAGCTCGATCTCGGCAGGGATTGGATTACTAAAAATAGGTCAATGTCAGTTCCAGACTGTTTCTGTCAGGCTTTAAACTATGCAGCTGTTAAACAAGAGTACAGATTTGTTTGATGGCTGTTTTTTACTAGTTTGTTGCTGAAGCAGAAGACATACGAGTACCATACGAGGACATTGTATTATTAAGTACAATACGCAAGCTTAAAAATTTCTACAAAAGTTAATAGATTCTTTATGTACGAAAATTTCTACCACAAACTATTGGGAAGAAGGGGCAGTTCCTGGAATAGAAATAGGCTATCTTCATCAAAGCAGCGATCAACACACTTCCTTGTTTACTCATGGAAATTTATTTAGTCATAATTTCTGTTAACAAAGACTGCATTTAATTTTCCAATATTGTTTCTAACATGCCGGCCGACTCAACTAGGAGAACAGTGTCATCTTACCTAGTAATGATGGTGCTATTTTTCTGCAAAACTTCGGAGAGCCTCCTGCAGCCGTCTGTAAGGATCTACGTTTACCAACAGGTGTGCATGGGCGAAGGTATATCTCTAGCTGCCTGCGAATCTTACCAACTGAGCGATTCAAAATCCAAGACCCGATTATACATGACGGAACAACAGGAGAGTAAAGTTCAACGAAGGGCATCGAAATACCTTTTAGCCTATCGGATGCTGGTAAACCTGCCAGCTGTATTTTTTAGTGTGTTCTCTGGCTCGTGGAGTGACCGAGTGGGCCGAAAATACCCGATGTTGCTGCCCCCTCTCGGCGCCGTTTTGGCTGTTGCCTGCTACACCATCAGCACCATTGTTGCCGATTCCTCTAATCTGGGCTGGGTGATGGCGGGCGCGACTGTTTACGGGCTGTTCGGCAAGTCCACCCTGATGAGCATCGCGTGCAGCAGCTATGTAGCCGACATCAGCAATCTGGGTGACCGCACCAAGCTGCTCGGTCGATTGCTAGCCATGAACTTTTTCGGAGTCTTTGTCGGATCGCTGCTAACTAGCGCTTTTCAAACTTTCGACAGCATTAACTCCATGCTGATCGTTGTTCTAGTCATCAACTTGGCGCTGGAGTTTACCATAGCAGTGTTTGTCCACGAGTCTTTGGAATCCGTACAAAAACCTGGCTGCTTCCAGATGGTCTGCCCCTGCTTGAACACCGATACCAAGAGCATCGCAATTCGCGACTCAATCGGTTTCCTACTTAGTCGAAGACCCCAACAATGTTTGCTTCTGTTTCTGTTCGCTTCTCTGTGCATCAATCAGATCTGCAAGCACGGTGAGCATGACGTGCTTCTGCTGCTATCGAAGCATGAACCATTCAACTGGCCCGGCCGGTACTACGGTTTCTATCTGTCCCTGTACTATGGCTGCATGGGCATCAACCTTGTGCTCATCCTGCCAATAATAATGCATTGCATGAGTGTTCACGACTCTGTGCTAGTCATGATTGGCTTGTTTATGAAAATCATTCGGATGCTGATCATTAGCGTATCAAACACAACGGGTCTGCTGTTCTCAAGTGCCGCAATGGGCTGCTTCAATGGCTTCATAGTGTCTGCAATCAAATCCATGACCTCTAAACTGGTCGAGGAATCCGAGATCGGCCAGACATTCTCGTTGCTATCGTGCGCAGAAGCGGTTGCTAACCTGATCGGACCCAGCATGTTTTCGCCAATCTACGCCGCTACGGTCGACGTCTTCCCAGCTATGGTGTTCAGTCTAGATGCCGGCGTCCAGTTCATCTTGTTCAGCTGTTTTCTTAGAATCTACTTGAACGGACGGGAAACTAAATTCTACGAGAAGCGGAGTACAATTGTCAATTTAGAAGACGGCGTCAATAGTGAAAGCGGTTTGGAAATTCGCAACGATGAAGTGGGAGAAATAAATCCAAAAAACACGCAGTTTCATGACGCAGCTGCGTCTGCAGTGAATGGAAGTGACTTCAGTGATATAGAAGCGATGAAAAGTGACACTGGGTGCCAAGACACTAAGATACACAGCGAATACAATATTGAGATCAATCGAGAGCGCAAAGATGCAGATTTTAATGAGAGCAATTGAAATTATGTTTTCCCTTTATGGATTATTTAAAAAACCTTTTAAATTTAAACTAATTATGGCGTCAATGAGTTTTCAATTCAATCTAAACTTTTAACTGTGAGTTTTGTACCGATATAAGAGCCTTGAAGTCCCAGGAAATATTTCAGACTAATTATTTTGTACCCATAAAAATACCATAAACCGAATAATGATCTTCTAAGTAGAAAGTTAAGTGCAACTGGTAATTTTGCTACTTTGGATACTCTACCTAGTTCGTATGAGGATCAAAAATTAATCCACGATGGTGCCTTCAATCGCAAAAATAAATCGAGGAACAAATATAAAAGTTACTTTTTTTCTGCACTGGAAAATCTGGTAAAAATACTACACAATCAGTGGGTTATGATACTAGATTGAGTTTAAAAAAACAAAGAGATGCTGTTAGTTTAAAAATGATGAACCAATTAGTGAATTTTTAATGCGATTTCCTGAAGTGCAGACGCTATTGTCGAATTGAAGCTGTTGGAAACTATTATTAAAAAATAGTATTTTTTGCTTTTACGCAACAGGTCACAGATAATTATCTTCATGTAACTTGAACTAAACACAATCAAAACCTTTTTTAACAAAATTACAAGTATTTTTATATCTCTTTCCAAGTATTTAAGAACTTTAGGCTTGTACTATCCTAGAAAAAGCATATCAATCACTATAGAGAAGGCCTACCCCACTCTAATCCAGGCAATCAGGCCCGAATAAGAAGCGAAACAAGGCCGTTGGAAACTGTGTTGTCAAGCTTAGCTTCTGCTCTGCTCTGCTTTATAAGGACGACAGATGTTCACTTTCAGAGCAGGCTTTCTGCTGCGGCGACGCGTTGGTTCGACGTCAATCGGTGAGGCGGTCCATCGTGCTGGACCGTGCTGTCTGCGACTGTCGAGGGTGATTAACGACAAATGGACGGGCTGGTGATCAACACGCAGAAGTCCCGCAGATAAGGTCAGTCCTGCAGTCCCTGCAGGGCTACCAGAGAGGGGCATTGTTTCGGGCGGTGATCGAGATCGTCGTTTTCTACAACACCCGAGACCAGGACGTGGACAGACCCGTCTAAGTGAACTTTTGCGCCGTCGGCAACTCCAACGGGCAGGCCACGTCATCCGCCCAGTTTTGTACTGCACGGAGCGCGAACTCAGCACTTCGTCGATTGCCTGTTTGCTAACAACGCCGGCCAAAGGCCCTTGGACGCTGCTCTTTTTTGATCTGACAACGTACTATGTTGTTGTTGTTGGTATTGCTAATCAAAATGCAAGATTTTAGAGTCTATTATTTATTACTATTTTTAGAGTAAAAGCTGTTACACTCTGTCAAACTTCGGAGTCGCCGGAGAAATTATTACATCGATTCGAAAGACTATATCTAAGAACTGGGGAAGTGAAACAAGCTATTCTTGCAAGCCTATTAAGCGCTAAGATTTTAAGAAATAAAGCAACATGTTCTGGATTCCAGGAAATGTAAAGCCCCGGGATTTAATATCGGTTTGAAGTCAGAGCTTTCAGAATTAAGGATTAAAATTGGTCACACAACACATGTGTGCGCTTTAGGATTAAGACAGAGTCAGAACCTTGTGTTCTAACAAGGCGCAAGTCTCAGCTGTACGGTGAGAATTATCTTACCATCTTCCTCGTCATCGCCATCACCAACAGCCGTGGGACACTGCGCCGCTCTCTCAAGCACTTGGTCGCTATCCAACCAGAACAGATCTGCGTCCACTGCGCTTATAGTTGACTGCTGTTGCTCTGCTGTAGAAGCCATGCCGTTCTGTTTTTAAGTCACAGCGTGGTATCAATTGCAGTAGTTTCGCCTTTCTCCCAAGTTAGTTGAGGCATTCTTTTTTCAACTAGCAGTGCATGTCTACAGGACCCAATAGTAAACGACTTGAAGATTCGCGTGACCTCAATTGGCAAGGAAGGTTAATGCTTAAGGATTGGCGCGGGTGGCTGCATGCCATCTAAGAATAAGTCTTGCATAGGCTAGGCCAGAAAAATGGTTAGACTGCAGGATTATATTGAAAAGGGGATTATAGAGAGATATATGCCGCACAGGCGTGACAGCAGCAAAGGCACATAGGATAATCGGATAAATGCCTTCTCAGCAGTCGGGCGCCTTGTCTGAGTGTGTGGGCATTGTCTTTTTCTTAGAGAAAAGTGCATGTACCCCACAGAGACCATTAGCGCGATAAAGTATAGGTAACAAACAGCCAAGTCGCCACTCAGCAGAATAAAGCACAAGACTAACAGTTACAGACACACGCAATCGATTTTGCACTTTTAGTCTGAGTGAACCACAGGTCCAAGTAAAGTAAATATTAGTCTATGGCCTAAATCACCTCATATTTTGTACCACTAGTGTTTAAACATAACAACGGTGCCTACATATAGTGCACTAGAAAACACTATACCATATAGTCTTCAATAATGACCCACTGCTTCGCGTGCTTTTCGCTACATACCATAGAACTCGCTGTCTATGGCCATAACTAAAACATGATATTGCTCGACTGCATCCTAAATATAGAAAGCTTGAAACTAATAACGATCAGTTAGTTAAAGGACAAAGAACTTTGCTTTTCATATTCAGATTCAGAAGGTTGTGAGAATTTTTTGAAACACTAGACCTGTAGTTTGATTGGATTATAGCTTGCTCGTATAGCTACCTGTAGGCAAACATAGAACTTAGGAAGCAGAGGGTTAATAGTAAATTCTGTTGCATCCTAGCCTACCTATATCGATTTTTAAGCAACGCCAAGTAAAAAAACCTGCCTCACTTGACTCTATGAACAGTTAAAAGGAAGTTCTGGGTTAGGCAGAAAAAATAGGCTAAAAATAGCTATTCCCGCCAGCATATTCTGCGATGCGTGGTGAATGACTGCTTAGTAAGAATACTGCTTTCTACTTCCGAAAAAAAGCTCTTCTAACCTGAGCTCTACAGCGTTTCCATGCTCAAGTGAAGACAACTACACCAAGATGCTATCTATGCGGCAGCTGTTGCGGCATCTAGATCTTTGGATCCATTTTGTTCTATAAAACAAAAATACAGCCAAGAATTAATAAACTTAAACAAGCATTGCATAAAAGAAAATGAAATCCCCTTCAGATAAACAAAAATGATTGATGAACCAAACAAGATTAACGTGTTAAACATATTAGAAAGCATGAAAATGCCTCCCGAGTCTAAGGAGAATTAAGTAGCCCACAATGTCGAAAAGGCAAATATAAATAAGTCAATAGTTTTTTTTTAACAAACCTCTCAAGTTTATGATAACTGAATCACAAATAAAGTGGTGGAAAAATTGGGATATTATAGTCGGATACCATCAAGGATTACAAATGTATTTACGTCTTGTCCAGTTTATATCAATACGGTTCGTTTGCTAAATAAAGTATTTAGGGAATTTCAGCTCGAAGCGAAAATTTTGTAGACACTTTTTCAAAGCCGTTAATAAACAAATAATAACCAGTAATATTACTTATTCCATAGTATAGGCGGTAAATAATTAGGGGACGTTAATTACTTTAGATTTTAAGCAATCAAGCAAGCTAATATTTCAGCTCGAATTTTAGCTCGAAGCGAAAATTTTGTAGACACTTTTTCAAAGCCGTTAATAAACAAATAATAACCAGAAATATTACTTATTCCATAGTATAAGCGGTAAATAATTAGGGGACGTTAATTACTTTAGATTTTAAGCAATCAAGCAAGCTAATATCAAACACAGCGGCAAAATATACTTTTTTAAAGCGATTTAAATATTTGACACTAAAATTTATAACGACCCAGCAAATAAAGATCAAGCGTAGCTGTATAAAATGAAAACAAAACAAAATAAATAACAAAATAATTAGTCACTTTGCATTAAAAAATAAGTTCACATTAACAAGAATATGACCCTTAAGTGTAAAGTAAATTTATAACTATAGAAACCAACTTCTAGCTAAAATGATTTTCTGACCAGCTACGACCTATAATTTCTGACCACTCTCACCCCAACCCCTACATTTCAAGCCGCCTGACCCCACCCACTGCACTTCCTACCCCTACAGTTCAAGCCAGCTGACCCACCCCACTCCAATTCCTACCCCTACAGTTCAAGCCAGCTGAACCCACCCCACTCCAATTCCTACCCCTACATTTCAAGCCAGCTGACCCCACCCCACTCCAATTCCTACCCCTACAGTTCAAGCCAGCTGACCCACCCCACTCCAATTCCTAACCCTACAGTTTAAGCCAGCTGACCCCACCCCACTCCAATTCCTACCCCTACAGTTCAAGCCAGCTGACCCACCCCACTCCAATTCCTAACCCTACAGTTCAAGCCACCTGACCCCACCCCAATCCTGAAGGCTGAATAAATGTGGGCCAGGTTTTATTTATTATTTTATAGCGACCCTGAACCGATAGACTTTGAGTCCTAATCCTGAGTAAGCTTTAAATTCAAACCAAAGAATTTGTTATTTATCTATCCATTGACCTAATCCTAGAAAGTGGCCTTGTTGCCTTGATCTTCAAAAATCCAAGTGATAAAGTACAACAGAAATTTAGAAATTAGCCAAAACGTATAATATGTTTATTAACAGAGAAACATGGGTTAAAAAACAAAAATCAGCAAAGAAGACATTAAAAAGGGGCGAGATTTGTTTTTAGCACAAACTGTGTCTGAATAAAAGCTTTAAAAAATCAATTTTAACATTCCGCTTAAAGTACAAAACCGAAAATTCTAGTAGCAACATGTTTAGATCCTTACTGCACCTTCTAAACTAAAGGATTAATTTTTTTCCAGAGAATCAGATGGCTTACAGCGCTTTGACATAGCTGAGTATATAATAGATAAAGCATATAGTAGGTTTTCTATACTCACAGCTGTGCATTGGTGTCTGTATGTACAGTTGTGCATATAAAGAATGCTGTACACAATTATGGTGGTGGGTCTTAATGTGCATTTCATGTCGCGTTCAAGCGTTTAGCCATGGTGGACACTGAATTTGCGTTACAGACAGAACAACAGCCAAGTATCCAAATCTAATTAGTCTACTTTATGAGATGAGTAGTATACAGAGTTTTTTTCATTTCTGAATGCCAATGCTATCAGCCTATTGTGTTTTACATTGTAGAAAATTAGTAAAAACTTGTCAGTAAAGAAAAAGCAGCTATTAAAATATGGGAACTGGGAAAGTGCAAATTAACACAAATCCGAGAATAGAGAGTAAAATAGAAAATATTTTCGGCAACCAAAAGCGCTTAAAAACAACTACAATTGGGTAATGCGGTTTGCACTAAATATAAATGTATCAAATTTAAGCATACTAAAAAAGTGTGGGATAGTGAAATTAAAGCAAGCGATACACAGAACGACAATAGTTGAGAACAGAAAAATACACAGACGAATAGCAAAGCCAAAACAAAACGGCTAGCTCCTTTCTATGTGATTGAAAACTTAAAAAAAAGCTCAGCGCTGTACTTGCAAAAAATGGCGTCCAGAAAAAATATATAGGAAAATTAGAAAAATAAAGCAACACGATAGAGAACACAACAGCTATAAGAGAGATAGAGCCAGCGAGAAAAAAAACCGTGTCCCCAACTACTAATCAATCGTTCAATGAATCAATCAATCGGATTAGTTAACCTTCTCCTTGCCAAACGGTATAGCGGCCCGAATCTTGGCATTAGCCAGGCGATAATGCTCGAGCATCTGGGCTAACACGGCGTCAACTTGCTTATAATAGACGCTGTAGGCTTTGGGCAGGCAGAACGAGCTGACCAGAGCGAAGCTCACCAAGGTCAGAGCGTTAAACCAGCTGCCAACGTAGGTGAGCACAATCAGGCAGCAGAAGAATTTCAGAGTGCGAACTGAATCGCGGAATAGCAGCAAATCCATTAGATAATTAACGTCGCGTTCCATACAGGCCAGGCGGCTATCAACGAAGCTGATGACGCAATCGCGCGGCAGACGAATGGGGCCGCTCAGACAGGCCAACAGGTCCTGCTGCTGCTGCGACTGTTCGCCGCCAGTAGCGCCGCGTTTCACAGTAAAAGCGTAGAGTCGCACGGCGCAGGTGCAGAGCAGGGCGGCGAGGCCCAGGTAGGCCAGCACGGACACGAATGACAGGGACATGCAGGCCCACAGCAGGGTCAGGGAGGAGAACAGCACCGCGGCTGAACGCTTCGGATCCGACCAAAGTAGAAGGGATTTCAAACGCGGATCGGCTCGCTCCAAATAGGAGCAGCAGAGCAGCATCCGGTTGCTAGTGGCAACACTGGCGTCGCCTTCCGGAGCCGATGAAGCGGCTTCGGGTTCCGGTTCAGGCTCCCGCTCTTGCTGAGTTGGCTGCTGCGGCTGCTGCGGCGGAGGCGGAGCAGTAGCCTGGGCTTGGTCGCCATTGCCAAAAGCGTTGTCAAGCGCTTCAAACTCGTCGTCGTCCAGCTTCTTTTCGGCGGCGGCAGGCGGCTCAACCGGCGAGTCAAATGGCTGCTCCAACAGGTTCTGCTGATCTTCGTTGTCGGACATGGTCAATTACTTGACAAACTGTTTATCTCTTTGTTTAGATGGATCAAATTTCGATTGAAACACGCGTGAAAGAGCTTGCAATTTAGCTGAAAATTATATTTGATAAAGATCGTTAAGTGAGTCAAGGGTGATCAAAGTAACAACTGATTAAACTACTTAGCTCTGAGTCCAGGTCTGAATAATATCAATAGTTTCTCAATATTTCTTTTAAAAAACTTTAATTCTGCCTTCATTCAATGGCAAAAAGAATTTAACACAGTAAAATGTTTCTTCAAACAAAATCTCAGAAATTACTACATTTATATTTAATAAAATTTGATTCGTTTTTGTATTGAACAGCAAGGCTCGATTGAACAGTACATGCGCATGCTTTTTGACAAAACGTAGCTGTAAATTGTTATGAATTTTTTATTCTTCATAAGAAAAACGGCTTAGTATTCACGATGAAGTGGGGTTGCGGCTCTGGGAGCCAGTTAAAAGTCTGATAAGCCACGTCTACTAGTTTTACTGCGGCAATAAAACTGGGGTCAGCGGGGATAGGAAGTGGGGTTGCGGGTCTAGAGGCCAGTTAAAAGTCTGATAAGCCACGTCCACTAGTTTTACTGCGGTAATAAAACTGGGGTCAGCGGGGATAGGAAGTGGGGTTGCGGGTCTAGAGACAAGTTAAAAGTCTGATAAGCCACGTCCACTAGTTTTACTGCGGCAATAAAACTGAGGTCAGCGGGGATAGCAAGTGGGGTTGCGGGTCTAGAGGCCAGTTAAAAGTCTGATAAGCCACGTCAACTAGTTTTACTGCGGCAATAAAACTGGGGGATAGGAAGTGAGGTTTCGGGGCTAGAGGCCCATAATAAAGCTGAAAAAGCTCGCTTACTAAATACAGAGCAGCGATTAAGCAAGCGTTTAGCAGAATAGGAAAGTACAAGATAGGGGGCAGCTTTTAAAACAAAAAATTATTCGCTTTGACCTACAAAAAACATGTGGTCGATAGTAAAATACAAAAATAAAACATCTAGCTAAGACAATTAAGGAAAGCAGTTGATCGGATCAGGTCGAAGATAAATTTTAAGCTGAAATTTAGAAATGATTCGTTGTATTGTAATAAATGAATCACAGGTTTGATAATCGCGCACTGTAGCAGCTTATAAAAATTTAGTTCTAATACAAATACATAATAACAATATTTCAGGCATTATATTGTTAATGCATCGGTGGATAAACGAAATTCGGATCGCCGCCAAGACCAGTCATTGGCGTTATAGGCGATTGTGCGAATATCAAATCGGCGTCGTCGGATTTGTAGAAAAAGTTGCTCCGATTCAGCGTTGGCTCACTGCTAGAACGCTGTATTCTGGGCAGCAGCAATTGCGCTGCTTCCAATTCTTCCAGGACCTGGGGACGGTGAAAAAAGTATTTGTATTTGTTGTCAGGCGTGAACAACACGGGAAACGGGAATAATAAACCATAGATTTACATAGGAAACAACCTAACAGGAGTTTAAGAAGCACACAAAAAGATGACCAACTAATTAGAAAATATCATTCTGGGCGGCAGCCAATCAAAGGAACCAGCAGAGGCAGCTATCAGAGGAGCCAATCAGAGAAGCTGAGAGGGGGTGTTAGTCAATTAGAGTAGCACCAGACACTGACAGCCAATTAGAGAAGACTAGAAGAGGGTGGCAGCCGGGAAATGGTGGCAGCCAATCAGAGAAGCCGGGAAATGGTGGTAGCCAATCAGAGAAGCCGGGAAATGGTGGTAGCCAATCAGAGAAGCCGGGAAATGGTGGTAGCCAATTAGAGAAGCCGGAAAATGGTGGCAGCCAATCAGAGAAGCTGGGAAATGGTGGCAGCCAATCAGAGAAGCTGGGAAATGGTGGCAGCCAATCAGAGACGCCGGGAAATGGTGGCAGCCAATCAGCCGAGACTGGGTAGAATTAAATCAGAGAACCTAGAAGAGGGCACGGCACGATCCTAGACAAAAAAGGCGAAAAGAGCGTTAGCAATCAAAGCATTCGAGATACTATAGTCATTTAGAAGCAAGGGTGGCAGCAAATTAGGAAAGTCAAGAAGTAAAAGTAGAAGATAAGGGGGATCCGATCAAAAGATTTAAGAAATCAGAGCAAAAATACACATGCCATATCGCTTACAGTTCTAAACGATGGCCGCTGCTCCCGATCAAACTGCACGCATCTGACCATCAGTTCCGGTATTAATTTAGGCGTGTCTGCTTTTAAATCCTTCGGTTCCGGTCTAAGCAGACCGCTGCCAACTTTGAACAATATGAGATCCTTGTTGCTGATCTTGCTATATGGCAGCTGGCCGCTGCACAGTTCGTACAAAACAACGCCGAATGCGTAGACATCAGACTTAACGGTGTAGGGATCGTCGTCTTTCATGCGAATAACCTCGGGGGCCTGGGATGCGTGTTATTGATGACAATAAATTGATAGAGTGCCGCTAAGGTATAATACGTTAGTGTAAAAAACTGTTTGGTATGAATAGATGAGATAGAAACACTCTGACAGATTCCAACCGACAATAAAACGATACTTTAAGAAAAAACTGAAAGAATTACCCGCAGACATCACCAGAGACAGACAGACTGATGGACAGGCAAAAAGATAGAGACACACAGACCGGGAGATAGACAGACAGACAGACAGACAGGCAGACAGACATACAGACAGACAGACAGGCAGAGACAGACTGTCACGGAAAAATCCAGTTTATCTCTGTTGAAAGACAGAAACAGACGAACGGACAGAGCAACAAGCAGAAAAAAAACAGACCGACGGATAAAACAGTTAAAATCCTACCATCCACAAGATAGAACCGCTGGGCTGGCGAAACTGATGCGAGCCGCTCCATCGAGTTTTGACAGTTGCCAAGCCGAAATCGCCTATTTTTACGACACCCTCGTGCAGAAGGATGTCTGGGTGGAGATAAAAGAGTTCAATTATTGGTTTAAATCATCATTTTTTTAATCGAAAAAATGCATGAACCTTTTTATGTCCGAAAAGCTTAATAATCATATTGTACCTAGACGGAACATGACAAAAAAGAACGCTGAAAGAAGGTTAACTCCAAAAGTATCGATCTATCTATATATCTATATATCTATCTATCTATATATCTATATATCTATCTATCTATCTATCTATCCAACTGTGTGTCTATCGATCTATCAACCAATCTGCCGATATTTGTCAAACTATTCATGTGTTAATGTAAGAAAGTTTTTGAGGGTTAATTGCTGGCAAATATTTAAAGTTGAAAAATGTTGATGAAAAAACCGTCTGCCCGCAATAAAGCAATGAAAGATATGCACCTATAGCAAGGAAAAATAATGAGAACAATAGACATTATTTTATTAAGCAACTAATTCTATACTCGTACGGGCTAGAGAAAATACAAAACCTTGAAAAATTGTTAACTGCGAAAAACGCTTTAATACCTTTAAAATTCCAAAAACCAACGAGAAATTTCCACCACCCACATTTGATTTCAGCTTCTTGCTACTGGAAAAAATATATATTAAAACGCACTTGGATTACTAACGATGCTCACGTGGCTTTATTGAGTAGTGCATCCTGGGTGTGAATTTGACTTAAATTAGACTTATAATGACAGTAATCTGTAAAATACAATATCATGCAACGGAAATATAATTACCGAAAATACTTACTGTTGGACTTGAGATCCCGATGAATAATACCCCTGGCGTGCAGGTAGTCCATACCCTGCGCTGTCTGCCGGGACATGTCCAAAATTTCCACTGGTCCGCACGGCTCCTCTTGAACGTGCAGTCGTCTGTAGAGCGAGGAGCCGTTGCACCACTGGGTGATGATTGATAGGCGCGGCTTGCTAACGAAGCCCATAAATAGGAGAACGTTTTCGTGTCGGGTTTTACGAAGCACGGCCACCTGAATATTGTGTTATTATTGATAGTATATAATATGAATACTAGATCGCAAGGTTTAACAAATAGAGGGATACACAGACCAACAGCTTTACAGATTGACAAAACACGATCCGATAGAGACGCAAATAAACAGACAGATAGATCTATCAAGCAAGAGATATAGACAGACAGACACAGACAGATCTACAGAAAGACAGCTAGACAAATGTATCTACAGACAGTCAGACAGACGCATCTACAGACAGACAGCCAGACAGACGTATCTACAGACAGACAGTTAGACAGGCGTATCTACAGACAGACAGCCAGACAGATGTATCTACAGACAGACAGCCAGACAGACGTATCTACAGACAGACAGCCAGACAGAAGTATCTACAGACAGACAGCCAGACAGACGTATCTACAGACAGACAGCCAGACAGACGTATCTACAGACAGACAGCTAGACGGATAGATCTACAGAAAGATAGACAGACGTATCTACAGACAGACAGCTAGACGGATAGATCTACAGAAAGATAGACAGACGTATCTACAGACAGACAGCTAGACGGATAGATCTACAGAAAGATAGACAGACGTATCTACAGACAGACAGCCAGACAGACGTATCTACAGACAGACAGCTAGACGGATAGATCTACAGAAAGATAGACAGACGTATCTACAGACAGACAGCTAGACGGATAGATCTACAGAAAGATAGACAGACGTATCTACAGACAGACAGCTAGACGGATAGATCTACAGAAAGATAGACAGACGTATCTACAGACAGACAGCTAGACGGATAGACATACACGCACAGTAAGACAAGAATTCAACATACAGGTAAACAAAGGCAGAGAAACAATCAGCCAGACCAATAGACAGACCGACAAAAAGGCGTATAGATAGGCAAACAGAGGCCGCTCTCACCTCATTCCTAAACGCCTGCATCTGGGTGGCGTCGTGCTCAGTAACATTCAACTCCTTAACAGCCACGTGACCGTGCCAGAATCCTCTGTACACGGTTCCAAATGAGCCGGAGCCGATGCAGTCGTGTCTAACAATTTCGTCGTTAGGAATCTCCCATTCGTCGCGGGAATCCCGTCGCCTACGATGCTGAGGCGGCAAAATTTCGCCATTGGGCCCTTCGCGACTGCGTCGGGACAGCGTAGCCGAGGCTGGCATTGCGCTGGAGGCCATCGGCGGCGGCGGCCGCCACGATTTGGGCCGGCGTTGCTGTCGCATTGATGGCCCCGGCGGCGGCGGCGGCGGCCAGGGCAGCGGCGGAGAACTTGATGTTGGACACCGCCTGAGGGTCCGGGTTGGCGTGTTCCGTTTGTGAGGGTCTGGGTCATAAGAGGATGAATGAGCCAGAGGTCTGGGTCATAGGTGCACTTATGAGCTGAGGGTCTGGGTCATAAGTGCACTGATGAGCCGAGGGTCTGGGTCATAAGTGCACCGATGAGCTGAGGGTCTGGGTCATAAGTGCACTGATGAGCTGAGGGTCTGGGTCATAAGTGCACTGATGAGCTGAGGGTCTGGGTCATGAAGTGCACCTGATGAGCTGAGGGTCTGGGTCATAAGTGCACCTGATGAGCTGAGGGTCTGGGTCATAAGTGCACTGATGAGCTGAGGGTCTGGGTCATAAGTGCACTGATGAGCTGAGGGTCTGGGTCATGACTGGACTGATGAGCTGAGGGTCTGGGTCATAAGTGCACCGATGAGCTGAGGGTCTGGGTCATAAGTGCACTGATGAGCTGAGGGTCTGGGTCATAAATGCACTGATGAGCTGAGGGTCTGGGTCATAAGTGCACTGATGAGCTGAGGGTCTGGGTCATGACTGGACTGATGAGCTGAGGGTCTGGGTCATAAGTGCACCGATGAGCTGAGGGTCTGGGTCATAAGTGCACTGATGAGCTGAGGGTCTGGGTCATAAATGCACTGATGAGCTGAGGGTCTGGGTCATAAGTGCACTGATGAGCTGAGGGTCTGGGTCATAAGTGCACCGATGAGCTGAGGGTCTGGGTCATAAGTGCACTGATGAGCTGAGGGTCTGGGTCATAAGTGCACTGATGCGCGGAGGGTCTGGGTCATAAGTGCACTGATGAGCTGAGGGTCTGAGTCATAAGTGCACTGATGAGCTGAGGGTCTGGGTCATAAGTGCACTGATGAGCTGAGGGTCTGGGTCATAAGTGCACTAATGCGCGGAGGGTCTGGGTCATGACTGAGGTGATGAACTGGGATTCGGGGTCATAACTGGGATTATGAGCTGCGAGTGAAAGTCATAGCTATAATATGAGCAGGAGGGCTGGATCATTATCGAGAAGAAAGGATTTCAGGTTGTAGACTTGTAGGTAATAGCTGGGCTTAAAATACTATTACGGTACTACTCTGCAGCGGTCTAACTTACAATTCCAAGTACAATAGGCTATCCCTTAAAACACACACCATTTGTGTTTTAACACAGAAAAAAATTGACTTAATCACATAATTTCGAAGATTATTAAAACCGAAACCAGTACGCGGCATAAATGCATGACACAATAGACAATTCTAATAATCGGAAAATGTTTTTTTGCGTAAAAATCAAACGGAAGGAAAATCCACGCTATATGAATGTATAAATGATATTAAAAACAACTAAGAGTTAAAATCTGAGGTCAATGCGATGCCAAGGCAATTCCCAATAGAAAACAGTCGGAATCCCACAGAGACAGGGGAGGTTGGGGCAGAGGCTGACTGAGGATGAGTCATCCGCAAGACTAACGGCACAGCAACTATGCGCCGAGAGACAACGAGATTAGACCTAGCTACAGAGAGAGAGATCGGTTGCCTAAGCCGTGAGATCCAGGCAAGCTGAGAGAGAAGCTAAAAGGGATCGGGGGAAAGGGATTAGGATTTGCTTCTGTCGCTCTCAAAATGCTCCTCTAACTCTAGCACTGAGTACGTTTGGACACGCATTCGTACTTGCATCGGGGAACACAAAGTACGCAAGTTGGGTTAAGCTTAGGACGATGGTATCGGCGAGTAGGGAAGACCTGAGGCCATTGAACTTCTCTCCCTCTTCCTACCATCCAGTCAAGCCAGCCAAACCCCCCCCCCCTATCCCAGTTACAGCGGTTCCCATCTGCTCACAGAACTGAATCCCTAACTGCACAAATCTCATTCCCTCAAGTCTCAGTCAGTCTCTCTCTGGCTAGCTCTCCGCATCACTCGTTCCTTTTCGATCTCCCCCCCGACTGTATATAAAAGTACAAGTGGTTAAACGCATCAATTCGCAGCGGTCCCCCCTCTCTCTCTCTTTCTCTCTTTTAATCTTTATTCGGCTTCGTGAATAATATCCTGGACCCATTGAAAAAATCTGCCTCTTTTTCATAACTTCAGTAGCCTAAGTCAACCTAAAAAAACGCTTCCGCATTCTACAAAGTAGGCAATATTTTTTCTTCAATGAAGGCATTAAATCTCAATTTCCTTTCAACTTAGTGGACGCTTAGCTTGCGGTAGGGCTAGTTATTTTAGTGGAAAAACTAATTTGAATAAAATACCTACTATTTTTCCTTTTACTTACTTATTTAAAAACACACAACTACACTTCTTATTTAGTTAGCAGATTACTTGCTTACTCTACATTGCATATTGCGAAAGAAACTAAAAAAACGCTTCCTTATAAGGACTAAGTACTAGGTTAACCATGGAAACGCTGAGTAAACGATCGGGGAAAAACTAGTAAACGATTGGGAAGAATTTTTTAAATGCGTGCAAGCATACTTGGCCAATACAAAACAATTGTGTACGTGTGACACAAGGTATGAAATCTCTAATCATAAATAAACACTTTAGGAATACATCCGCGTACAAATTATGAAAACGTAAAAAAACAAAAAGATTAATAATGCACACAAAAAATATCGAATTTTATTTGCTGGGAATTCTAGAAAAAAGTATCCAATAGGAATATCTATATGTAAACAATTAGAATTATGATTATTAAATTAACAAAAACCGTTTAATCCGCATAATAATTGCGAGTTCTCTCACCAGATGCTGGCCACTTGATGGCGACTTTAACAAATTAATATATTATTGTGAAATAATTGTTTTAGATATTTGAAGATAAAATAATGATGTGCTGCTCTATCATCGCTGGCTTATTTTCTTGTGGTATCTTAAATTAACTACCATAGTAGTAATATGTTTTTTTAACGGGTGCTTCTATGGAAACTGCATAGAAAAGCGAATACTATAAACTTAAACAGGCCAATTAAAAGGCTACAATAACTCAGTAATAATAAATAAACCACTCCCCATGCGCTTACACGGGGCTCAATAGTGATCGTAGTAGCGGCGGCAGCCTCTCCATCAGCAGCTGACATAAACTGTCGAACATTAGGCGTGCTGACGCATCTGCCCAATTCAATAACTGGCGCATTAGTTACTAAACTATTCATACCAGAATGATAGAGCAGGCTTCTAGGGATCTCTAACAGCGGTGACAGTTGCTGTCGGTCAGCAGCTTTTCCCGACGATGAAGCAAAGGATAAAGACAAAGACGGGGACTGTTGAGGAGGTGAGAGGTGAGACTGCGACTGTGGCGGCGGTGACAGCAATAATATTGGCGGCTGTTGCTGCTGCTGCTGTTGCAGATGCTTCCGCCGGAAACTGGCTACGCGACGTCGGGCCCAATGGCCTCGAGTGCTTGTGAGCGCCGCCGCTGATGTAGCGCTGCTGCTCGAGGCTGGGGCCCTTTGTTTTTGTTTTAGCATATATTAAGATATAGAATGTTTACAATTAATATAGAATGGTTTACAAAGGACAAAGGTTACTTTTTAGTCAATTGGCAGGTTAGCGATGCGGTGGGATGGCAAAGAAAAACGGGACAAAATTAGTTTTCATACTTGTATAATTAATGAGTTTATTAAAACAAAAACAAACAAACTGAAGAAAACGCTAAACAAACAACAAAATTAACAAATGGGCGCAATGCAAAATATAGAGAGCAAAGAAATACACTGACGCAAAAAACGGGCATTCAAAAAAAACAAACTAAATCCCTAATCTTCCCCATCCTAGATAAGAAATCCTAAATTACAAACAATCTATTTTGGATCCTAGAATTTCAACAAACCTTTCCGCCGTCCTGCCTGCTGAGATTGACGCTTAAATTTGACACGTTAGGCGCCGAGCTCGAACGCTCCCGATGGGTTTGGGCAGCGGCGGCTGCTTTGGCAGCGGCCACGGCGGCGGCTGCGGCAGCGGCTGCCGAATGCGACGACATGTTCTGATTATGATAATGATTGTGGTGGCCAGTACGCTGCCGATAATAATAGTTGCCGTCGCGTTGTTGAGTAAGCATGCCGGTTGACGGATCGTGGCCATACAATTGCACGTTGCTATATTTTATACAGGAAATTGATTGGTTTTTTACTCGCTTTGAGGACGTATGGTAACTATGCATTACAATGATAGTCATCAAATATTCTATATTCCCTGTCAAATTAAAGATTCACATTTAGTTATTAAAGATTTTAGGCAATAAAGAAATGCAAAAAAGTAGCGTCTAGTATTTACAGTTATCTAAAAATTCGATAAATTATTAAGCGAATAGTTCGATAGAGGCATTTGCGTGATGGCATTTATTCAATAAGAGATACGGCAAGTAAAATCCACGAAGCTTATAAAAAATCGATAAGAAAGTCCTAGACTAATACCGCGAAAATTTATAATTGCATCCTTGAATTGATGACTGCAGAAAGACTCAAACTCAAACTAGCAGCCATTAAAAACTCAGTGTCAACTAACAACACTGGAATCTGAAGGCGATTAACACCCCCAATCTGACAGCTATCAACACCCCAAATTTGACAGCTATCAACACCCCCAATCTGACAGCTATCAACACCCCCAATCTGACAGCTATTAACACCCCGAATCTGACAGCTATCAACACCCCTAATCTGACAGCTATCAACACCCCGAATCTGACAGCCGTTTGACAGCTATCAACACCCCAATCTAACAGCCATCAACATCCTCAATTTGACAGCTATCAACATTCCAATCTGACAGCCATCAACACCCCCAATCTGACAGCTATCAACACCAGTTTGACAGCTGTTTTACAGCTATCAACACCACAATCTGACAGTCATCAACATTCCCAATTTGGCAGCTATCAACACCCCAATCTGACAGCTATCAACACCCCAATCTGAAAGCTGTCAACACCCACAATCTGAAAGTCATCAACACCCCAAATCTGACAGCTATTAATACCACAATCTGACAGCCAGCAATACCCCCAATCTGACAGCTATCAACACCCCAATCTGAAAGCTATCAACACCCACAATCTGAAAGTCATCAACACCCCAAATCTGACAGCTATTAATACCACAATCTGACAGCCAGCAATACCCCCAATCTGACAGCTATCAACACCCCAATCTGAAAGCTATCAATACCCACAATCTGAAAGTCATCAACACCCCAAATCTGACAGCTATTAATACCACAATCTGACAGCCATCAATACCCCCAATCTGACAGCTATCAACACCCCAATCTGACAGTCATCAACATCACAATCTGACAGCTAAGAACACATAAAACTGACAGGTTGAAACCACAGAGAACAAGTAGTAGCTAATGGTGAATAAGATGATTCATGTACTCACAGGCCATCAACGTCTGGATAGCGAGGCGGAGCCTGCAGAGGCGGCTGACCCGGATTCACTGGACAGGGCATCCGCATGACTGCCTCGCAGCAGCGCTGGTGATACCTGGCCTGACAGGTCTGACAACGAAATCCGCTGAATAGAATTTTCGAACACTTCGAACAGTAGGCTATGGTAGTGAAGAAGTTTTTTCTTTGAAATCGATGCATCGACTGCAATTTGTGCTTAGCCACGGAATCTATACTATTGGATTCGACCACTAGTTCAAGAGCTTTACGCTGCTGGCGAGCCAGTTCAGCTGCGTCCGCGTCCCAACTAACCGGCGATCTGGTCTCCTTGATGTAGACCTTGCAATCCTCCGGCTTCAAGCTTCTAGTTGTTAATTTCTTTTCTAGCAGGTCTCTGATGGTGGCTCCAATTCGGATGGGCACAGTAGTATGCTGATTCCTAGGCAACTCGGCGCGCAATTGCAAATCTAAGCTAGATGATTGCATTGTTGAATTAGAAGCCACGGACATAGTTGATAACAGAGTGACGGTAGAGTTATTAGCCGTTGACAACAAACTGGACGATGAAAGCGACGACAAGGACGTCAACGAGGGCGGAGTGTCTGAACCACCGCCGGCGTTGACAGTCAAATTCGAAGGAAACGGTGAATTCATTGCGGAAGCCGCGCTCGCGATGCCTGTAGCCGCTGTGGACGCCAACGAGGAGGTTAAAGTGGCTGTTGATGACAAAGACAACTGCGACAGAGACGAATTGGAGTTAGCGGCGGCGGCCGATGCAACAGACGAAGACAACGCTGCAGATGGTACCGTTGCTGTCGAAGAATGAGCAGAGAATGCGGGCGGCAACGGAGCAGAAGACACTGGTAAAGAGGAAGCGGTCGAGGCTGCGATGCCAGGCAACAAAGAGCAGGAGGCGGCGGAGTCCATGCCAGTTGAAGCGTTGGAGGACACAGCGACGTGACTGATACCATTGGTGTGAGATCCGGCTGTGGCGGTGGACGCCGTCAAAGTCAAAGTCGACGAGGAAGCGATTGCGGATGTGGATTCTTTTGCAAGATCGCGAATTGATCGAAAGTCAGAGCAGTGCTGCTGCTGCTGCTGCATGCTCTCCTCTTGGCTTCGCTTGCGCTCCATTCGTGTTTGAAATTCGTGAATCTTGTCGGTGACATACTTGTACTCCTGCGTTAATAAAGATTTTTTTTCGAATTTTAACGCTTAATTAATTACAATACACTCTGAAAAAAGGAAGCTTCAGCTCAGAGAAAGTGAGACAAGTGAGAAAGTGAAAGTCAGCTCGTAGCCAAATTATTTTTTTTCTGTGTGCTATTGAATAGAAAACTTACACTATTGTACAGTTCTGGCGCAAATCTGCCCTCCTTTTTCAACAGCTCCAAAACTGCCTCGCCTTTTTCTTTGTAAATCAGGTAGAGAGCTTCGTTTAGTGCGTCTAAAATTGCAGTTTAATTGCAAAAAGCGAATTAAGTTTTGTGTCAAGGCTACAAAAAACAAATATAAAAAAATTCAGGCAAAGTAAACAGGCATATTCAATAAAATCTGTTGCATTACTTTTGAAACATATACAAATTCGAAATAATTCAGATCTTTTGTAAGGTCTGATTATGACTTATTTTATTCTGGGTTATTTAGCTTAATTAAAACCAATTATAAATTTGCAAGCTTTTAATTTAATATAACTAACTTATGCTTCTAATATTCTACTAAAAGACTAATTGTATTTTAATATCCATTGTTATTTGTACATTGGGTACTTAGAAATATTATTTCTTGAATTTAAAAGTACAAAGATGTAAGCATTATATTACAGTATAAAACTGTAATGATATCTTTTAATTATTGCTTAAAAAACAATAGGCATAGGATTAGAATATTTCCATGTAGCTATACATATCTTTGGCAAAACATCAGCGAAAATTTGGCTAAAACATATTTGTCTAATATTCAAAATTTATATAGGTAAAAAGCTTCTAATGTGTACAAACAAAACTAAATGTTGACATGCACCATTAACTACTTTATAAATATTTTTATCATATAAAAATATATATGCACAGATATGTTGAAAACTTTAACCATTAGCATTAGAGGCTGCTTTATCAATATACTATATAGTATATATGCATATAATATATAATAATATGATATCTTATAAATGATATCTTATAACGATATCTTATAAAATAAATTCTAACTGCTGCAAAGGGTCTTTTTTATACACATGTGTGCAACTTGAAAAATTTGGTCAGCTGGTGTGACTTAGTTGAAACAAAATTTGAGACTTACTTGGGGTCAAAGTTTGAAGGACCAAAAAAGGTCCCATGAACCACTTCTTACCTATAACTTGCCTACTTGCTATGTTGTTTTACTATTCTACTCCAAATTTGACACTTCTACTGCCCATTGTATAACTTACCCCCTCCATTTTGCAACTTACCCTCTTCATTTTGCAACTTACCCTCTTCATTTTGTGACTTACCCTCTCCATTTTGTGACTTATCTCCTCAATTTTTACTGATTTTGTGACTTACATTGGTGATTTTGCAACTTACATTGGTGATTTTGCAACTTATCTTGGTCAGCCACCAAATCAGTCGGCCAATTGGCCAACTGTTGTGCATGTATGTTTTTATAGATAGCATTTAGTGTCGTTATAGAATTTTCTAATGCAATGGCACATCAAAGTCTTAGCACTTGTGCTCTGAATAAATGGAATGAATCTAGGTTTTTTGTCACTAGTATGCCATGCCAATTTCAAATGGCATAATTGGCCCAGCAAAAAAACCTAGGAATGATTAACTTTGACTATCTTTCAATTTAGATGCTAAAATGCTTTAATATCTAATTAGCCAAAATAAAATTGATATCTAGCTTATTAAAATTGCCTAAGAGGTGGCATGCTTAATAGGAGTATATGGCATGCTTTAACCCTTGGCTGCAATAGCCAATAGCAATAAGAATAAAATAACAAATTTAAATAAAACCATGCTAAAATATATGATTTGATGAAAGAATTAGGCCTATTTCTATGATTTTCTAATATTTCATTTATATTCATACTTAAAAATTATTTAGAAAAATAAATAGCTATTCTACATATATATATGAGGGGTGTCCCAAAAGTTCCCTGAATTTCCACCATTGCTCCTCAATGACTGGGCATATTTTCATATTCTTGGTATTAAACAAAAGATAAATATCTCATGAAAATATAGCTTTTTGAATCACATTTCTATATTTAACCATCTTTTTGCTACACACATGAATGTTTGCCAAGGTTGGTACTAGGGTTACATATCCTTGAGTGCCTTTTTGACCCAGCAAGCTGATATCTTGGAAAGATTCAAATCACTTGTGATGATTTGATGGACAGTTGACTTGGTCATGTCCAGTCAATCTGCAATCTCTTGTACAGTGAGTCGCATGTCTGAGTCCAGCAGGGCCTGGACACATTGAGACAAGGCCTTATTCCCTAAGGTACACAGATGGCCTAAGTGTGGCGCATGATCCCCAATGTATTGCCTGGCATTGAAATGCTCAATCCACCCATAAATTGCTATCTTTTTAATGCTGTTGTTGCCATGAATGGATAAAAGGTGCTCTGCAATCCTTGCTCCACTCCAACCAGCCAACCAGAAGGCAAAAACTTGATTTTGCTAGCTTTCTAAGCTTTAAACGCTATGCATGATTTGAATAAGTGATCAAGAAATGAATGAGTGAACATGAAGTCTATCAGTGAGGATATATGCTTTTCTGTGGTTGCACCAAGATTGACTTAAATTTTTGATGTCCTTAGTTTTGGCCATAGACATTGCAAAGCTTTTCTTACACATTTGTGGCACAAATTTAAATCAGTTTACAAAGAACATGACAGCATCAAAAGGCCCTCAAGGATGTGTAACCCTAGTATCAACCTTGGCAAAAATTCATATATGTAGCAAAGATATAGTTAAACAAAGAAATATGATTCCAAAAGCTATTTTTTATAAGATATTTATCTTTCATTTAATACCTAGAACAAGGAAATATGCCTAGTCATTGAGGAGCAATGATAGAAATTCAAGGAAATTTTTAAGATATCCCTTCTATATCTATACATAATATACATTTGTGCCAAAAATTAAAAATTTATAATAATTGGGACTAACTATTAAATTTTAAACATTAAAAATGAGGAATAACATAGTTATATAATTTTTTACTTATAAATTAGACAAATTTAAATAATTATACTTTTGTATAGATCAAAATAAAAATTTATTTATAAAGAGAAATAAATCTTGTACTATATTCTAAAAAACTAAGCCTATTAATAATATAACCTAAGAAAGAAATTTCTTAATTATGGCTAATTAAGAAAATTAATTAAATGCAATAATACGAGGGGTGATCAAAAAGTTCTGCAACCTTTCAACATTGCGTCAAGATTACTGGACCGATCACACTTAAAATTGACGCAATGTAAGAAAAAATTGAATTTTATATCACTCTTGATTTTCAAGTCATTTCATTGATCGGTTCCAACTTGGCTGACAGTTTACCATAAGCAGTTTTTAGCTTGTGCGTTAAACTGTGAAAGTCAGCTTTTGCTTCATAGTATTTTTTTCCATGCAGCATGGCAAAATATCTTCTGACATGCACATAAATTTTACCACTGTTTCTACAAATTCCGCCTCGTTATTTAACACCATCGCCAGGCTTGTGTGTCATTGGGTTGATGCACAGTCGAGTTTTAATGACAAGTGAATGTCTGACCAAACCTTGACATCCGTGACCGAGCCATCCATTCACAATAATTCTCACATACTTCAACTTGCAGGGAGATATGGCAGTAGAAATCTTCCTTAGCAAGTTACTGGGGACTGCTAAATGCTTAAGTGAAGTTTCTTGCCAATGCTTTCGTAGGGGAGGCATGAAAGAGGATAAAACCGGCGCGGCAACAACAGATGCGTCGAATGCTGCTCCTCACACAGCAAGGAAGACCGGATTACTTATGGAGGAAAAAAGGGTTCAGCTGGTTCTACATCCACCTTACTGGCTTACATTGACCCATATGACTCCACTGTATTCTCAAAACTGAAAGCTGCTACTCATGGAAGACCTTTTTTAGAGGGCTCAAGAACTGAGATAGGTGCTCAAATCAGAGTTGCAGACACTGCTTGCAATCAATTATCTTAGCTACTTCCAAATGTGTCAAAAGTGATGGAAGCGGTGCATAGAAGCTGATGAGAGATAGATTGAGGGAATGTAATGCTGATTGTGTGCACAAAATTTCTTCGAGTCACATTATTAACTCACTTGCAGAACTTTTTGATCACCCCTCGTATCGTCTATTGACTTTAGTATTTGGTAATGAAAAATGTAATAGCCTACCAAATTTAAAGAAATGATAAGTTTTTATACAATATTATAAACATACCTTCATCAATATTTCCGCAACTCTCCATTTTTATTTAAGTTTGAAGAAATATATACTTTTAATTAATTAGAACTACCTAGCTAATCGCAATCAAATGATGAAAATCGAGACGAAAGTAGTCATTTATCTTCAAATGAACGCAATAAGTCCTTGCTTGCTACTGTCCCACTACTTCAATGTTTTTTGATAATTTAATTTTAGCATCTAATTCAATGCATTTGAGTACTGTACTGAGGAAACACTTCAAATTTTTTATTATCAATATTTTGACCAATAAAAATAAAACGTAACTAGTATGTTAAATGACAAATACACGACGAGATGACGGCTAATTTAGTTAAATGGCTCGATTTATTCATAAAATTAGTCCCAAGCTTGCTTTTTCTTACGCCAAAATTAGTGAGTCAGTTGAGGTACAAGTTGAACTGAGAAGTCAGCTGTCATTTGGTCAACTTGCTTAGGTACAACAATCCGTTGACGGTTAAATTGATAGTTCCCAAGTTGTTTGTAAATGTAAAACCGCGCTAAAAAGTATGCATTATAACAAATGGAGTAAATTCTTTGGAGCAAACTATGCGCGGGCGAAGCTAAAAAATTAAAAAAATACTTAATTAAAAAGCTAAATCTGGGGACTTATGACCCGCTAGCGAGCAGGTCTTACATCGAAATCGGCTGCTTGTACGTTGTAGAAATAATTCTCGTGCTATATTTATCAGCGATTTTGCCGCTTGTTTGATCAATAACATAATACCCGCAGTACTGCATGTAAAAAGTTGCATTAATTGCATTATATGATTATTTGATGTGACTCGACCCACCGGATGAGTCGCTGCTACCTGAGCTGTCGACTGCTCTAAAGACAACAGACTTTGCCTTCTCGCTTGACACGCCGCGAAATGATGATCTCGTAACTTGGACGTGACTGAACGGCTAAGGTCCTAAAGTACACTTATCTGGCCCAAGGAGTTTTCTAAGGTAATCCCGAGGAGCGAGCCCGGGACCTGGTACCAGCCAACTGCGGGAATATGCTCCTAAAAACTAAGCCCTGATGAGACGGGGTCCCGGACGTTGGACCGTCAGCTAGTTTAGGGCGTCAGATAAAGTACAATAGCCGATAATAAGGGACTCTGCACAGGGCATAACGATGGGCTGGCGAGCTCTAACAAGGACTTTTATAGGGGTGCAGCGGGCCTTTTTCGAACTTATTTACAGGAGTTGATCAGATTGAGGGGCTACTGTATGCCTGCCCGCTGGCGAGCCTGTGGGCGGGCTGCTCCATGCTAAAAGTACGTCACTAATCTGTGTGGTTTTATCCTGAGTAGAGGTTTTTGGGGCGCCTGGCATGGTTAAATGAGAGACTCTTATCAGCCCCAATCTGCACACGGCTTTTAGAAGGTTTTTATGCTTACATTGCCTATCCTAACAGGCCTGGAGGCTCGCTATCTATGGCCTAAAGCGCCTCCGGCTTCAGATTAAAGTACATTGCTGGCTTCCAATCTTCATGCGGCTCCCCACAGCGGCGCACTTAGCTATTTAAGCCAGCTGCGGCATGACTTAAATAAGCAGAGAAACTCTATAGAAAAGGTGGGAATCAACTTGGGATTTCACACACAACTATCCTGATGCAGCCTTCACTGGTTTGGCAGATTGTAATATTAAGCCCTAAGTTAAACAGGAGATGCGCGCGCAAAAGACACCCAAAAAGCAGCAGAAAAGCAAGCAGGGGAAACTCACCTGCCGCTCGCAGCTCGGCCGCAGTCAGGTCAGGGGCGGGCGCGCCGCTCGTTCGTCAGCCTCGGGCCGTGCCACACTGGATTTCAGGGAACAGGCGTAGATGTCGAAGGCTCGGTCCCAGTTGCAGACTTCAGTCGGAGAAGACCTCGACGACCGAAGGGGGCTCAAGCAAGGGCTGACCGGGAGAAGACCTCGACCGGACAGGGGCCAGTCGGGGGACAGGGGTTTTAAGGCCTGGAGAACGCCTCAACAGGGAGCCAAAAGGTGTCACGAGATCCTGAAAGGTTGGAGAATTCAGGAGAAAAATCGGCTTCTTTAAATAGTGTCGAAAACACGCATCACGCGCATGATCCTTAAGCATGACGTCACCCGCCCTGACCTTGAGCTGCAGCTTCACTCCGATTAGCTGGAAAGCTGTACATGAGAGGGGTAGACCATGAGTCATCGATTACTCATGGGGTGGGTGGTAATGACGTAATAAGCTCATTAATTATGAATTGCGCTACTAGTGATCATAGAGACATATGGATTGCACGGTTGGAAAGAGGATGACGCGCTGATTCCAAAACCCCTAAAAATATTCGTGGTCCCTAAAGTAATCGAGTAATTACCTCCAAGTACGTGGCTAATAACCCAAGTGCGTTTCGCTTCAGTGAACCCGAACAATAGAGCGGAGGAGGGGTGGGCGTCAAGGTCACCCGCGTGGTTGCGCAACCAAGGGTTGACCGATGATTCACCCGATGAGTCATCCTATTACTGGTAAAACAGGCTGTAGCATGCCTAGCAAGGACTGATACAGGCTGGGGCACGTATAGCGATGGAGCACAAGGAGCAGGAGGACGAAAAGATTCTGGGTTCTCAAAGCCAGGATTCATCATATTTTTACGAATAAAGATCAATATATGCTTTTGACACGGAGCTGCTAACATTCAATGACAATCAGCTTCTAAAGATCTAAATTTTCCATATCCAGGATAGAAAATCTGCAGTTATTTACACAATAATCGTATCTGTATGCGAAATACTGATAATATTTTTAACTGCATACAGTACATGTTGATAACTTTCTAGCAAAATCTTACGAGCCGTAGCCCGTAAGAAAGAAAAATATTTAAATTTAAAAGTTGAAGTTCAATTATTTCTTTTGCTTCGTTTCAGTGCAAATGCACTGGCAAATTTTAACCATTGTATCTACGTATAGACTTTAGTTTGACCTATTCAGCTGGGAGCTGATTGGTTGCGCAAATTCACCCTAAACTGCGGAGTGGATTCATTCTAGTGCAAATGAACAAAAACATTATGCATGGATGAATCAGCAGTGTCAGTTAAAGGCCCAACTGTGGCCACTAAACAAAATAAGCACGCACTTTCCGTCCCATGGTTTTTTAATCGGCAATCTTTGATTGGTTGCAGGAGGAAGAGATAAGAAAGATGGGGTGGTGGAGCGACATTGACTGTCGCGCTATTTTTGTCAGGGGTACGGAGGGAGAGACTTATTGAGGGTTCGGGGGAGAGAATTCTGGGGGGTGGGGTGAGCCGGCTTAAATCCGACTGTTATGAATCAGTCTATACGTTCCGAGTATAGATTGGCAGAAAATGAGGAGCTGGGTCTGTGTGGGCAAGAGAAAATTTCTTATTTAATTTACCACAGCTTAGAGTCAGAGAAGACAGAGAGAGAAAGCGTTTAAAAATTCTTTCTAATCATAAGCAAATAATTGCACAAGCTATTATGTCTGGTCGCATGTTGCAACACGACGATATTGTTGGCGGTCGTCACGGCTGGACAAGCGGTGAGGTTTTGCTGTTGCAGCAGCAGCCGCCACTTAACAATGCTCACGTACACTTGTACAAAACAGCAGGACCGAGCGGCTTTCTTCAGCCTCATCCCGCTTATTATAATCGTCCACATCAAGCCTCTCATCACCCTGGTTGGCCTGCTCCCACAATTGACAGTCAGTTGGAGGCTCTTAGCCGGCATCTGCAGTCTCGCATTCAGCAACTGATTGGCCAGGGATTCAACGAATCAGAGGCTCGCTTGAGCCTGTTACGTCATCGATTTAATGTTGAAGCCGCGTCGGATGAGCTGCATCACGCGGCATTCATGAGGAAATTGCAGCGAGCGTCGCAGACCAGGGCGGAACTGGGCTACACTAGGTCTGATGTGTACAAATGCGGGCACAAGTGTCTGCAGCGCTATCAGCCCTGTCTGCCAAGCATTATCGAGGCCCGAAACATTTCTTCAACGACAAATGCTGTTCCATATGCCTTTCATCATGAGCGAGTAAAGTCTAGCTTCAATTAAAGAAGCGAGGCTCATCATTTACGCGCAATCGATTGTAACTGTTTAGTGCCATTGTCATTTTTTTCTCATTGACATTGTTTAGCGTCTTAGTTCGAGGCTCAAATGTTTTAGCTTATACAGTTTATAACAACTTGTTTCACTTGTATTATAACTGTTTGTGTTTGTTTTATTTTATGCAACTTTTTGATTTTCTTAAAATTTTCTTACGCGCAATTTATTTCCCTGTATGCTTACTGCCAATTTACCATAGCGTCCCTTTGCCACTCATCCTTTTGCCATTTTCCTTCATGATTGTTTATTGAAATCCACAAATTCCATTATTGCCTCTGTTTCAAAGCTTCTCTGGACAATTGTTTCATTTTTTTCATTTTTTCTATTTTGTAATTTATCTACCAAAAAATAGACTGCACAGCCTATAAGATCTAATGATTGCAGGCGGTTATGAATTCTTCGGTGCATTTTAATTCGGTTATTTATGTATGGAAAACGAGTTACTGGACACATCGAAATGAAAAAATCGCTAAAATATATGGGTAAAACTTATCCAGTAGCTTTGGCGCCCCCTATCCAGTAGCTTCGGCGCCCCCTATCCAGTAGCTTCGGCGCCTCCTACCTAGTAGCTTCGGTGCCCCCTATCCAGTAGCTTTGGCGCCCCCTATCTAGTAGCTTCGGCGCCCCCTATCCAGTAGCTTTGACGCCCCCTATTTAGCAGCTTTGGCGCCCCCTATCTAGTAGCTTCGGCGCCCCCTATCCAGTAGCTTCGGCGCCCTCTATCTGGTAGCTTTGGCGCCTCCTATCTAGTACGTTTGGCGCCCCTATATCCAGTAGCTTCGGCGCCCCCTATCCAGTAGCTTTGGCGCCCCCTACCTAGTAGCTTCGGCGCCCCCTATCCAGTAGCTTTGGCGCCCCCTATCCAGTAGCTTCGGCGCACGCTATCCAGTAAGTATCTTTGGTGTCCCCTAGGCCATTAGCTTTGATTTGCCCCTATCCAGTAGATTTAAGTAGATTAGTGCAAAATGATTGGAAACCTCCAAGTTTAAAAGTAACAGACAGCAGTAGTATCCAAACAAAAAGATAAGTATTTTATATTGAGAAATAGGCAGGTAGCTTTGCAGTAGATTTAGGCGTCTTTGATTGCACTTCGGAGCTGCAAAATTTCCAATAGTGTCAAAATATCTACCATCAATTTTTCCACCTTGGATCGATACCAATTATCTCTGCTTGGTGGACTGATAAGCAATGCGAGATTAAGTGCTTTGCACAAGGGTATTATCAAGAACCAATAGGAGTTAACGATTTAACGATAAACGAATGATAATTAGCTTCTATAGCCTGCTAGAATTGGGTCTCGAACCTAGAACCTTTTCGTGCATAAGTCTGGCTCTCTAATAACTTGGTTAAAACTCCTTTATGAAAAAATTCAATGCAATTATAAACTCTAAAATGTCTCTCAATAAATTCAGAGTTTTGAAACGGTTTTATTTGAAAATTTCAAATATTTTCGAATTTTAATCTTAGTCATAAATTACAACATCGTAAACACGAAAGTAGTCAGCTAAATGGCTATAACACGTCCCTACACGAAGCCGATATTTATTTTACTTTTTGATCCAAAAATCATTCTTGGCATAGCTGCAACAGTGAAGCAACTTCCGTTGCACTTAAAGCTCTTTCGGACACACCAAAGCACTTCATGTAGCCCTGGAACACGCGGTTGTGATACGACGTGCGCGTGGTGGCTCCAATTTGAACTTTGTGGCCAAAATTTATGCACGCGGATGTCTCATTGGCAGTTGAACCTACTTTAACTGCGTTTTTATTCTTTGTTCCGTTGACGTAGATTTCAATCTTCGGTGCTTGGCTGTCGAAGACGGCAGAAATGTGAGTCCAACCACTTGCCGTGTCGATGTGCTCTGAACTGGCACTGAATTCTGGTGATGCGACTGTCAGCTGAATTACGGAACTTGTTGGATGCAGCCACAATCTTGAAAGAAAAAGACTCGTCATTGTCAGACCCTCCAGCAACGGCATGGAGCCTCTTGATGCATTGGTGACCTTGACCCACACGGACAGCGTGAAGCTGCTCAGACACACCGACGCCAGCTCGTCAATGTCAAACCGCTCCTCCACACCGACCTGACCTGTGAAGTTGACGCCGCTGTCCGTGTACTGCATCGGCCGGTTCTCCTGCAGGTCGAGGTGGCCGCTGTTCGAGACCGCATTGCGAGTCCGAGCGGCGCTGCTCATGGGCCAGAAGGCGACGAGGCCAAGCTGACGCAGGCCGCTCCACACTTGGCAGTCGGTGTGGTTGGTGAGGCTTGCAGAGTGCGCGCTGTCCGACACGTTGCAGACGCCGGTGCGGTAGCTCCAGGCGATGCAGGGACGGAGCTGGGAGCACAGGAAGGCGCACGCGCGAGCGCTCGAGGCGTTGAGGCGGTGGTGGGGAGTTCGGGGGGTCACGCAGCCTCCAAGAGACACTCCGGCATGCAGCTCGCTGCCCCTGACTAAAGACAAGCAAGCAAATAGCAGAAAGCAGCGCATTTTGCACCGTAAATTTTTGAAATTTTGAGAAACCAGTTAAGCCACCAACTGAGTGTTCGATTTATACCCAAATTTCTGTCAATAGAAGACCCATTAGCAAAGCATTATCTGGGACTAGATTGCAGCACGATGTTTCGGTTCAAAAAACATGATCCATTAAGTCGGTTTGCATGTCACACAGCATGAAGGCTTCACCTCCATTAAAAACGTGTGGGAAGTGGAAGCTATAGTCCTCGTGGGTTCGCAACTTCGCCATTAAAGTAGCTAATGGATCTCCTTATCGAGCAGAAAGTCTGTAATACAGAAATTTCTGGCAGCTTTTTCAGCCTATTAATAGGGGAAGGAAGCAGTATAAAATGTTTGAATTTGGACTTAATGACAGTGGAGGATCAGCTTTACAGCAGTCTATCATCAAACAAAGGAAATCAAAATTTTTTTGCCCATGGTACATTAGTGAGGATGTTGGGGTAGGGGGCGTTTATTCCCCAAATCTCACATTCCCTAAACTTCACATCCCCTATATGCGTTGTTGCAAGCTCTTTCATTTCCCACTTAATTGTTTTAACTCTTTTTTATTTCGCTTCTTCATAAACAGCTTAAAACAGCTATAAAACTGTGGATTAACGGGATTTGAAGCTTAGGGAATATGAAATTAAGGAAATAGAAAGTGCCTAGCATCATTGAAGTTTGGGGTTGTGAAATTTAGGTAATGTGAAGTTTAGAGAATGTAAAATTTAAGGAACGTGATCGAAGTTTAAAGAATGTGAAATTAAGAGAATGTGAAGTTTAAGGAATGTGAAATTCAGGGAATGTGAATTTTAGGGAATGTGAAGTTTAGGGAATGTGAAATTGAGGGAATGTGAAATTCAGGGAATGTGAAGTTCAGGGAATGTGAAGTTTAGGGAATATACAAGCTATGAAAGAACTGGCATTTAGGGGGTGTGAAATTTAGGGAATGTGAAACACCCCGCCTGTGGCCTGTGCCTTCAGGATTGACTTCAGACCGAACCAGTTCTACCGCAATGGCCTGGCCCGACTAATTGACATTCTGGGCCATAGACAAACCTAGCTGGCAAGCTTATGTGAAAATTCAGCGCTACATTCAGTCAGTGCCTTCCTAAGCTAAATCTAAATCTGCAGGAGGGCTGCAGGCACTTTGACGCTTAAAGCGCCATCGTCCCACAACCAGCGACTGGGCATAACTGTCCATTGCGCTGACTCCTGAAGCGCGTTCAGTCACACTAAATACGGTATACAGGCATAGACACAAACACAAGCCGGCATCCAGTCACGCACTCACATAGGGTGTACAAACCATGTACACTCTCTATGCCTTGGGGGGTTGCCCTCACGGGCGTAAATTGCACAACTGGCCCATAGCCCAACCAATCCGTGCACAAGGCCCCAAATTAATGTAACCCTGCACACGAAACCGTGCTAGGGGAAATAGCCAACCTACAACGCGGGCTCGAACCTGGACCAGCGGCACACAAGGCAGACGCGCTAGACCTGCCGAGCCACTCGCCCCCCCCCTCTTGACTTACTTGACTTAGCTGCAGGGAGGTCCCAGAGGGGACGCAGCGGGAAGGCGCAACCGCCCATTCCGCTAACCCCTGGACGACCGACGCGCCGTTATGGACGAATGGTTGGCGTCGCCCAGGGGGGTCCCTCGGTGTCGCCGGCAGCTATGTTGCTCCCTGGAATTGGGAGTTCAGCCCTGCGGGTTGCCCGGAGGAAGCGCATGAGCTGGTTAAAATTTTCGGGTTTGCACGCATCATAGATAGAAGTGTGTGGCCCGAGGAATTTAAGTCTGGCCCGCGTGAAGGCGGGGCAGATGCTGACGAAGTGCTCAGCTGACTCGTCACCCGAGTTGCAGAAGCTGCAGGTGGCGCTAGGAATGCTGCCCTGCAGGTATTGGTGCCTGGAGAAGCAACCATGGCCTGAGAGGGTCATAGTGGCAGCCCGGATGTCCCTCCGCGAAAGCCGGAGGAGGAGGTTCCGGAGCTGGCGAGAGGGCTGTGGAACAGCACCTCTAGATTGCCTGCAAGTGATGCAGTTCGCCCAGAGCGAGTAGTGCTGGGTCTTGACCCACGTTTTGATCCGTGAGTTGATGACACAGGAGGGGGTCGGGACGAGGGGCTCAGGCCCAATGCAGGATCCAGATGAGCCGGCTTTTGCAAGCGCATCAGCGAGCTCATTTCCCCGGAAACCTTCGTGTCCCGGCACCCACTTAAGAGTGATTTTGTTGGATGAGCCCAACATGTTGAGGTGCTTGACACAGTCCAGGACTGTTGCTGAGCTGACACTGCAGCTGCAGATGGCGTGCAGTGCAGCTTGGCTGTCAGAGTGGAAAATGATGTCCTTGCCAGCAACGCCAGAGGCGAGAAGCTCTGCTGAGCACGAGCTAATAGCTAGGACTTCATTTTGAAAGACACTAGAGCTGGTTCCAGTGTACTGGGCGTGGGTGGCGATGACCCGCCCATTGAGAATAATGCAGACACCGAAACCGGTGTTAGCTGACTGCTTGGAACCGTCAGTATAACAGTGGATCTCTCCAGGGTTCCAATTGTCACTAATGGAGTCACGCGAGTCGATGGCTACCGAGTAGCGTTGTCTCACGTTGAGCGTTGAAGCGATGCTGTCCGTGAGGACTTGGTAAGCTTCGCATTCACTGAGGATGTTGAGGCACATATCGCTGTGTGGGACCAGGTTCCACTTAGCTGGTGCTCTCATATAGCGGAAGTTTATACCGGCGTCAAGGAGCCGCCGGGTTGCTCTAGCCGCCTCCCCTTTAATAAAAAGGTCGAGGGGGGGCAGGTCGAGAAATGCTCCCATACCAGCAAAAGGTGTGGATCTGGTAGCATTGCAGATCAGCCGACACGCTCGTCCTTGGATTGTGTTGAGCCTATCTGCATGGCTTTTAATCTGGGTAGCACTTACCCAGACTAAGGAGGCGTAGGTAATGGCGGGTCTAACCACAGAGGTATAGATCCACCACAAACGCTTTGGGGACAGTCCCCAGGTGGTGCCAAGCGCCCGGCGAAGCTGGGCTAGAATTGCAGAGGCGCGTTTGGCTTTAGCCTTCACATGGCTAGACCAGTTAAGCCTATGGTCGAGAGTTACCCCGAGGCACCGGGTCTGCTTTGCGAAGGCAACGTCTCTGCCGTAGAGCTGCAGAGGCTTAATGTTCCAGCGGGTTTTGCTGGTAAACATGATAGCGACAGTCTTTGGCTCAGAGAGCTTAAGACCATTGCTGCGGGCCCAGGTTTCTGCTCTGCGAAGAAAGGTTTGCATGAGATCCCTGAGAGTGCTGGGCGAGGGTCCTGCCACGATAGCAGTAACGTCGTCCGCATAGCCGACTTTGAAGACGGGATCTGGTCCAGGGCTCCTGAGTAGAGCGTCGATGACCATGTTCCAAAGAGTTGGAGTGAGGACGCCGCCTTGTGGGCCTCCTTTACAAACTCTGGTAGTGGCAGTGTGCCCAAGAAGGTGGGCAGTGACCGTACGGTTGGAGATCATATACATGATCCAACGTATGATGGTAGAGTGGGTATTGCGATCGCGAAGGGCACTCTGAAATGCATCAAAAATAACATTATCAAAGGCCCCCTCTATGTCGAGGAATAAGCCGAGAGCATAGCCGTTGCCCAGCACGGCTTTCTCTAGCTTTTCAACAATCGCATGGAGTGCGCTGTCAGTGGACCTTCCAGGGCGGAAGGCGTGCTGATTGTTACTGAGAGGCATGGCTGTTAGCTCGCAAGCCAGCAGTCGCCAATGTACGAGCCTCTCAGTCAGCTTTAACAGAAACGAGGTTAAGCTGATGGGCCTGAAGGCCTTAACGCTCTGATAGTCGCCTTTTCCCGGTTTGGGAATAAAGACAACACGAGCGTTAGTCCAACTTTTGGGAATGTACCCTAGCTGGATTGTGGCCCGCAATATGTTGCAGGTGATTCTCAGAAACCTGGGGATCTTGGCTGCCTCGCGCAAAAGGACAGGGTAGATACCGTCAGGCCCTGGGGATTTGAAAGGCTTGAAGGTTTTGACTGCCTTAGCAATCAGTTCCTCATTAATAAAGCTCGCAGCCAGGTTGGATCCTTCCAGCGAATGGTTGGGTTCCGTGCCAGCTGCGGGAACCTCGGGAAAAAAGCTGCCCAGCATTTGCTGCAGCACTTCCTGAGGTTCGTTGGTGAGAGAGCCATCATCTTTTTTGATCATGGCTAGTTTGGACATTTTGTCCATAGTAAGGGCCTTGACCAGCCTAGAGGTGGGCCGGTCTTTGTCCAGCTCGTCGCAGAATTGGCGCCACTTACTATCCTTGGCCCTACGGATTTCACACTTGAAATGTCGCGAGGCGTGTCGGAAGAGATCCATGTCGTCAGGGTTACCCGACTTCATGGCACGGCGATGAAGACTTTTGGCCTTTTGCCGGAGTTTTCCCAGTTCCGGGTTCCACCACGGAGCTGAGGTTTTGCCTTTGTAGGCCCGAATGGGGCAGGACGCTTCGTAGGCCGCAGTGATGCAGCCCGAAAGCGTCTCAGCCGCGTGATCGACACCCTCGCAACTCTTAATCGGATCGTTATCCATGAGTTCCTGAAGGTGAGAATCAAGGGTAGCCGTGAAGGCTGCCCAGTCAGTGTTACGGATGTTGCGTCTCCAAGTTATTGGAGATGGTCGCTTAGTGTCCGTAATGTTGAAGGCTATAAAGAGATGGTCAGAGAAGGATGGCTCATCGGTCCAGACCCTCCACTCCGTAATCCTGTCAAAAAGTTTAGGAGAGGTAAGGGTGGCATCGAGAACCTCCGTCCATCTGCCATTGTTAAAAGTAGGTGTGCTTCCGCGGTTGCAGAGCATAAGGTTGGTGCCGGAGATAAGAGCAAGAAGCTCTTCCCCTCTGGTGTTGGTATCCTTACTGCCCCAGTGCTGATGGTGGGCGTTAAGGTCTCCGCCCACCAGGAGATCAGCATTCTGGTTCTCGCAGTATTGCGCAAGGCGCAGTAAGCTCTCTGGAGCTGGGTCTCCGTTGCCAGGAATATAAATAGAGGCGATGAAGCACTGGCGAGGAGATAGGTAGTTGGATTGGATGACACAGAGGTCCCCATCCGAAAGATCAGTCCTCAGCCAAGCCTGAAGATGGCTGGCAGCAAGGATGGCCGCACGCGGGCGGCTGTTCCCCGGGCCACACACATAAAAATCACAGTAGCCAGAAGGGATATTGGTTAACATACCATTGTAAATCCAGGGCTCCTGGATCAGGATGAAACCTGGTTGATACAGTTCTGCAATCTTCATCAGATTAACTGATGCTGATACGCAATGCTGTAAATTTATTTGTACACAATAGGTCGCTCCTTTGGCGTTGCGGAGCTTATCCATACTGTACTAAATGCAAAAACTGGCTGTTTTCCCGTGACCTTTAAGGGGATCGTAAAAGATCGTCCTCATCCCAGGTCGACGGGAGATGGCTGGGAGAGGGGAGTCGATCCACGTCCATGGCCTCCTCCTCCTCCCCGGCTCCACCGGCAGACTCCACAGACTCCGAGGTCAGGGTGGAGAGGGTATCTCCATCTGAATCGTCGTCTGCAGACCCCACCAGAGTCGCCGAAGAGGGCTCGGAGTCCGAAGTCGTGGTCTCCTCCGCAACTCCTTCTCCAGATGGAGAGTTTTCCTGCTCCTGGGGTTTGGCCGAAGCCTCTTCCTCAGTCGCAGAGCTCTCGCCTGTAGTAGGGTCGGGCTCAGTGACAGCCTTGGGATCGGCTTGCGCCTGGGGTTTGGCCGAAACCTCCTCCTCGGTCGCAGAGCTCTCGCCAGTTGGGTCGGGCACAGTGGCAGCCTTGGGATCAGCTTGCGCCTTTCCTTTGGCTTTGGGCTGTGCCTTCCCGCCGCTGGAGACACCAGGGTTGGCCTTCGCCTTCCCTTTGGCAGTTTTGCCTCGGCGAAGCCTGAGCTTCAAAGCACCCAGCTGAAAAAGAGAGTCGCTGGGGTACTTTTTTGTCCAGGCCTCAGACAGACCGAGGACAACCGTATTTCCCGCGTCGCCCCTACGAACTTTCCGATGATAAATCAGTCCGCTCGCAGGGAGTTCGGGGTTCAGGCGCAGTAGGACCTTCCGGATTACATCCGGTCCCGCTGCGGTGCTCTTCGCAGGGACGAACACCAAGTAGGGTGTTGTCTTTGGACGTTGACCCTCCCGCGAGAAAAGGGGGCGGCCGAGATCAGCGTCCAAGGAAATCGCCGGCAACCGTTGGAGCAGCTGCCGGGCGTCTTCCTCACTGCTCGGAGCAATGAGAATGGTTGGTCCTCGAAGGACCATGCGCTCGATGCCGATGGAGATACCCTCCTCGACAGTCAGCTCAATGAGGAGAGAGTCAATGGCGCACCAGACCTCTTGAAGCTGATCTGTGGACCAGTCCCGGTCGCGACACTGAACGATCACTCCCGGGATCTTGCCCTTGGCTTTTGCTGCGAATGTCGCCCCTGTTGGGGCTTCCCCGCTAGCTTGGGCCATAGTTTGCGCCGTGGCTTGGGCCTCAGCCGCAACGGCAGCCTCCCCAGAGGGCGCCGCCGCAGCACTGCTGGGGCCTTCACCAGCCTGCCCGTCAGGTTGCTTTGAGGAGCTGCTTGCTTCAGCACCCTTGGCGGGCGCCGCCGCTTGAGCCCTCTCGGCTTCCTTTTTGGCCTGCTTTTTGGCGCGTTGTTTGGCGCGTTTGCGCTCAAGCCGGGCTTTCTGAGCCTCGTCGGATCTGCCAGTTTTGGCCGGTCCTTTTGGCTCATTGCCCATGGGTCCCTTGGATCCACCAGCGGAGCTGGCAGGTCGCTTTGGACCCTCCGGATGGTTTCGGCGTTGGTTGGATCTGCCAGCAGAGCCGGCCGGTCCTTCCTTCGCCACGGTAGAGGATTCAGTCAGTTGGGATCTGCCAGCTAAGCCGGCCGGTCCCTCAGACTGAGGTTGGAGTTTGGAAGGGTCTCCGTCCCTAGAATTTTGGTTTTTATCCATAATCGGCTCGAAGGCCATGAGTAAAAATAGGTGGTCTTCCCCGAAGGGCAAGGTACCCGCCCGGCCGATTCACCAAAAACCGGGCAGTAGACCGAGGAGAAGCCCTCAAGGCTGGCCCGACACCAAGAGGGGGAACCGCTAGCGACCAGAATACTCCCTGGCCAAAAACCCATCAGCGCGGTAAACACTGGGGCATGTTAGAGGGCGCGTTTAAGCCTCGCCAAAGCCCGTGGACTGGCCACGTACCCTGCTAGCCATGGGGGCTAGCCATGGTTTTAGGGTAGAACCCGGCCCCAGCTTCCTCAGAGAGGTACCTGGGTACCCAAGGCCTGGGTAAGCGAGCCAGGGATGAAACCCTGTACCCAAATTTATATACCGGCTGGGTGGTGCCGGCGCCAGAGCCCAAGCAGTTTGGTTGGCCTAGGGCCAGCCTTAACGCTCGCGGGACGAGAACCCTTGGGTTGACTTGCAAAGCGGGGGTGGCGTTTTGCGGCTGCCAGTGGCAGAAATAGTGCGCGCAAGTCACCACCTTGCCATGTCTGCCAAAAAGAAGGAGGCAGGTGCTGAGCATCGCAGATCGTAGCCCGTGGGCCTAATCTGACTCATACACAGCTGGCGTTCCGCAATGCCCGTGCGAGCGCCCCCCCCCTCAGTGCCTTCCATTGTAGGTGCATTTTTTCGAGCAATATATCCTTCGCATGCTACTGTTGTTCTTATCCTTCAGTAGGCAGTAAGGCTTTGCAAACCACAAAAAAGAAAATTTGAAGCAACTAAAGAAATGACGTTTGACGTACATTGTATTTTCTGTGTTTAAGTGCAGTCGTTTTTATTTCTTTTAACCTAAGCAGCTTTTTTTCTGAGATTTTGATAAAAAAAATCAAGCAAAACTGACAGTTGAATTGCCGGTTGAGAAAGGCGATGAAAAATAAATTGATTTTGTGAGACATCCTCATTCAAACCCATTTCAGAGTGGATTAGCCTATTCTGTATCCCTTAAATGCGTAGAAAATCACGATTACAAAAGAATAACTTTTTGCCCTTACTTTCGAAAGCGAAACTACCACCGTTTTGAAAAATTATTTTTATGTTTTCAAGATTATGATGTTATTTTAATTATTTGAGAATTAATGTGCATGTTTGAGCTATTCAAAAGCGTTTTTGGGCACACTGTATGCACTCAATGTCCATACAAAAGGAAATAATTTGATACCTTAACATTGCGATTGATTCTGACTATAGCAATAATTTTGATCCTAATGAGAGATTCAGGGACATTATTTTTTTATTTCGAAGCTGTAAATTCTTAGTGAAAGTGTGAAAGTGAGTGCTAAAACTTTCTACGATTTGCACTTTCGAAATTGTGAAACCCTTTATTGTCTCCAACTGCGCTGAAAATTACTCACAGGGACAACTAAATATTTAGTTGTCCCTGATTACTCATCTAGCACTACCAAAAATTAACTTGACCGGACACTTTTACTTTTAATATAGATTTTACCCTGACACTTAAGTCTGACAATCCACTGAAAATTTCGACAATTTTGACAAGATAAACGCAACCTGACATTAAGTTTAAAAGTGTTACTCTAGATCAGCAACTCACATGTACCTGTCATTTCAGATTCATTTCATGATCAGACGCTTACTGGCAATTATTTTGACAACCTGAACGTCAGATCTGACTCTATCGATATAGATTTATACCCTAAATCAAATAACCAACACACTGACATGTGATTTTAAACTATTGACGCTTCTTATTTTATCATCCAAGAGAAAATTAAGTTGATTAAAATTTTTATAATCCTTGGATTTCATCTAACTTTTCAAAGAATAATTTTGAAAAAAAACAGAGTAACTTCCCATGCATCCGCTAATGATGCAGCACTGATGTAATACCAAAAAATTTTTTACCACTTGTACTTTTATTGTTAATGCGAAAAATAATTTCAATCAGTCTTTTAAGTTAGATTAAAGATATAGCTATAATCTTTATTATTTTCAGAATTGAATTTGAATAATTCCGAAGTTTACTTTGTCATATTTTCCATTGAAAATCCAAGGTTTAGCCGGCGCTGTACTCTGGTATAGGAATTTCAATACATGCACAGATAAGCAAATTACAACGTTAGCTAGATTCCATGCGTTCAACTGTGCGCCAACCGGGTTTATTCTTTAGCGTTCGCGGGCACACTTGGGTCAGCGCTGTGGAAAGTTTCCACTCACAGGTCGGACAGAAATAATCGGGTTTTATTATAGCAGTTGTTGCATGTAGCTACAGTATAACCGCCATGTGTGCGCCCGCTCATGCAGTTTCAGTACTTGTTGGGCCGGGGGTCCGAATTTCTGTTGCTAAATGTAGCTCCGCTGCACTTTGCATTTGAGAGATTCACGAGGTTTGTTCATGTACAATGCGTCACGAAGTAAAGATAGAGAGTTAGGGTGGAAAAACTTGCGCTGGGTGTTTCTGGTGAATTCTCACGGTGCTCGTTTTCTACGCACTGGTTGGCAAATCCGGGGCCGGGTGTGTCTGGAATGCGGGTAATTTTCCTTGACAATCGAGCAGCAAACTGGCTGCAGTTGGATTCCGTTTGAAAATTGTTGCAGTTTTTTTATAGCATTCTAGAATTCTGCACTTTTATTTTTCAATTACATGCATTTGGATATTGTTGATGATTTTATTTGCATCCTAGAAATCAAATCAATTCGATTGAAATTTTCAGGCCCTAAAAGTCCCTCACAATGTCAGTTGTAAAAGCTTACAGATGATCTCAGATTTACCTTGATCTAGTACACTATGCTCTGTACAGCCTTCTTTAAATTAAGCTTTCCGGATTCACGTACCGGCAAATTTTAGCGGAACCCTAGTGCATCTCGTCCGACTGGAATGCGGTCTAATTCACATGCGTTGAATTTCTTCGCGTAAAATTTTCATGTGGATTAACTTGTTTGGGAAAATCAATCAACGCACATCGTTATTGTCATTCGGGTCTCGGATAAAATAAATTGATCAAGAATGATGCTGTAGTTAAACAAGCTAGCTCTCAAGTTGTTATTCGAGCTGGGCTACAACATTGCCAACATTTCGTGTAACAGGTTTTCTCCTCGCTAAAATATCAGTTCAATATTATACTTATGAATAACGACCATAGATATTATATTCTATCCAATCTATCTGATCTATGATAACGACTTAGTATCATTTTACACTTTCATCATGCACTTGCACATGTATGAATCAAAGAACAAGTGGTCTGAAATTTGGCAAACCACCAAAACAAATATTGTCATTTAGAGTGATTTAATTTAAATAAAAAACACAATTAAAATGCTAGTGTGGCCTCCAGCTAGATAATCTGCATGTGATTCAAAACCGCTAGCCAGTTGATTTTCTAAGCCTTGAATCAACTGATAATTATTGATTGTTGATAGTTTTTTCCATCTGAAGTTATTTAATACCGATTTCAATTCCAATTCCCAATTACTCCTGCCATTAAAATTGTCATGAAGGCTCGATTTGTAATCCTTAGCCTTTGAAAGTAACTAACCTTAAATATCGTTCTATTCATAAAAACAAAATTTTCAAGCCAAAAACCAACAAGAACTTTTATCATTCCTTCTCGTTAAAGCACTTAGTCCTTAAAAGCATATCTGTTAAAATACATAAAATAGGTTACTTTTTAGTCCTAAAAAAGAATGTCACCATGATTCCAAAAGTAGAATATCTTGTTACTATATAAACAACAGAAAATTTCCTCACAATTGTCGTCTGCTTCTGTTACAAAAAGCAACTTGTAGCCTTATCTACAACTAATAACTGCGCAAATTTCAGTCGCTGCAATGACTACTAACAAGGGCGAAGGCTTTAAGACGTTTCTGTTCACATCAGAGTCCGTTGGAGAGGGACACCCAGGTAAGAAAAGTGACTAATTATGTTATGCAAAATAAAATGCATGTTTTATTCTGTTGGTATGTAATTGTAAATAGCTAGGCCTATTAAATACATTTAAAATTATCGCTGCCATTTTAATCGTCTTAGTTTATGGAAATTTTAATCATCTTAGCCTTAAATAGCGTATTAACATTTGGCTTTTTGCATCAGGGACATATTTTAATAGTAGCAATAGCTTATATTGTATTGTACACCATGATGTGGGCAAAAATATGAAACTCAAGCAAATCTCTTCCAGTTTTTCAAATTGCAAACTGTAAACAAATTTAATTGAATAAAATTTTTTTCATTTCAGAACAATTTTTTTGTTTTTGGACCTTCAATAGCTATTATTATAAAAGTAATTTGACATAAAAAGTATAATTGTGATAGACATAGTCTTAAGTCTATCATTTGTTTTTTCCTAAAAAATGTTTCCTAATTTTAAAATTTTTTTTGGGAATTCCATTACTTTTACTTTTAGTTCTTTTCTAATGAGTAATATGTACCAAAATTATGTTATCCTATAAAATAATTTAAAGTTTTACATTTTTGTATATGTTACTTAATTTTAGGCTAGTATAAAAATTATTAGTTAGCTATTGTCCAATTTTTTATACTCCACACTTAGAGACATGGCAGCCGTGTCTATAACTTGAAAGCTTATAGGTATGGCGGCCGTGTCTCTAATGTTGACTAGGACCACACTTATAGACACTGGCTGCCGTGTCTATAATGTAAAAGCTTAAAGGCATGGTGGCCATGTTTCTAATGTTGACTAGGACCATACTTAAAGACATGGCTGCCGTGTTTGTAATATTGGAGCTTATAGACACGGCAGCCGTGTCCCTTAAATAGAAAGCTCCCACACTGGAGACACAGCGGCCATGTCAATGGGAGCCTGCATGGCAGCCATGTCTATAAGTACTCCATTTTTTATATCTATTGTAGAAATCTAGACATTAGCTATTATCAATTATTTATACTAAAATACACATTCTTTCTAATTATAACAAGTATTTTCATTATTAAAGTAATTTAAAAATTGTAGCATTGTATTATTAAAAGGTAGCAAAAGTTTTATTTGTCCATTTATTTTTTAATTTTATTGAATTATCATGTTTTGGAATCATAGTGATAGTTCACCTCATTTCTATTGACAAAAAATTTTAGCTAAGCCCATAGCTATGTTAATTAGCTAATTTTTGATACTTAGGACTTATGCACATATTTATTAACTATTAAGGATCATTTTTTGGCAATTTTAAACTCATTAGTTTGATAATACCAAGATACAAAAAAATCATAATTTCCTAGACTTAAGGATGACTAAGGCTAGAACTCAATTAGTATCTCTAGACATTTGTCAAAATAATTTATTCCCTTTGAATTGAAAACTCTAGCTATCTAACTATCCTCTTACCTATTGCCCAAACTACCACCCTGTTATCTGCAGACAAAATCTGCGACCAAGTCAGCGATGCTGTACTGGACGCCCACCTGAAACAGGACGCCAACGCGAAGGTGGCCTGCGAATGCTTCACCAAGACTGGCATGATCATGGTTGGCGGCGAGATCAGCTCCACAGCTATTGTAGATTATCAGCGCGTCATCCGTGAAACCATCCGCCAGATTGGCTATGACGATTCTAGCAAAGGCTTCGACTATAAGACCTGCAACGTGCTGGTAGCTCTGGAGGAGCAGAGCCCGGACATTGCCCAGGGAGTGCACGTGGCCAGGGCCGATGATGACATCGGAGCCGGCGATCAGGGCCTCATGTTCGGCTACGCCACTGACGAGACCGAGGAGTGCATGCCCCTGACCATGGTGCTGGCCCACGGACTCAACGCCCGCCTTGCTCAGTGCCGGCGCGACGGAACCCTGCCTTGGCTGAGGCCCGACACTAAGACTCAGGTAGGCGACAATTCAAAATCAGGATTTAAAATTTCCATTTTTAAGTAGAGGCATTATTAAAATAAAACTGCCCCGTCGTTTTTCCCTCCAGGTGACAGTCGAGTACAAGGACGACAATGGCGCCTGCGTGCCTCTGCGAATTCACACCATCGTTGTTAGCACCCAGCACGACGACAACATCACGCAGGAGAAGCTGCGCCACGACGTTATGGAACACGTCGTGAAAGCCGTCTGCCCCAAGGAGATGCTTGACGAGCGCACCGTCTACCATCTGAATCCGTCTGGCCGTTTCGTCATCGGCGGTCCGCAATCGGACGCCGGCCTAACTGGCCGCAAAATCATTGTCGACACCTACGGCGGCTGGGGTGCCCACGGCGGCGGCGCCTTCTCTGGCAAAGATTTCAGCAAGGTGGACAGGTCGGCCGCCTACGCCGCCAGATGGGTGGCCAAATCGTTGGTCAAAGCCAAGCTGTGCCGTCGCGTACTGGTGCAGATTAGCTACGCTATTGGTGTTGCCAAACCTCTGGCTGTCTATTTGAACTCCTATGGCACTGGCGCGCGGTCGGACGAGGAACTGCTCAAAATTGTCGAGGACAACTTCGACCTCCGGCCTGGCCGCATTGTCAAGTAAGGGTCTTTTTTATCTTTGGCCTTGATTTTTTACTGCTCTGGATTGATAGATTGATGGATTAATTTCTAAATAAAACCGCATTTGTTCCCCTAACCAACCAACAGGGATCTTGAGCTGCGCAAGCCAATCTACCAGAAAACTTCGTGCTACGGTCACTTTGGCCGGCCGGAATTCTCCTGGGAGGTGCCTAAGAAGCTGCACTTTTAATCAAATTGTTTGTTTTGTCGCGTTTTATTTATTGACTTTGATTATTTGGTTATCAATATTAGATGAGCAGTGAAATTAAGATTTAGATTAGAGTTCAAAATTTGCATAGATCTAGATTTTTAAGCACCAAAGCCCATTAATATTGTCCGACTGCTTACTGTGCGTATGCTTTTAAATCGGATTGCGTTTTTTTAAGTGCTTTTAATTTTAACATCTATAACTAACTCAGATAAGTCTGCGAATTGGCATGTGTGTTTTTTCTTTCTACTCAAATAATATGGCCTTGTTTCGTTCTGTCTGCATTCATTTCATTTACTAATTCTCTTAAATGCTTTATTTTTCATTGCTGTTGTTACCATTGGTTAGTAAGTGCATTAGAATTAATCCTGGTTAGCTTGACGATTCCCGGGTCAATGTTAAATTCCTTCGTGCTCTTTTCATATTATTTTTTTGCTTAATACTAATCAAAAGCCACACTACAATTAGCTATTATTTTGTAACATTTAATTAAGCTTTTCTATCAATTTTTAATTATTGAATTGCTTTCTTCACTGCCTTCCTTAATTATAAATTAAGCAAGCAGAGCTTTTCTGCCGCAATATTTATCACGCGTCAGGTTTTCCATCATCATCATTATATTTTTAGTCTGTCTACTAAAGCCTTGTTTTGCAGTTCCGATTAATAAAATAAAGTCAAATCGTGACGCCTTTAAATATTTGATTTTTATTTTGAAATCTCTGTATTCCATGTGTGCAGTTCGCTGGAGTTTTAAGTCTAAGATTGCAAGCTTCCTCTTGTCTGTGCCAATAGGCCTCTTTTTAAGTTATGTCAAGTTTGAACTGTTCAGTAATCTATTGATATGAAATAAAAGCAGACCATCTTTGAACATAGGATAGTTAACGATGCCGTTTATCCATCAAATTTTGTAGGAAAAACTGTTGTGGATATAAAAAATCTGTTGTGCATTAAAAATCTTTTTATTTGGAGTTACATGCATGTCCATTCAGTCTATAATTAAGTCTATAGTGGCGTACTTCTAGACTTGGTATCAAGAACTACTCGGAAATAAGTTAAGCAGTCCTTGCTTGGTATAATCGTACATGTACTTATAAACAACAGATATTCAAATTTAAATGCTATTTGAAAAGGAAAGGATTACGCCTGTGCATGCATTGGTTTTTTTACCTGGCAATTTTTAGTTTTCCTCTTCGGTAGCAAATCGCTCTTCGCACGGCATGAAAATGCGATCAACTGAATCGTTCAGTTCAAATGATATTGAAATTATCCACTTTTATGTACGAGCTGATCATTATTAGTGTATCTAAAACTGAAGCGACGTACAAGTAGGTCAATAAACCAGACAAAAAATTTAAAGGCTTATTTGGAGAAGCTCAAATTGATAATCGCAAGTTCTTATAACTTACTAAATGAAAATTTTATGAGTATGCGAAGCAAAAAATAAATTTCGCTCTTTACTTTGCTTTATGTGACAAGGTAAAAACCTTGCCATTTCTTTTAATTCATTCTGTTAAACACAGTCAGTTAAACTTTTTTGCGGTGCAATTCAGATAAAAGTTTATTCACCTAATACCCTAACCTCTAAAACGGACAATAGGACATCATGTAGTAATTAAAGAATGAACTATTACTGTTTTTTTTTAAATTCACCGTAAAGCGAAAAATCTCCGGAAGTGACGAAAATGATTTTATATACTTTAACAATTTATCCCACAAGCAAAGAAACGAGATTTGTAAAACTAAACATTTGAAGTATAATTTTACAGGAAAAACATTAAGCTTAGTAAAATTTTTGCTAAGTATTGTATAAAAGTCACAAAAACTTCATTGAATCTATTTACATGTGCGAATGGATTTAAAATCTTGTCGTGTTCGACTCTAATTACCAAGCCAGAAACACTAAACATTTATATTTTCGTTTGTTACTTCATTTTAATGCGAATTATTAATTAGTTAATGTAGTCACTCAACTCGACGGGTTAATTATAAATTTACATCATACTGCTGGATCCAACGTATTGACGGGACGCATTGCTAATCAGCAAAAATCATTTCAGCGCTGTGCAGCCTGACGTGCTTATAGGCCTAGTCGTAGATCAATTTTTCTGCATTTAAGTGTCAATAATCTGCTACGTCGAGTTTGTACTTTTACAAAGAACAGAATGCACGTCACAACTTACCTAAACCTTAGACCAGCATCTGTTTTGTGGTATTTACTTATGATTCTTGCAAGACTTAAAGAAGATTTGGTGTCGTTTGTGAAACTTTTCGTTCTACAACTTCCATTATCATATTTTTGGGAGAAATCAAATAACCTAGTTCTTTATATACACAATGCAACAAGGGACTTAACAAAGCTGCCAAAACACATCTCATTTATTGTTATGGAGGATGATGTTGATCTTGTTGCACTAAGTGAAGCTGTTGTTTGGTGCATTATTTTAGGTATATCATGCATTAGCATTGCTGACAAACAAGGTAAGCAGCACTTCCATGGTTTAGGCCTATTGAAAAATATTTATTTTAACATATAAATATATAATTAGTGCATTGATGCTATATTAGACATTAGTAATTATTTTTAGATGCATTAATACTAATTGTAATCTTTTTTATTTTTATTAGCTATTCTTAATTCTATGTATTAATCTTCTTAATTCTCTTAATTCTATTTTATTAAAATATATACTAGGTCTACTTAATTTTACCTATAGGCTGGACAACAATAGTTGATTATCCACTATGCCAAATGTCTAATATCTTTATGTTGGTATATGTTTGTCTAGTAAATTCTAATATAGCTTAGATTGCTTGACCATTTGCTAATTTTAAGTAAATTTTCATCTAAATTATCTATTATAAGCCAGACATTTTTATCAAATCTAATTCAACAAGGTTTTTCAGTTATTTTCTTGATAATTCTATTTCATAAAAGTATAAAAACACTTCTATATTTGTATTTATTTAATATTTAGACCAAATGAAAATTATTTACTTGAAATAAATCATTTAATTTTCTACCAATAAAAGCTTCTTTTGCTTATTTTTAACTTAACATATTGTATTTATAGTATAAATAAATGTTATGGCTCATTAGAAATAAATCTAATATAATTTTTTGGTTAATTTAAAATATTAAAATTCTAGGGGAGTTGTTGTATTTAAACTAAAACTTAATTAAGGCAGCTAATGTGTCAAAAAAAATTAAGGTTTTTGTGATAATTGGTTTATTAAATTAGCTACATGACCAAGAAAATAACCTAGCCAGTTCAAGTGCCAATATAAAAAGTTAGTCAATATAGGTTAATTGCAATTATTATAGCATTAGAATAGTTAGTTGATTAATTCATATATTTTTGATCATTGCATAAGCTATACAAATCAGCTTTAAATATGAAAAGGATACCATAAAAGTAACAATTGGAAATATTTTTACAGAGTTAACCTAGCTAAGGATATTGAATATGGTAAAATATTGTAAAAAATAAATAGCAGAAAGCAAAAAATTTATTTGGTTAGAATAAGTCAACAGGCATATGGAAGTTTTTGTAACTGTTTATTTAGAAAACATAATATAAAATTATAAATGGATGAACTATGTAAAAATTAATAATTTATATTAATCATAATCGTACAGGCCTCCTAACCAGACACAAGCAGCAGTTGAACAATCTGGTATCCCATCGTCTTGCTCAATTAAATCTGCCAGTCAAACCAGTCATCACCCAGCCACCAGTGGACGCTTGCTCAGACAGTGCATCTTCTGTCTCTATTGTTATTCTGTCACCAGCCAGTGGTCGCCAGCTTCTGGCTACAGCGGCCGTGTCATTGGCTAAAGAGACTGACAAACCGTCAGATACATTAATTGAAGGGCCAAAATCGCCAGCAGATATCGGTATAGGCGATCAACCTGTTGATCGTTGTCAAGTCAGTGTAGAACAATTGGATCAGCTTATGCGTCGTAAGTTAAATTTTCATTTAGTGCCAATTTCGCGTTGTTATTTGGGATGTTTTTTGTGGCTAGGGTTACAAGCTCGCATGTTTGATTTGAATCCTATTTAATTATGAAAGTATTTTTGCTGAATCAATTGGTAGTTTTCTGTTTTATTTATTAATGCTTTATTTCTATGAATTGGATTAGTAGTTGCATGCAAAGGTTGGCAAGCCTCCTCATTAAATTAATAACCGGCAGGTGTTACAACACAAGTTTTTATAAAAGCCAATTAACTTTTCTACTTGTACAAATAGTTAGTAAGCTATTTGAACAGGTGTTTACTCTAATAGTTAAATGCTCCGGGTGAGCAAACTGCTAATAATTCTACGTGACAGGAAGTTGCTAGAGCAGCTAGTTAAGTAAGGACGGGGCTTAGTATTTGCTTTGATAGAAATATTTTATTGAATACTTTAATTTCGTTTGGTAAAGTCTCTGAAATTGAATTTTTACTTTTCTGGGCGTCAGACAAAATCAATATCGTAGCTAACTATCGGAAAATCAGCGCAACTAATAATAATTTGACTAAAGCATAAGATAAAAAACGCAAGATTGAAATACCTTAGCGTCAGGTGTCTGAATAATCAGTAAAAAGTCTTGAATGTACGTACCTGAAGCACCCGAAAAGGTCATTAAAGTGTAGCAGCCTAAATAGTTAATCTACGAGCGTAATTCCCTAAATAAAAATTAAAAAACTACCTTAAGCATCAAGGAGGTCATAAAAAGTGCCTGAAGCATCAGGAAAAGTCAGTAAAAAGTAGCTAAAGCATTAGTGAGGTTAGCAAAAAGTAGCTGAAGCATCCAGGAGGTCATTTAAAAGTAGCTGAAGCATCAGGGAGGTCATTAAAAAGTACCTGAAGCATCCGGGAGGTCATTAAAAAGTAGCTGAAGCATCCGGGAGGTCATTAAAAAGTACCTGAAGCATCCGGGAGGTCATTAAAAAGTACCTGAAGCATCCGGGAGGTCACTAAAAAGTAGCTGAAGCATCCGGGAGGTCACTAAAAAGTAGCTGAAGCATCCGGGAGGTCAGTAAAAAGTAGCTGAAGCATCCGGGAGGTCATTAAAAAGTAGCTGAAGCATCCGGGAGTCATTAAAAAGTACCTGTAGCATCCGGGAGGTCATTTAAAAGTAGCTGAAGCATCCGGGAGGTCATTTAAAAGTACCTGAAGCATCAGGGAGGTCATTTAAAAGTAGCTGAAGCATCCGGGAGGTCATTAAAAAGTACCTGAAGCATCAGGGAGGTCATTAAAAAGTACCTGAAGCATCAGGAGATGTCAGTAAAAATAACCTAAAGTAGCTGGAAAAATTAGAATGTATCTGATGAACCTTGTACTTTTTAAAATGCCGCTATCAGCAAGCAAGTAGAGTCATCAGCTAGAGTCATTTTGGACAGGAATTACCTGTAGCTGCGCTTAATTGAACTCCTCATTTATTACCCGAAGACGTATCCAAGGACAGGTAGCAAAGAAACTTGCTTTCACTTTCACCGCAGAACTCTCCGGCTTAATTGACGCCGATCTGGCGTTCCGCATTGGCTCTACGGATTCCCTGTTTCTGCCCTCTCCCTGGCACTTTCGATTGGCGGAATTCTAGTAAGCTACTGATTGTTAGTAGAAATTAACGAATTTTTCGTCCTAATTTATTGATTTAAACATTGAAAAAATATTGCAGCCAAGTACCCAGCCAGCGCGCACTCAGCCCGGAATTGTTTCTAAACGGTTTGCGCTTCTACTCTCGGGTTGATCAGCGCCTGGGCAAGTGAAGCCCAGCGGACCGCTTAGCTAGTTCGGTCAGTTTTCTCCCCCCAGTGATCAATTCTGCCTTGACTGTCGCCTACTTAACCCGCTCGACATTGCATATTAAATTTCTTATCATTTTGTTTTGTAGAACCCTTTGTGGCATTAGTAATTTGTTATCGACTTAGTGTTTTTGCTTGTGATTGATTTTTTTCTGTTTTTAGCACTGTTTTAGACCGAATTAAATGTTCATTGTGACGGGTAAAATGTTTCATCAATGGGTTTAGAATGTTAGGATTACATTAGGGTGTGTCTTCATACTTCAGTTGAAATTCTATCTTAATTATCCTCAGATTGGGACACCATCCTCTCAGATCCTCCTATTGGGACACCATCCCCTCAGATTCTCAGATTGGGACACCATCCTCTCAGATTCTCAGATTGGGACACCATCCCATCAGATCCTTAGATTGGGACGCCATCCCATCAGATCCTCAGATTGGGACACCATCCTCTCAGATCCTCAGATTGTGACGCCATCCCCTCAGATCCTCAGATTGTGACACCATCCCCTCAGATCCTCAGATTGTGACACCATCCCCTCAGATCCTCAGATTGTGACGCCATCTCTTCAGATCCTCAGATTGTGATGCCATCCCTTCAGATCCTCAGATTGTGACACCATCCCCTCAGATCCTCAGATTGTGACACCATCCCTTTAGATCCTCAGATTGTGACGCCATCCCTTCAGATCCTCAGATTGTGACGCCATCCCTTCAGATCCTCAGATTGTGACGCCATCCCTTTAGATCCTCAGATTGGTCCACAGATCTTCAAATTGGTACAAAATTGTTTTTTTGTTCTCAGATTAGGATAAGGTCACTTTTAATCCCTGGATTTAAGCGCCATTATCTCTTATTTAAGATAATGTCAGAACCGAAGTTCTGAGACATCGTTTA